>JAWWEE010000016.1:7787899-7809872 GCA_035221455.1 Xenops minutus
GGGGGGGGGGGGGGGGGGGGGGGGGGGGGGGGGGGGGGGGGGGGGGGGGGGGGGGGGGGGGGGGGGGGGGGGGGGGCAGGGGGGCCACAGCGCTGGGGGGCGGCCGCCGGGCGCTCCCCGGGGCCGGCGGGGCCTCACGGGCCGCTCTCCCGCAGGGCCCGCGCCGCCGCCGCGCTGTGCAGAGCGCTCCGCACCGGCCCGCCCAGGCCGCAGGACATGGCCAAGGAGACGGAGAGGCAGAGCGCGGCCGAGCAGAGGTGAGAGCCGGGAGGGCGCTGCCATCCGCGTCTTGCTGCGAGGTGTTATCGCCTTCGGGGGGGTTTCACCAGAGGGAGGGGACGGAGCGACTTGACTCAATCAGAAACGCAGCTTGTGCCTTTCGGAGGCTTGAGGCCTTCTTTCTTTATTCCCCAGTGTGAAATAAAACTTTGTCATGTTTAAAGAGCGAGGCCTGGTAACTCTTGTTTTGATCCTCAGCCCCTTAATCCTGCAGAGGAGCTCCATGAGATGGGATGGGAAGGTTTATGAAGAGATCCCGATAGCGCACATCAAAGCGACCTACAACAAGTAAGCAAATGAGCTTCTCCGTTCCTGCTCTCCTGCAGAATAAAAGCTCAGAACATACCCGTGATTTGGCCTGTCATCGTTTTGATCTAAAGGCTCAAAGAAAAAAAGTGTTCACGACTGGGAAGATGACACTGATTCAAACCTCAGTGCTGTTCAGGAGGCATAAATGTCCTTAGAAAGTCTTTAAAGCAATAAGATTGTTTTTATACATTCTGACTAAATTCTGATATGAATAATCTGATGCTGACAGCTTTAGCAGCAGGTTATTTCAGCCTTCACTCTACCACTATTGTTGTACAGTTGTTGAAAAAATTGCTATATGCTCTATGAGAGACAGTTCTATTTCATCAGTGATTCTTATCTTAAAGTTCTAGATATGTTTTGTTCATTTTTTTAATAGACAGAAGAGGTAAAATGCAGTGAAAGGTGAGTCTGAAGGGGCTAAATGGGATCTGAGGTGTATCTGGATAAGGTACACTTTATCCAGAAAGGTTCTGCCACCTTGTGCAGGGTCTGTAGGATGACCCTGTAGGTCACTGCTGGGAGGGCTCTGCAGCAGGTGTGAGCAAGTGGGATGCCTTGAAAGGGAATGCTGAGCTAGGGTGGCTTGGAGAAGGGAGACAGGAACCCTGCAGCGAGCCATGACACTAAGGTGAGTAAGAAGAAGTGAGAATGAACCCTTGTTCTGCCCTGCCTCTTCCCTTTGCCCCTCTCTCTGCAGCACCCACGTCCAAGTGGTCAGTTTTGATAACCAGCCGTTGGCCCGTACGTCCTGTGGCACAGAAGGCTTCCAGAATGCCAAGAAGGGAACTGCTATCGCAGCACAGACCGCGGCCATGGCAGCAGCGGTGGTGAGTCCACACTGATGATTCCCACCTCCCAGAGGGGAGCACTGACTGCATCCCCCCATACCTGGGCACACGCCTGGCTCACAGGGAGCATCCCAAACTCCATCTGCACACAGACAAAGCCTGTTTGAAACAGCTGTTAGAAATGCCCTGAGGGTGAGTTGAGCTGTGCAGGTTGTGATTGAAAATGTAACTTGGAGCCTGTGCACCAGTCTGCATAGCTCCTTTTTTCCTAAGTGACCATCTCTCGGTCATTTTGGGAATGTAGACCCTGAATCAGCAGCAGTTCAATTTTTGCACTGCAGGGGACTGAGAAGCAGCTGTAGTTACTGGCTGAATGCTTTATATTTGGTCTCTACCACAGGAGAACTGACTGGTGCCAGCAGTTACAGTCAGAGAAGGTGATGTCCTTGCACATGTAGTTTACAGCCACGTATGGTTTATTGTAACTCTCTAAAAACCATGTCGGTGTCTAGGTGGAGGAGATGAGGCTGGCTGTGTCACAGTCCTCAGTACAGCAGAATGGGGCCAGGTTGAACTTGAAAATCCTCATCCTAAATTAGATAGAATTCACTCCAGTCTTTAATGTCAGGTGTTTGATGCCATTGCCAGCCAACAGCTTATTGTGGTTGACTCAAAGGAACATAAGAACATCTTCACTATTAATCTGTGCTTGTTGGAACCTCCTAATAGCTGTGTGGCTGTGCTTGGACAGATTTATTCTGTCACTGTTGAGGTTGTTAGTAAGTTAATTGCACCAGAACACAGCGAGACACAGCGCCAGAGGAGCTCCCTCCACATGGTGGCAGCAGGGCTGTGCTTCTCTATTTCCAATTTGCAAGCACCTAGAATTTCACTGGAGGTGTGGACTCCTGCACAGCAAATCTAAAGCTTGCCTGCACTTCTCATTTACCCTCCAGAAAGAGTCTGCTGGTTACAGGGGAGAAGTTGCCACATTAGAGAAGGGAAAACAGCTTTGAAGATAGTCCTTGTTAGTCCCTTGCCACTTCAGTCATGTATCCATGGATATATCCTTTTCTGCCCTGGATTCAGGTCACAGATAGTTTGATCTTAGAACTTTGTCTGCAGAGCTGGCAGTCTAGCACAGAAGTTCTCTTGAACCTGACATGGCTATATCCAAGTTTCCTTTGCTCCTAGTGGCTGTGCAGTAGTCCCCATATATGTCTTCTCTATCTATTACTGCCTGTTCTTTATTTTTACTTAAATACTATTATGATAATGATTCAAAAGGGAATGAAATACTCCAGGGGAGCCAAATCAGCAATAGTCCTTTCAAAGAGAACACTAATTAGTTGTTCTTTTTACAGAAAGCACGCGGGAAGGGTGTATTGCACGTTCGAGTCATGGTGAAAGGACTGGGACCGGGACGCAAAGTAGGTGTCAGAGTTTCTTTGTCATATTTTATCTTCTCAAGCATCTTGCATGTTTTCTAAATTCAGGCTGGTCTTAATATTACTGAAGGTGATGTAAAGGATTCATCATTCAAGTTCCTTGTAAGGAATTTTTAGAATCACTCAAATTTTAGAGTTATAGGACTTTGGAGGTAGAAGAAAAGCTGTATTTGGGGCTTCTTCCAGATAAAGTTGGAAAATTGATGGGAATGCTGCAGAAAGGACTGAAGCAAATAGGTTTAAATTGGGTTTTCTGTTACAAGTTACTTAATTTTAAAATAATTACAAAGTGAGAACCATTGGAAGAAGTTGATTTTCGGGTGGGGGACCAAACTTTTGCCCTGAGCTTTTTCCCTTCTCTGCTGTTCAGTGTGTTGGTAACAGTGTGTCATGTCTTTTTGCAGGCTGCCATCAAGGGTTTGACAATGGGAGGTTTGGAAGTCATCTCCATCACTGACAACACCCCGGTTCCGCACAACGGCTGCCGCCCACGGAAAGCCAGGAGAATGTGAGGGGGCACTGGAAGAGACACAGCTGTCAACATCAGTTCATGCAACAAGGACTGTGTTGAATGACAGACTTTGGAAAGTCACCCTCCATGGAAATACTTGTTGAGGGAAAGCCTGAAGAGCAGAGACCATCCTGGGCCTTAAGAGCCCAGGTAGTAGAAGCCGGTTGTGAAAGCAGGAATACGTGTGCTCTCTTAGTGGAAAGCCTCTTGTCTATAAAGTTTGTTGATTAAAATGTTGATCTTTTGACAGACATTCCTGCTGTGTTCCGAGGAGTATTTTGAATTATTATGACCTCTTCACTGCTATCTTCCTCTTACCACTGTATGTGGCTCTTGTCTAGCCCTCATGCCATTAGTGCCCTTGTTAGAAGGGCAGCCTGAGGTGTCGATTCCCTTTTAGTCATCCATAGTAAACAAATGCATGGGGTCACATCATTTTCTTTCCCTCTTCCTCTCACGGCACACATTGGGAAACAAGGCATGGGGTAACTCTTTCCTTCCCTCTGGCTCACAGAGCTCAGCATGCCATGCGAGAAGCAACTCTTCCTGTTCACAGAGCACTGGTCTGGATCCAGTACTGGCAAAGATCTGTTGTGGTGCTCTGTTTTGCCCAAGCTGTACTGGCGTGCCACTGCTCTTGGCAAAACAAAGCACCATTCCTTCTAAAGCAGCTGGGATCTTGCCAGGTTTGATGCTTACAGTCTCTTTGGCCCTACCTTGTGCACCAAAAACTGGAATTTCTAGGGTCCTGGGGAAAGCAAGCAGGGGTTAGTAGGCCTGAGGAACAATGAAATGCTGCCAAGGAGATTTAAAACACTTGAACTGTACCTCTGTGTATCCACAAGCAGCAGGAGCTTGTCATCAGTCTGTGATGTATTATTGCTGTCCCAGCTCCACACAGAATTTCTGCCAAGGAAATGTGTCTGGAGCATTAACCAGGGAAGGTAACAGCAGTAACTGACTAGAGGATTGATTTCCTGGATGACAGAGGCCCACTGCCTAGGAAAGGGCACCTCCTTGAAAATGCTGCTGCCGGAGAAGCCCTGGGCCCATACACCATGCACTGGGCAAGTATTTCACCTGTAAACAGGGTGTATTTTGTAGCAGCTACCAGTTCTATAGTAAACCCAGAATCTTCCTTTCTATTATTTCTGTCATTCCTCTGTAGTTTCTTAAATTGCATAATTAACCATTTTTCTTCCTCTTTAGAGAAAGGGTGCCATGGCAACAAGGCAGTGAACCTCCTTCATGGGGCTGAATGGCATACAGCAGGTTTTGAAAGAAATCACTGCTTGGAAGAGTCTGTTGAGTTGCATTTGACAGAAGAAAGAAAACAAGATTCAGATGAATCCCCTACCTTAGTCCAATTGTCTGAATTTGAAGGGAAGGGTAGGTGATCTTAAAAGGGAAGTTCCTTGAGCTGTCACAGATTTGACAGCGAGGAAGAGAGGCTCTTCATAGATGTTTGACACATTAGAAGAGCTTCCCTCTTGTTCCAGAAATATAGCTGAGTTTCCAGTGGCTTCATGTTCCTGTTTTTAAGGGGAAGATAGCAGGTCAGCTATAAACTGTGAAGATTAACTCTCCATGTATGCAGGCAGCTGGCTGGGGAGGGCATGTGTGATGTGCTTACAGCAAGGCTGGGCTGGTGTCTGGGCCGAGCACAGCGACCAACCCTGAAAAAGGAGAAGCACCAGGCTCTGCTGGCAAGTTTGTCAGCAATGTACTAACACACTAAGAAAACCAAACACTACCATTCTCTACCACAGGCTGCTAGTTGCATCAATGCAGAAGTGCCCACGTCACATAAAGATGATAGAACAAATTGAAAAATAAGATTGTGAAGAGACCTGTGGTCCTTCTGAAATTCAGGGAAGAGTATGTGGGTGACTTGACAGTCATAAAGCAATATGAATAAACCTTTGTCTTGCCCAGACTGAAAATCACGGCTGTGCCCTTTGTAAAGGCCATTCCTTAACACTCTTGGTTTCTGGGTATTTGTGAAGATTTTAGGAAGTCTGCCACTGCTTATACAGTGGGAAGCTTTATGTCCCTGCCCTGCCTACTGGTAGTTACCCCTACTTCCTCCAACTGGCACTCCTGTAGCACCCTCTGAGCTGGACAGACGAGGCTGACACTCTTCTCCATGGTTCAATGGCTGGATCTATATAGTATCATGCAGTATTTATCTTCCAGACCCCCAGCTCCCTGTACTCTCCTCGAGCTCCCCGGCACAGTACTTGAGTTGTGCAGCTTTTTATTGAAGTCACATTTTCCATCCAGCTTCTCTCCTGCCCGTGTCCTAACTTAATGCTCAGCCCGAGCTGGTTACCCCACAGCACATCCCAGGGCTCTGGGGCAGTCACTGGGGCAGTCACTGAAGCAGGAGAGCACAGCTGCACAAAGCAAGGGCTTGGGTGCTCCTTCCTGCACACATTGTACAGTGAAAGAAGCCTTAAAACTCTATTGTGGTTCCTCTTGCAGGGAATTAATAGACACCAATAGTGCTTAATGATTTCCTTACCCTTAAGATGAAACTATTAATTAAGGGCCTGGTTTTAGTAAGCCACTGGTGTTTACCAGTTCTAATTGCTTTTATTGGTGCCTGGGTGGAAAGCTGTTTTCTACTGGCTCACATTCCTCCTGAGCAGCAATTACTTTACTTGTCAGTAGCGTGGCCACAGCATTAGAACACTCATTAGGTTTATATCATCTCACTTTGGGCTTCCCCATTGCTTTTGGACATTTTTCTCTCCATTCCCTCCTAACCTCTGATTCCCTATGCTGCAAGATGATTTTTTTTTTCTGTGAAACAAGCTCTGAAACTGCTGCTGGCTGCAAAGCTTCCTCCTAGTTCAACCCTGGCCTTTTTTGGGGTTTTGCCTTACATTTTAAAATACCACATGGACCTCTTTCCATTGTATCCCTATAAGTCCTTGTGTAAAACACAGAATAGTCTCCTGACTTACAGATAAAATGCTGCCTCAGGTCTGTTTACCCCTTACTGAGTGCCACACCACCTTGGGGAGTTAGTTTAAATCAGTTACCCTACCTTTGGATGGGGATGGCACCTGGTGGCTTGGAGAAATAGCCCCCGGCCTTCTCCCAAATAGTATATTATTCTGCAAAGAAGAATTATTTCCCTGTCCCCAGCAACAAGGACTTTCTACCCAGAATTGCAGTTTTATCTGATGAATTGGTGATTTACTATTTCTTCTGTGAGCATCTCAGTGACAAGAGTCAGGCAGCCAATTTCGATTCCTTCGTGAGATTCAATTAAACCATTAAGTGATGTCAGTGTCCTTTAACAGCTGACTGTACACATAAGCAGGCAAGGAGAAGGGGACAGACCCTGCAGTGCTAATAAACTGCAGCAGCAGGGGTGGCCTACAGCAGCCCAGCTGCAGCTGTTATGGACATCTGTGCAGGTTTTGCTGGCTTTTCCTCTGGTGCGGGAATACCTGGCTTGAGATGTGCACAAAGCAGGTCACTGAGTAGATGTTTATAACCCTAAAGCACCCCTGGGAGCCTTGGAGAAGTAACAGTTCAAATCAGGTTGTTTTTGCACTCAGGTTTCAGCAGATAATCACAGTGCTGCTTTCATGCCTGGCGTCCCTCTTCCCCTCCAACCTCAGCCCATGAAACCTCAGACCAAAAAGAGATCAAGGACACTCAGATTGTTTTTGTGCCTTCCCAATGCTCCCATCTCCCCTCAAGAGGCATTAATGAGTACTCAACAGCAGTAGGAACTGCTCAAAGGTTTTACTAATGAACAGCCTAAGAGCATCCAAATCCCTAAGCTGATGGTGAAGCTGGGTTGCAGGGTCCTCGGGGAGATGCAGAGGGGAGCCAAACCTCGATGCTATTCCCTTTTTTTGAAACCATTCACCTCTCCTCTGCTGAGCTTTCCAAGCTTCTCCTGCATTAGTGCCACTTGACAGGGTCCTCTAATTTCTCCAGAGTCCGTAACTCTCTTCCTATGCCCAAGTCTACTGAAAGTTGGGGGCTGTGCACCTGGACCCAAGCCTCTCAGCAGCTACGAAGCCCTAACAGCCATTGCTTGGGATAGCTGCTTCTGGCAGCAGCTTCATCACTTCTCTTTCTTTAAAAAGGAGGCAAAAGGGAGAAAGGGTTGGATGCAAGGGGCTGAATGCTAAGCATGGTTGCAGGCAATGAAAAGGTGATTGGGAAAGGAAAAGAAGGGAAAAATGCAGGAAGAGAAACTACAGCATAAAAAATTTGCCAACAACCCAAACCCCCTCATTTCCTAAGTCTAAAATCTCACAGATTGTGGTCCAAGAGTCAGCATGGGTCAGGAGAAGGATGAAAGGAAGGGGTCTCAAGAATCTGGCTACATGGGCTCCCCTTTGCTGTTCTCCCAGCCAGACATCCACATCAGAAGCATGGAGTGGCTTTGCCCAGGAGTCTTCCCTGCCACCACAACCAGCTCTTTGAGCCTTTCAATTCACCACCTTAAAGAAGGCATGAAGATCATCCCAAAGCTGTATTTAGAAACTTCCAAAGCCTCTCCCTGCAGCAACAACTGTTCTCAAAACCTTCTTTCCTTTCCAAGCTGGCTCTGAAATTCCTCCTCTGTGCCTTGCCACTTAATGATTCATTTTGCAAAGCCAAACTCTAACCTGGAGCAGCTGGTATTGTTGTCCACCACCCCTTCCAGCCACATCACTGGAGACTCCAGCTTTTGCCCCTTTCCCCCTCTGCTTGCTCCTCTGCACAAGAGCAGGCCAGGCTTCCCACCACACACAGGGCTCCAGGTAACAAATAAAACTTGGGGCTTCAGGCAGGAGAATGACATACATTTTCTCCCCTGGCCCCTTCTGCAAGTCCCAAGGTGAGGTGAACTAGGACTCAGCTCTTCATGCACTAGCCTGCAGGCAAACAACTTGTTCTCCTAATTGCCAGCCATGGCTCTCACACAGCCCCTTGGCACGACATGGATGCTGCCTTTCATTTTGCACCTGCCAAATCCACAGAAATGTCAATTTCCTGAGCTGCCAGGGTCAAACGGGCAAAAGAACACAAATTACTTTAGACCTTCCAGCCCTCTGTACTTCTCTGTAATGCCAGTGGCTGGGAAGCAGCCTGCTCCAGCACTGGGAGATGCTCTGAAACAATCTGTCCTTGGACATGGTTGTAAAACCAGGCCTGTTTACCAAAATCCCTCCAAGAGAAGCAGCATTGCTGGTTGAGGAGATCCCTGTCCTCATGATCTTGTGGCCAAGAGTGGTAGCAGAGTCACCAAAGGGCCAGTGTAAAACTGGGACAAATCCTGCTGGGCCTCAAGCAGCTGCATGGCAAAGCTGCTCTCCCCAGCCCTCATCAGAGCCAGCAGGTCAGCACTGACATTGCCTTCAAATCTGAGCCCTCTCTGGAGAAGACGCTGATGAGGGATTTAAGGGGTAGGAGGCAGGATGAAGAGAGATTAACTCAGACTTTGCTGCCCAAAGCCAGACAGGCTGCCCTGCACAATCACTCTGTCGAGATGACATTTGTCTGTTCTATGTTACAGGAGACCCTGTTTGGCTGCCAGTTTCTCCCTCTCCCTTACAAAGAGGGATTTTACAAGCATTAAGGACTCACCAGCCAGGGCTGAACCAGTGGCCTACCTACGCTGCTGCAGGTATCAGCACAGATAATCTGGACCTTACCCTGACCGCAGGACCAGCCCCAAAAAATAGGGCAGCAGCAATGAAAACTATCCTTCATGGTCACAGACGTGAGAGCACACGCTGGATCTGCGACAGGGGCGATGCCCGTGTTTTGGGAGGGGATTCCCACATGCAGGGACGGTGCGGATGCTGCAGTATCCCGCGGGATGTGGGTTCCACCCAGCGGCACAGGCTCCCTGCTGGTTGTCACAGGGGTGCTGGTGCCCCTCACCTCTTCCAACTCACCATTTGAACCGCTTTCCCCCCAGAATCGGTTGCTGGGCACAGCAAGGCCGTTTCCATGCGGATGGCTGTTTCTCCCCGTTGCTGTGGTGACGGCACTGGGCGCCAGCAGGTCGGAGGCGGGAGAGCCAGGATCGTATCTCCCCGCACTCACCAAGGGCAGTGGGTACATCTAATCCAGCATTGCTCCATTTTATGCCTTGGAGGAGCACCGAGGAGCTATCAAATGACCAGCTCGGCAGCAGCGAGCAGGCATTCAGAGGGATGCAGTGCTGCCTGCTGCTCTTAACAACACCCTAAAATCACATCAAGCAGCGTCCAGATGGCCCTGGAAGGCTCTCACCTGCCTGACTCTCACCCCTCAGCCAGTCTCACCACATTCCCCAGCTCCAGCACCCTCAGGCTGTCCCCTGGCAAGGGCTCAGGCACAAGGCTGGATGTCAGCACTGCCAGTGCATCCTCACCAGCCCTATCCAAGAGAACCAGGACCTGCTGCCCAGTTCATTAGGCACTAGAATGGAGACAGTGTGCTGAGACACCCAACTTCCTCTCATACCCCTCTATCTCCCTACCTGATGCTGTCACAACACACCTGGACAGAGGAAGGACACTGGCAGAAGGAAGGATGAACCTGTGCAAGAGCAGCTTTCAGAGAGGAAGAGTGCACTGCCAAAAGCAGGGGCTCGGGGTGTACTCTGGGCAAAGCCAGGGCTATTCTGGCCCATGTTTAGTGTGTTGCAAAGCTGCCGGGGAGAAAGTAAAAGAAGGGCAGCCATGGAGAGAAGTAATGTGTTCCTGGCTTTAAAAAGACAGAACTCAAACTAGTTCTGTCACCCACAGAAAATAAACTCCAAAGGCTCCAGTTCATACCTGGACAAAGCAGAATGCAGAAAATGCTGGGGACTTTGTAGTGTTATCCATGACTTTCCATTGCCTTGATGCAGTTCTATAGAATTTTCTTCCAAAATGGCCAAATGTAGTGCTGTTCCTCCTCTAGAAAATCACCCCGGCAGGCACCTCTCCCTGTGGCCCTTCTACCTCTAGACAGCCAAGGGCCCTGGGCACCCACTGAGCCATCTCCCTGCCACATTCCTCTAAAACTGTTCTCAAATTTGCAGGTGCACTTGGCATTCTCACTGAGGGCAGCAATCACCCCACCAACAAACTGCAACAGCCAGAAGGTGCCCTAGGTGCAACTTCTGGTAGAAAACAAACATAACACAGTAAAAAATTACCTCAGCACAAATGCAGCAAAGCCTGTGTGCTCATACAATGTCCTCCACTCCTTATTAACCCAGCGAGGTCCCACGTGTTACCCAGATGCTGCAGCACACCCCTGAGCAGCCGGGACCGGGGGCACTGTGTCCTTTTCCAGTTCTCACATGCAGGGCAATCACAGTTGCCCATGAATTACCAATTTTGAGACTGCTGGTTTAAAACTGGTGCAGTATTTTTATGTCAAAACATCAGGAAAAAAACAAAACAAAATGTGCCATTCAGAGTTTTTCTCCTACTGCTATTTTTCTGAGACCTTATTTCCTTATACAGAAAGTACAGCTCTTCCCCAACAGAAACAAGAGCAAATCAGACCTTGGCCAGCAAAAGGTTCTAGAAGGGACTGGGGCTGCCTGATGAATGGCCAGCACCAGGCTGGGACTGCTACAGTGACTGACTGCACAGCTCAGCCCATGGCCCCTGCAGCCCTGAAGCAAAGAAAAAAATTTAAAAAATTAAAAGCCATTTCACCATTCTCTCCTTCTGAGGAGTTATTTGGCCAGAAAAGCTCTTACAACCTTGTAACAAGACAGGGAAGCACAAGGATTCAGCCATTTCAACGACCTGGATTCTGGAACTTGTATAGCAAGGCAAAAGCAAACACACAAAATCCTGTCCTGTTGCTTGGACCAACAATTTGCTCTGCAGCTTTCACCTATCTGATAAAGGTTCACAGAAGGACAAAAGCTGTCAGTGGGCCACATGTCCCATTGCTATCCCTTTACCACCTCTCTGCCCACAGTCCTGAGAGATCCTGCAGGAAAAACTGGCAGAAAAGCAGCAAGACAGAGAAGATAAACAAAGAAACTTCTTAAAGCATCAGAAATCTGATTGTTCCAGCTGGGTCAAAAGGATCAGGGGAAGAGGGAAATAGATGCAGCACATGAGCAAAAGGAAGAACCTGTCAGTACACACGGGAAGCTAAATCAGGGCCAGCCATGAGCACTGGAAGGTTAATTGAAAGGAGTGTTTAGTAGGGGCACACCATTAATGGATCCATAGGTTTGACTCTCATGGGATTTCTGTGGCTTGCTGTCTAGTGCCATTTATATAAGAAATAATGCAAGTGTCCTGCTTTTCCTACATTTTTTTTAAAACAAAGGC
The DNA here is from genome assembly GCA_035221455.1 of Xenops minutus. Classification (NCBI taxonomy): domain Eukaryota; kingdom Metazoa; phylum Chordata; class Aves; order Passeriformes; family Furnariidae; genus Xenops; species Xenops minutus. Next base: position 7,799,529 of record JAWWEE010000016.1, read on the forward strand.
ATCACAAGAACAAAAGATGGGATTTTGCTGCCAAACATGGTTTCCAGCTCAAGCATCTCCTTGTCACTTAGTGCCTATCTGAAAAGCCAGGGGCTCAAGAGCTTTCTGGTATGCTCAAGGTCTGCGCAGGAAAGAATCCGAGAACTGCACACAGGAAAATGGAGAAAAGGTTCAAAGGAAAATCACTTTCATGCTCAAGATGTGCACGCTTAGAGGGACTAACACAAACAGGGATGCTGCTGGGTTGTTACAGAGCAGCAGCAGATTACAAGGGGATCCCACGCTTTGGGAAGGTCCCATTGTGGTCTCAGCCACAATGTCCAGCAAAGCAGCAGGGAGGAGCACATGGAAAATCTGAGTGCCTTTGCCCAACCTAAAAGCAGTGGACAGGCAACAGCTCCTCTGCTAAGCAAGGTGTGTTCAGCTTTGTTCTGGTTTTGGCTGGGGCAGTTGCATGTGATGGAGCCCTGTTTTTCTAGAGATGCTGAACTAGAGATTTCCTGCTCATGGAAAGTGGGACTTATTTCCATGTTTTGCTTTGCTTACATGTGGCTCTTAACTACCTATTAACCTGTCTTTATCTCAACCCACAAGCTTTCTCACTTTTACTCTTCCAGTTCTTTCCCCAGTCCTGCTGGTAGGGGATTGAACAAGTGGCTGAGTTACCAGCTGAGATTAAACCACAAGCTTTCATCTCTTGATCATGGACTATCAGCAGAAAATGACCAAAAGCTTAGACAAATACTGCAAATGGAATAAAGGAAGAGTCTCTGAATACAAGTTGAGATAGTAATAATATACAAAGAGGAAAACATAATCGAAGACCAAGAATTTCTCTCCCAGCATTGGTTCATGTAGACAAGAATTTAAGAAATCTGCAAGAACTACATAAATGCCTCAGATGAGAACATTCTCGAGCACAGTTGTACTCTAAATTCCCAGAAGAGGCAACAAACTCCAGTGTGATATGCCTGCACAGCCCAAGGCACACCCCTGCCATCTCTTCTTAGCAAAGTAACTACCATTTGCACCATTCAGGTTTTAGAAGACAAAGACAATAAATGAGACTCTTAAAGCAAATTCTGTTTATTCCATTTTTGTCTTGTGTTGCTAACAAATCTTTACCCTAGCCTAGGAAAAATATCAGGTAGAAAATATCTCCCCATTCCTCCCACCCTTCCCACCACACACACACATTTTTTGTTTCTTAAACAAAAGAATCAAAATTTCAAGCATGAGAGACTTTTCTTTTTATACATTTCTGTAATAAAATTAACTCTGTTGTAGATATAAAATGCAGCAGCCAAGACCAGAGGATCTACTATGCTACTCCAAGGCAATTAGTACCCAGAATAAACAGTTTGTCTGCAAACATAATAAGAAAATACTTAGCACTTATCCAGCATTTTTTATCCATGAATCTCAAAGGGTTTTAGAAAAGCTGAAAGTATGTTTTTGGCCTCATTTATGGAGAAGAAAACACCAGCTGGAACAGGAAGAGATTTGCCCCCAGTCACAGAACAATTTAATAACAGAGATGAGAACAGATCTCTGGTGTCTCAGCTCTAAGTCCAACAATTTGTGCCACACTCTCTGCTTCACATAGGGCAGCCTGAACTCAGCAAAAGCCCCCACTACAAAAATGCTGAAGTAGTTTATATTTTTGCCAATAAAAAAAAGTCTAAATGGAGCTATTTTAGTAAGGACAGCCCTGCCAAGGCTGTGACACCAAGGAGTAAACCCAGTCTCAGACAGAGATGCTGAAAGCTTTGGAAAAGAAAAAAAACCTCTCATACTGAAGTGTGAACAGCTGTCAGAGTAGTGCAGAAGGAGGTAAATCCATGATCTACAGTGTGCAAACGATTCTCCACTTGGAGCTTTAATTGAATGTTTGAGGAACAGATCACAGGATAAAAACCTAAAACCTTGACAAATAGTGTTATTAGATGGAGAAGAACCTGCAGCTAAAGCACGCATGGCCTGACACCTCCTCTGTTAGCAGTGTTCTGACCCACCATCACTCCTGACAGACCTGAGACACCAACAGTGCAAACACCAGGAAGAGAGCGGTGAAATGCAATGTCTTCCCTAGAAATATGTTCAGCAAGGTCAGGAGAGCAGAGAAGTACCATCAGGCAGAGAGTAATGGCTGATTCAAGGACCCCAGGGCACCCTTGATTTTGAGGTCCACCATTCATGTCATAAGCAGGCACCAACACTCACAGTTTTTCTCCTGTGCGTTCCCAGCAAAACGAATGCATGATTCCAACTCTTCCCAGGCACATGGCCACATCACCCACAGTTCATTTTGGTCCAAACAAGATACCCACAGGGTCCTTTAGAGGGTTTCCTGTGTATTAGCACCAATTTTCTAATGCCCCCCCTGTACCTCCTATAGGAATGGGACAACGGGCTCCAGCTTTCGACACAGCACCTCATGATGTTGGGATGGTTGTGCTGCCTGGCAGCACACAGTTGGAAACCAGCCCCTGGGCAAAAACCCCCAAACGCTGGCCTACAACCAAAAACTCCATTTTTAAGAGAGAAGAGCAGGCCAGCATCCTTACCAGACCACAGTGGCAGGTAATTACACCCAGGAGCTTAATTTATCAGCAGCATAAAAACTGCTGGTCCAGCCAGCACTGACACGCTGGCAGCTGTGCTCTGAAGCCTGGGAACAGCAGGTTCTCACAGAGAACAGCATATCAAACAGGGAGAAGTAAGCAACCTAAGTCAACAAGCTCATCTCATAACTGCAAAACCCCAGCAGTGAACATTAATTCAGGTCTCATCCCTCCTTCCTGGGCAAACCCAAATGCTACTAATTTTCCACACTCATACTCCAACACACGTGAGGGTGCCAGCAACTGGATCTCCTCTCCCCTCAACAGCAGAACTGCAGATGGCCATGAGGATTCACCCCCGCATGCTGCAAAAAAGTCCTTCTGAGGTGATCAAGGAGCTGCTGTTGCTCCCCACACCCTTCCCAGCGACCCATCTTCCTTCTGTGCCCACCTCCTTGTGCATTAGAAACACAACCAGCTGCCCTGGCTTGCACCACCTCTCACGTAGGAGCTTTTACAGATACTAAGGCACAAAGATTAAGTGACTTGCATAAGAGTCAGGAACACACCTCTCAATTGTAGTGATTTCTCACTCCTTTTTTTCCTGACCTCTTGCATATTAAAATCATGTGAGTAGATTGAGTGGATGAGAGCAGAATCTTGTTTCCCTAGCAATACTGAAGATACAAAGAGGGGTAGCTGTATCTAAGGCCTCCCCATGGCTCCCATCCATTCCCTCTATGACAGGCTGTTTAACCAACAAGGTAGGAGAGCACCAGTGCAGAATGGAGCACTCCACAAACGTGATGCAATGCTCCATCTCTGACATCCTAAGACCTACAGCAGGATAGAAAATGAACATGCCTCTGGCAAACCAGGAAGGGAAACCTCAGCTATGTTTTGTTTATCCACAGGAATAGGGAAGGACAGCAGTGCTTAATGCAGTGGAACCCCTGCAGTACAAACAGGGTCAGGAGAAACATCCACACCCTGAACTGGGGTGGATCATCCTTCCTCAGCCAAGGGCCCATGAGATGCCACTGGCAGGAGCTCCCAGGTCAGGTTTCTTGACACAAGCGATGGTTTGGTTTCCCAGAAGGTGTGACTGTCTGGCTTTGGTGCGACTGTGGCAGAGGCCCCGATCCAAGGAGAGCAGCGGCTTCGGCTGTGAGTCCCACTACGTGCAGCTGTGCCTCATGTGGAAGTTCACCACGTACTCGGCGTTGGTGCGCTGCACCGAGATGGCAAAGGGCTCGAAGGGGTGGAAGGTGAATGCGACCAGGCGTCGCACTGTGTGATTGATGGGCCGCCCCAGGAGTCCCGCCTGGATCTCAAACTTCAGGAGGCCAGAATCACGAGCGTAAAATCTGAAAGGAAGAGAAAGGCAATTATGGCTGTTCCTGACTATTGACTTTGCCATCTGGGCTCTTCACACATAGAGTGCCTTGTTCAATCTCTGGTACTCCCTCAGGGGCAGGAGGTCCTCAGCTGGGTGTCTGGCTCTTGTCTATGCAGGAAAGTCCCTCCCAGGGCAGTTGTTTTCCACTGTCTAGAAAAGCTTCACTGCATTAGTATTAGCAGTGAGAAAACTCTGCCTGTCATTTTGGTGGACAAAGCTGACTTCACAAGAGGGAGTAAGTTTGTTTCAGACCCGACCTGTGCTGGCTTTCCATCCTCACTTAATGCAAGCTGCTCCCCTTGATCCCTAAGGCAGATTTACCGCTTAAAATTGAGCTCATCTCTCTTAGCAATGGCCTTCACTGAGAGTGTAAGGCTACCCCTTCCCCTTCCTGGGAAGGGGAAGCTGCCAGGGAAAGTTTTACACTGCTGTTCTTGTGCCTTGATACCTCCCTGTTCAACTGAGGAAACTTGATCCAATCCTGCTCAAGGGTGCCGAGTTGTACTGTACAGATCAAGCAAGGCTTTAGCAGTTCCTTTTAGATTTCCATCAAAAAGCATTAATTAGATAGGCTGGGCAGGAAGAACCTGGTGGACTGAATTCAACAATCAGAGGTCAAAGAAAACCTTACATCCTTCTGGTGTCACCCACACACATGCCTGTGGGTCAAGCTCATGAGTGTCTCCAAACAGGTCAGCTCTGGAACAGAGCTCCAACACTGAGCATACACTGCCAAAGGAATGAGGCAAACAGTGCTGAAGAGAGAGAGAAGTCTAGGGAAGCTTTTCACTTTTTGAACATTCTCTGCACAGTGTGTAACTGACATAAGCTCAGCTAACACTACTGTCCTCTGCTGCTGTCAGAACAGGGGACTCTCTGTGATGATCCCACACTCCCCAAGACTTTGGAGGAAGTTTCTGGGATGTCGTGGTGGAGGTTTCTGGATGTGGTACCTTCACAAAGTAGCTGGACTCTAATACAAGTTCTCACCCTGAAGTTGTCTCAGTTCATTATACCATTTTCATTAGACCTCTTCAAGTTTTGAAGACAGAAAATGTGCCATTTTGCCCCACAGCTTCTTCCTTTTCCACTAACACTTAGTACATGTGGGTATTTTGCATTTTACTCTGATTTTAACTCAAAGAATGCTTTTAATCTTGGAGCACATTTCCCCCCCGCCAGCAACACAATGCACTCAGCTCTCAGTCTGGAAGAACAGCTGATGACAGATACCGGTGATGCTGTTTCAGGAGCAGACATACTCCACATTTTAACAACACAGCCTATTGAGAACCTCATGTTCTTCCTGGAGGGCCACTCTCCTCTCCCTTCCTCTGAATCAAAGTGCCAGCCAGCCCTGCCTGAAAATTGCACACAAGAACCCAGCAAGAGAATCACAATCTTGGTATCTGGCTTTTCAAAAAGCCCTTTCCCTCCTACACAAGGCTGGGTATGCAAAGGGTCATTCTTTAAATAAAGCACAGTCCCCCATCTGTTCCTCTCCCCCAATTCACAACAATTTACTACTCAAGATGAAGCTCCCTGTAATCTAAAAGATGTGCTCAGTTTGGTATTTTTAAATGTATTTTTAAAAGTGCTCTGCAATCAGAGGCCATTTTCATGGGCTCTCACTCTGGGGATAAATTAGGCACTGCAATATAAAATTGTATGTCAACAGAAACAGCAAGACCAGCTTTTTCAAACTGTAGGAAAATGGAAGATTTATCTGCAGACCAATTCTTTGGTTAAATGGCTCCTTATTAGCCATCTAGATGGATTTTAGAGACCCCCTGCTATAGGCAGAGCTGTGTTAGAGCTTCTTCCTCACAAGTGCCATCATTTCACCCACTGAATATCTCTTTGAGCCTCCTGAAAAGAGACTGGAAGGTGGCGGTGATGGGGGACCTAAAGTCCTTTCCACCTGAGAGCAAACAACCACTGGTCTCATAAGTAGCCAGAGTTGAGAGCTGAACCTTCCGGGATGCAGAAAAGCACCAAGGGTTAAAAAGACACAGTGCACAGAAGTGCTGAATTGACGTGGAAAAGGTCTGGAGGCCTTCCTAGCTCAGAGATTGTGCCAGGAAACTGCACACAGATTATAACACCTTTAGTTGCTGAAGGGTTTTCCATTCCAGACAATTACAGGACTTACATTACAAATCCCGTGGTCTCTCATTTCCAAGCCCTCAAACCACAACAGGCAGCTGGCATTATTTTATTAATCCCTTTGTTTTGCATGTGAGAACCACAGCAGCACTATTTGAGCTATTGAATGGTTAAGGTTAGCACCTCATCTTCTGCTTACTTTCCAAAAATCAGGAGCCCCACTGCTCGGAGGCTCTATTCAAGTCCTAATTGACTCTGCACAGCTTTGAGCTTTAAAAGCTCTGGCTCTGAAATGCCGGTTTGCTCAAGGGAGGGAGGGAAGGTGGCACTTTGCTTTGTTTACTACAAAGACTCAACCACAGCAAATGACTGCGGTTCTGCTCCCTTTTGTCCGCAGGAGCCGGGCGCAGGTTGGCGCTGGCAGACAACTGCCACCCTGCAAGTTTTGCCAACGTCAAACATGACAAGGGGGAAAAGGGCAGGCTTTTTCTGCAGATAACATGGAAGCTGGAGATCAAACCAAATCATACAGGCAGAAAAATCAATTAAATATACATAATTTGGGAATTGAGAGTGCAGGAATAATCAGAAGTTCCCTGCCACCTGAGTCAGGGCCAGGGGAGATATGAAAAGACTTTTTGAGAATGAATTGATGACAATAAAGTTGAGAAGGGGGCCAGAATGATCTCCCTAGGCTGCTTGAGCCCCCAACATGTGTGCAGTCACTAAACAAAGCACTCAAGCATTGAAGGCTCTCTTTGTTTTCAGAGTATAGGTTTGCTTCTGCAGTACTGTGAGTGGAAAGGCTATTCTGCCTGGAGAACTTAGCCTCTTTGAGCCTTTTAAGACCAGAGATGTTGGATTTTTAACCACTACTGCTTGCAGCCATGGCTGCAGACAACAAAAAGAAATAAACAGTCCCAGTGTTTCTGTAAGAAGCATTGCAAACCTCCTTTTTCCCAAGCTTAGACTTATACCTTCTGCCAGCATCAAAGACTCAGACAGGAGAGGCACTAAATGGCCCTTAAACCTGGCTAAAGCTCCTACTACAGACAGAAATTTCGTACAGCTTACAGAGAGAAGGGGCGTATGAGGAGGAGTGCAGTTCCCAGGGTGAGAACTGTAAACAAGGGAAGTCTGAAAACAGCTAAATCAATACCACAAGCATTCTGAGTAACACCTAACCCAGCCGCTGTTTTATTCACAGGACAAATCAGATAATCCTTGCCAGCTAAACCCACGTGCTCAAAAAGGATCCTTCCTGCACAGGAAAGCAGGCATACAGAACTGTATCACTCTGCAGCCCAAACACAAGTGCAAGAAGAGGAGGAGGAACAAGACCATTCATATGAAAAGATTCAGGCTTCACTACCCAAACATTCCCCAGAGCAGCACAGTGAGAAAACCTGAAGAGGCCTCCCACACACAGAAGTTATTGCAAAGGAGAGAGGCCAAGCTTTGTAGGACTGCTGAAATAAACCCTCTGGCGAAAGGATTTCCTAAGAGATCTACTCCCTTTTCTGCACATGTGATGCCACATGGCAGAGGTGATTTAGACTGACTCCTGCCTTGCTCTCCTCACATACAGTTTCTTGCGCCTGTCCCATACCTTATGGGGTGATCACCACAGGTCTTGGGCCGCTCCATGACTGACACCCACTTGTCATCGTAGCTGAAGAGGGAGAGGTCGAGGTAGGGGCTGCCACTGTAGGACTGGGCACTGATGGGCAGCTGCCCCAGCAGCCGCCGCACGGCTTCGGTGTGCCCTCCGTACTTGGCGTTCACGATGGTGTCCTTGAACCTGCAGCAAACCAAGAAACACATTTTGTTCACAAAGGCCACAACAACTTAAATAAACTGAGGAGGAAAACAGTTAGGGAAAGAAAACAGCAGCAGTGTAAGAACTAAACCAGCTCGTTTCCAAAGATGTATCACAGTGATTCAAGCATCAGCCAGTTCTGGTGACCTTTTTATCTTCCCTCATTATTACTGTTTCTGCCCTGAAAGTCCAAACTGATAGAAGGAGAAGACTGTGCCTACCCACAAGGTCTGGCCACAGCTGCTCTGCAGTACAGGAAATGAACAGGATCAGAAACAGGGAGAGATGGATTAGCAGCTTATCATTCAGTCCAAGTTTTACCATGAAGCCTGGAAACAGTATAAGCAAAAGCCAGAGGGTTTTCACAGTAACATTTGAGCCATTAATGTAGACTTGAGAAAGCCTTTCTCTCCACTACATTTTAAGGGAGAAACCTTAGATGAGGAAAAACCCTGACAAGAAGCACAAAGCTCTTCAGAAACTACAGTGAACTGAAAGCTCTTCCTGAGGGAGACATTAACACAGGCTGGACTTCTTTCCAAAAAAAATTCTAAGCTTTCCATGTGCAAGAACAGTCAGATCAGCTGCAGGGATGTCAGACATCAAGGAGGGTTAAACATATCCATTGACCAGAAATACTTAGCCAAAAGTCAGCTCACTCAATGATACTTTGCTGTGGAAGTTACAACACTCCTGCTACAGGTCCTTGTAGCCAAGAGAATGAAAAGATTCTCCTCTCTACTTTAACACAAGGCAGGAGTTGTTCTTCAGGAGTCTCTGCTGAGTTCTCTCATTCTCTCTTCCATTAAGCATTATGGATTTCCTGACAGACAGCTCTAGAAAGTTACAGATATAGTCAACTTCGTCATACTTATGTGACATCAACCTAAAATCAACAGAAGCTTGATGCCCATAAGTGAATGCCAAGTACTTTGGATGATGTGAAACAAGTCACTGGAAGAACAAAACACCCTGAGTCACATAAAAATATATTCCAAGAGAAATAATGCACTCTGTCTCATTAAAACCATGTTTGACTGTTAAAGCACATTCTAGAAAGCCAAGTTATTTTGGTATTTTGCTCAGCTTTCACGACAGGTCTAAGCAGATGAGTTTCCTTTCTCCTAGCACAGTTTGATGAGAACCACAAGCTTGTGACTGATGTTGAGGAAAATGCTAGAACACAGTTTGATACACACTAAAGTCAGAGAACATCACTTGGCAAAATACATCCAACTAAATGACGCCAGCATCTTGACAAATCATATCTTCAGGGACCAAAGCTACTGGGCAGTAACACTTTAATAATCTCCAGAAGACTTATTGCTCAAGGAGAGATGGAAAAATCTTTCCCTCAAAATTCCTTTTCCTTCTTTTAAGCACTGGACTGCCACTGCTTTCTTCCTTCCTGTAACAAGGCAGATGCTGTGGAATATAAAATCAAATGCACGAGGCTACAAGATGAACCATGTACAAGCCTGACCTGCATCACACTGCAAAGGGGACTAAAGGAACTGGTTTTGTCAGTTGTTATTTGATACTGGCCTTCAGCTGACGGGGGTGAGCGTGTGTCTATACGGTATAAAGCATGCTCCAAATGGCTCACCGGCGCTGGATCTGCCTGGCAAAGTTGTTGCTGGAAGCTGAGCAGGGGAACTGGACAGCCTCACTGTGCAGGGTGGCATTCCTGAAGAGGTCACAGAAGTTCTCAAACAGCTCCAGCAGCTCATCGGACGTGTTCTCAAACACAGCGATAACCTCCGTGGTCACCATGTTGTACACGACGAAGAAGGAGGGCTGGGGAGAGAGGCAGAGACAGTGGTTACCCTGGAGACACAGCTGGGGAAGCTTTCCCTTCCTTCTCCCCACATCACAGCACAGACCCTATCCAATTTTCTCCACAGAGCAGGAGAATCCCACATCCTCATGCTAATCTAGTCTCCTATTCAGATGCCTCAATACGTACCAAATTACCCACCTCTAAACTGTGATTCTTTATAAAGATATAAACTTCCCATTTTTCAACTCAAATGGGATGCAATAGTTGTGTTTTCTCTTCCTCTCTGACCCTGTCCACAAAATCCAAAATGCCTTCTCAAGTGCCACATTTAATTTTCATTCCTGCTGACAAAACGACTTTAGATCCAGTGCTAGCCAGCCATAAATTATTTTTTCCTCTGCACAGAGACACTATTTTCTTCCCCTTCTTAATATGTGCATCACACAGAGATGAGCCTTTTTAGTGTACTGTGCACTACACCACTGCCACAGAAAGCTGTGCCCACCAGGTACCCTGCCAGCACAGAGATGAAAATCTGAAAGACATTAATAATGCTAAACTGCAACTTCACAGAGCAGTTTCTTCCTTCCCTTCCTTCCCAGTTTCCACCAGGGAAGGAGGAAAGCAAGGCATCGTATGCAAGATCCAATCAACAAGGCAGTAATGAAGATAATAA
>JAWWEE010000016.1:7809882-7871204 GCA_035221455.1 Xenops minutus
TGGCAATGGCAATGTTTCCTGGCATGAAACTGGGGAAAAGGTGACATTGTGTCAGGGTAGCTACATCAAAAGGACATGACATTCCCATCCCATTGGGAAAGGACAGATACAATTCTTGGTCATTAAAAGTAGCTTTCATTAGAGACAGAAGTGCTGGCACCCCAAAGTAAAACCTGCCCCCACTTCAGAGGTAATGAATTCCCGTGGTATATGCATGTGTCTGAATAATCTTCTGTCTATAGAGGCAAATTCTAAATGCTTCACCTCCTGCTCCCAAAAACAATGCTCAGGGATGACGGCAGGCACTCTGCCCACCCCACCCACGTCCAAATATCACAAGGTTTGTTTGTTTTACAGCCCCAAAATAAACTGTGAGAATACAATCCAGCCCCCACATGTCAAAATGAAGTGTCTTAGATGAGGTTACTCACTAGACTACTGCCTAAGGAAAGGGAAGCCCTTCTCAAATACAGGGTTGGAGCATAGAGAAAATAAGAGGAGACAGCAGAAGGAAAAACTTTTTAAATCACTGAAGACTGCAGGGAGTATTCTCCAATCCCAAATAAAAAGGTCCTTGGCCAGGTTAACACACAGACACATCTACAGGATGTCCCTGAGCAGGGACACTACCCTCGCTGCTTTTTAGCAGCACCCGTAACACCAGCAAAACATCGTCACAACATGGTAGGCAGTAGCTGAGTGTCACAGAAATCACGCTGCAAAGCTGTCAAGTCTATCAACACAAGCTTGGAACAGCAACAACAACCCCCAAGCTACATATGCACAGCACACGATTAAAGATCTTGAAGGATTCGGTGCAGACCCAGACAAAAAACACAACCCACGAGCATGAACAGTGACTCTTCAACCTTCTTGGCAGAGAAGCCAGGGAGGAGAGAGGAGCCTGAAATTGGATGAAACTTCGTGTTCGTCGTCTGAGACATGAAAGAAAAATTAGAGCTGTAGGTATTTTGTGAGCCAAGTTTCCTTCAGGAAGCCCTAACACAACGCCTACGCTTAGGCACGTCTGAGGAGACTGCTCCACATCTGGAATTATCTGCTGGAAGAACTGAGAAATGAGATGCTTTTCCTCCAGCATAAAATTCAGTGCCTGAGGCTAAACAAACCACAGCTTGCATTTTAAAGTAACCCCCGGGTGAAGAGAATCAAGAGCTCCCTGAAGCAAACCAGGTACAAAAGCCCAGGTAACCACAGTGGAGTGCAGAGCTGAGCCTGCCACAGACATTTACATCAGGGTCAGGAGCTCATTCCAGACACCAGCAACGAGCAGAACACTGCAGGCCACTTCCAGAGAGCTTTATTTCTGAGACAGACATTCAGTTTTACACCAATGGGCAAAATGGATTAGGTTAAGCCTTTCCTATTTCCTCACAGAGCAACTCCCCCAAACACCACAGAAAAATAAAGCAAGCCAAAGTCATCTTCCAGGAAGAATTAGACTAAGGCAACATGCAAAGAGCTACTGTCTGTTTCTTCTGGGATCTAAGTCCTGGATCTGACAAAGATGGGCAGAAGAGAAGGGTATGAGAGAAAAACAAACATCTGGGGAACAATGGGACCTACATGCTGTACTGGAGATTTATTACAAATTCTTGTTATATACTCTCAACAGAATAGAACCCAAGCTGATTAAAGGAATAAAAACTGGTTTAAAAACCCCAAAATCTCAGTTTCACAGAGCTCAAAATGTGACCACCACTCTAACAGCAGCAAAAAGAGATGATCAACCTGTGGGGTGGTGAAATATCTGGAGGGACACAGCACTGACTGAGCTACATTTGCTCTAATTCCATTTCTTCAGTACTGAACTGAAAGAATCATTTGGCACATTAGCCAGATCTAACAGCTACTACTCCAATTTGGAGAGATCATAAATACTATCTCTTACTGAAGCTTGAAAGAGTAAGTATGCAGGCAGAACAGAAAAGGTAATTCTGCTGGGGAAAAAATGAAGGCTATTATATTTGAAACACATGCTTGAAGATACATGAGAAGAGAGAGACTAGCTCTACAACTTAAGTGGACTATATGAAATATCAGCTAAAAATAAATTCAGCTGGGGATCTGAGAGGGAAAGAGGGTTGTACAGCACCTGTGAGCATGGGGAACGATCCCTGGAGAAAGGGAACTCACTAACCGCATCAGATCTATTCTCTTTCACTTTTCAGCTGAGAAGGAAGAGATGAAATTACACAAACAAAAGATCCAAAAGTTATTTAACATCAGAGGTATCAAATGTTCACGCAAGAATGAAGATCCTAATGGATCCTAATGGGATCCTAAAAAACATTCACAGGCTCAGCTAAGAAACAAGCATTGTACTGCTTGAGCACTTGCCCCAAAGCAATGAGCAGCCTGAGGAGGGACGCAGTACCTGTGCAACCTGGTCTAACAGAAGGTGTCCCTGTCCATGGCAGGTCAGTTGGAATTAGATGATCTTTAAGGTCCCTTCCAACCCAAACCATTCCATGATTCTATACCTGGGAAGGATCTGTCACCCGCAGCGTGACCACGTCCTCACTAGTGTATTTGATAAAGAGATGGTTCTCATCCAGGAGCTGCATCTTCCACATGCGGAGCTGCCTCAGCTGGTCAAAGTACTGGAAGAACCTCCTTTTTGCTATGGCGCTTCCATCCTGCTCAGCCCTTCTCCACAGGTACACCAGCAGCCTGTGCTTCAGGGAGTTTATGAAGGGCTCTTTGTAGGGGTTGGCCATCCCTGTCTGAGTGTCCCGCTGCACCTCGGGATACACTGCAGACAGGGTCAGGAGATCATCCTCGTAGCAGAAGCGGCCGATGGTCCGCACGTCAATGAACGTCCCCTCGGGCGTCACCTGAAAGACATGGATGGTCTGTTGCTGCACGGAGAGGATGGCCAGGATGTTCTTGTAAAGGTACAGCCCCTGGTTGTGGGACAGGATGACCTTGTCACACTTGAAGGTCCGTGTGTCACACAGCCTGCCCGTGTGGAGGTCTATGATGTGCAGGGAGTAATCCTCGAGGGGGGAGCGGGGGTTGGGGGTCACGGACTCGCTGTTGCGATACACCTCGAAGAAGGGCGGGTGCGGCTCCTCGGGCAGGTACGCGGCCGAGCCCACGATCACGTACCGGCAGTCGTCCGTGAACAGGCTGCACTCCCGGTTCAGGTGCTCCCCGTTGGAGGCCACGTTGGTGATGTGCAGCAGCACGAAGAAGCGCTCGAAGAGCCGCCCCCGTATGTTGACAGACCTTTGGTCGTTGCCGTTGGCCAGGATCTCCCCCTCGTAGCCCTGCAGGAGGTCCTCGGCTGCCTGGCAGCCCTGGTACTCGTAGATCTCCAGGGAGGTCTGGTCGGAGGAGAAGGCGATGAAGTAGCGGCCATCGGGGGAGAACTTGCGCAGGAAGCAGGGCGGCTTCTCCACATTGACCACAGTGAAGTTGGGGAAGACATTCTGGTGGAAGACGCGGACCTGGTGCCAGTGGGTGCCGGCCTTACCCGAGCTGATCCGGCGACGCTCCAGACGGTGGATGACATTCTGGTTCTGGATGCGTCGGGGCCGGATCGTGGGGGCGTCATGGTCCATGGCCAGGGCTCTACCTCATCCTCGGCCTCCGGGGACAGCACACGTGCTCTGGGAACACACGGGGTGGAATTCAGGGCACATGGGGACCGGCTCACATGGACCCACAGCACCCCACGGGGGGGTGGGCTGAAAAGGGCAGGGTTGTCTTTGGAGGTGGGGAGGTAACACGAGGGGGCACTGGGAGCAGGTAAAGAGACTGGGAGAGAGATCTCAGTGAAAGGCATCAACAAAGCAAGGGAAGCCCAGAAGTGCCCCCAGTACACTGACAGGTGATGGTACCTGCAGGTCTGCCTGCTGACCAGAGACACACAGCAGGGCACTGGGAGGGCAGCGAGGGAGCCAGGAAGGGCGGCAAGCACGGGTGGACGCCGAGGGAATGGAGGGAGCCTCCAGAGACCGGGGAGGGAGGCCAGGGATAATCCGCAGTCCTGATGACAGGCACAGGCCTCCGCTTTGAAAGAACGGAGGGAGCTGGGGGCGAGGGCCACACAAGGGGTCACCGCGATGCGTCCAGGCCCACCTGCCGAGGCGGGAGCGGGGAGCCCCGGTCCCTCGGAGCTGTGGAGGGGCTGAGCTCCAGGGGAAGCCCGGGGGCAGCTGCGGGCTCGCCCGCCGACGGGAACGATGCTCCCAGCTACTCTCCCGCTGGCCTGGGGTTGAGGGGACACGGCGGACCCGGTTTAGGCCCGCGGAGACCGCGGCCGCGCTCACCGCCGGGGCCGCTCCGGGTCCCCCTCACGCCATGGCCGTCGCCATCTTTCCGCCACCGCACCGCGGCGGGGGGGCGGCAGAGCCACTTCCGCTTCCGGGCGCGGGCCAGCGAGGAGGAGCCGTCGGGCCAGAGCGGCGGAGAGCGGCGGAGAGCGCCCCCTGGCGGCGGGAGGGAGCTCTGCAAAGAGCATCCTCTGCACCCATCCTGCACCCACAGCACCCACCCTGCACCCACAGCACCCATCCTGCACTCACAGCACCCATCCTGCACCCATTCTGTACCCATCCCGCACCCACAGCACCCACCCTGCACCCACAGTACCCATCCTGCACCCATTCTGCATCCACAGCACCCATCCCGCACCCATCCCGCACCCATCCTGAACCCGTTCTGTACCCACAGCGCCCATCCTGCACTCACAGCACCCATCCAGCACCTAATCTGTACCCACAGCACCTATCCTGTACCCATAGCACCCATCCTGCACCCACCCAGCACTCACAGCACCCATCTTGCACCCTCAGCACCCATGCTGCACCCACAACAACCATCCTGGATCCATCCTGGAACTACTCTGTATCTATCCTGCACACATCCAGCACCCATCCAGCACCCACTTTGCAGCCACAGCACCCACTGTACAACCCAGCCACCCCCTGCACCCTCTCTCAGTAGCACCTGCAGCCCTCCTGCCCTCCAGCTAACCCATCCCAGCACCCTCTGCATTCCCATCAAACCATCCCCAAGCCCCCTGCATCATCCTGCACTCCCACCCTTGCACCCAAACAGCCCCTGAAACCCTCCATGCCTGCAGCAGCTCCATCCCCAGGAAGGATCTGGCATGGCCCCATCACTTCTTGCAGCCCCTGTATCCCGAGTCCTGACACGGGGACACTGCAGGGGACATCACACCTGCCGCCAGCGTATTGGGGTGCACCCGAACGCTTCAACCCCAGCACCAGCAGCAGAGATTGGGGTCACCCCGGGCACCGCTTTGGGCTTTCCAAGGGGCTCGAAAGCCTTTTGCTTGCCTTGGCTTTTAGCAGCACCCTCTCCCGCCCCGTGCATTAGCATCGAGGACAGCTCCGAGGGGCACTTCTCCTTCAAAGGCAAGGAAGGAGGAATGTCAGGGGGGCCCTTGAGATCCATTTGCCAGCCTCTCACCGAGGCTGAGCCGACGCACCGGCTCTTGGAGCCACTCCACAGACTGGAGTGGGAGCTGTGAGCAGGGGGAGTGGGGCAGGAGGTGCAAACTGGGGGTGCTGGAGAGCCCACCGGCTGCTCCCCCTTCCCGTGGGGTGAGTGTCCCCACACGGATCTGACAATGGCACCCAGCCAGCATCACACAAGGATGCTTGGGGGATGCTCCTGCTGCACCAAAGCTCTCACCATTGAATTCTCAGGGATCCTGTTTTATGAGATGCTTCAGGGTCCAACCAGCAAGGGGTCGGGACCTGTGTGGCTCCAACTGCCTTCCCATGGGGATGAGGGAAGACAGAATTCCTGGCACTCCCAAGCAGTGGGCAAGGGACCCTCTGGGGAACCCTCTGGGGGACCCTAATGCCACCGCACCTGCCTGCCCCATTCCCATCTCCCACTGGTTCCACGCCCAGCAGCCATATCCTGTGTCCCTTCCCACTTTCCCCACTGCCTCCCGGTTGCAAAAGGCATGATGACAAGACTAAAATTGATGGCACTGGTGTCCCTCTTTGTCTCTCTGGCTCCGGCCTAATTAATTGAGATCCACCTTAATAGGATCAAACTAAATACCAAAGAACATCCAACCACACAGCAGCTGGCATGAAAACAAGCGCCCGGCACACACACCAAAAGGCAGCTCACTGGACAAAAGAGTCATTAATACAGCAGCAATTAGTGCTTCCAGAGCTAATAACTTCATCACAGCAACCTTCCTGCAGCTCCAGTGCCCTCCCCAGTGCTTGGGAGCGGGTCAGAGGAAACTCACTGGAGCGGTTTCAGCCATCGGCAGGGATTTGCACCACCGGGTGGTGCCTCGGTGGTCCCCAAGCCCCTGATATGCAGGGATGAGTGCAGCTGTTCTGCAGGAACCAGCTGTCTCCATGGGGTGTTTTTAGGTTGAAGCATCCTAATGATAGCAGTGACAAACTTCATCTGGGGAAACTCCTGTTGCTGTGAGAAAAGAGCAACAGAGAAACAGACGGAGACCTTGGATGTATCTCATCTTTCCAAAAAAGCAAGGATGTAATTCAATATTTACCATATTGAATATTTACAATATTCTCCCAGTCTAGGGAGTTACTCCAGTCATATTTTCAGAGTTTGGGGCTCCCATTGCAAGGGGATCCATGTACACATTTGAACATTTTCATAAAGGAGGTGAACAGGTCCTGTCCACCATGGCAGGGACTTAGGGCTCCCCAGCTGCAGCCTCTTTCCCCATGCTGGGCAGGTTTCACTGGGACTGGGCTCCGTCAAAGCCAAGTTTGCAGGTTGCAGCATTTAGGGACTTTCAAAGCTCTAAGGAAACCTTTCTTTGCCACCAAAGCATCCCTTGCTCTGGTTTTAGCTGGCATCAGAGACTCATTTTGCAATGGAACTGGATTCATTTTGAAGGCTGTTAATGGGATCATGTGGTCTGCAGGTCTAGGGTCTTTGGGTGTGAGACTGGACCCCCTTTTCTTGCTCCTGGTGCTGTCTCTGCTTGAAGATAAGCTCTGCTTTAAACATCCTCCAAAACTTTCCTCGCCTTTGCAAAACACCCCACTGCATGTGCTGAGCACGAGCAGGACCAAAGTGGCATGAACTGGGGGCTCACTGGTGTGTCTGATCCTTCTGGGGTGCCCAGGGGATGGCTGGGGTTGGATGCCACCCCTGGGGCGCAGGGTACGGGCAGGGACCAGCACCCTCCTGGGTAGGGGGACAGCAGCACCCACCCCTGCTGCAGGGTGTCCGGGCTGCGGGTGCATCCAGCTGCTCCACATCCCACAGAAACAGCTGGAGCTGCCCACCCGCTTAACCCACAGCCAGCTCCCTGCGTGGCGTGACAGCCCTGTGCCCTACCACATACCCATCACAGGGTGGCAGCCCTGCCCACCCCAACCCCGTGCCACCCATGGGGGTGGCAGCCCTGTCCCCTCGCCGTGTCCCCCGGGGGGGCACCGCGGCAGCCTCCCCCCGGCTGATGCGCAGTGACATTTCCAATCTGTTGCCATGGGCGCTCGGGGACTTTTGCTGTGGAGGGGAATCGCGTTTCTCCCCCCTCCTCCTCCTCCTCCCCTTCCCTCCCTCCCGATGACGTCATGGATGACCACGGTGGTGACAGGGCCACCTGTGGGCTGATGAGGGGTTTAAAGAGACAGTCTGCAGCTGCAACAGGAGCCTTGGCTATTGTCTCCGCACCTGAGAGCGGGGTAACCTGCAGCCCCCAGACCATCCATCCATCCATCCATCCATCCATCCATCTATCTATCTATCCATCCTATCCATCCACCCACCCACTCCATCTCATCCATCACATCCCACCTCATCCCCGCATTCTCTGCCTCCATCACTGCAGCTCTCCCGGGACCGGGGCATCCCAAGCTGGGTCCCGTATCCCTTCCCTGTAGAGGCTTCTCCAAGGTAAGGCTGCGCTCCGTGCCCTCCTGTCCCGCCGGGGACTCTGGTGGGCTGCAGCCCCAAATGCTGCTGGCAGCGTTTGGGGCTGCAGCCTGGAGGGAATCCCTGGGAATCCAAAGCCTGGATGGTGTACCCCCACCTTGGACAGAAGACAGAGCAACCCCTGCGACAACAACACACCTGAGGTGGCATGTTCCTGCTTGCAAAAAGGGGCTGGGATGCTCCTGCCTCGGGTAGCACTGAGGTGTTGGGGGTTCTACAAGGGTCTTCATCCCTTGTCAGCCAGCATTCCCAGACTGCCACTGGGCATCTGCCTTCCATCTGTGCCAGCCCTCTGGAATGAACCTTGAGCATCTCTTTGTCCCTGCAGTGGTCCTCATGAAGGGGACCCTCAGAGCTGGTACCAGGTCGTGCACCTGAAACCCACCATGGCCAAGCCCTGAAGGGCCATGGGTGATGCCAGGAGTCATGGTGCATGCTGTAGGAGCAGGCAAGGGCAGGAGGAGAGGAGTTGCCCTCCTCATTTTAGGGGAAGGAAGGACCATCTCTGCCCTATCCCCAGAGCTTTGTCCCACTGTCCTTCCAGTTCCGATGGGGCAAGTGGCAGGTAAGTACCTCCGTTTGGTGTCACTTGGATGTGTGGGCAGGCAGCGAGGTAGAAAGAGGGTCTCTGAGTGGCTTGGAGAAGAGCAGGGTGGAGATGTGTGTGCAGGGACTGGTGTGTGTGTTCTCTGCTAGAGGAAGGCTGTGACCCATTCCACTGGACATGACCCGTTCCACTGGACATACCCCAGGGCTGACTGTGCAAGTTGCCAAACTCCTCAGCAGTTCCCACCAAGCAGTTCTTGAGGGTCTTCCCAAGCCCACAGCTGCCTGCAGATCCATATCCACTGCAGCCTGCACGGGCTCCCAACAGCTACAGTGCTGCTGGTCCCACAGGGCTGGCTGTCATGGGAGCAAAGCAACCGGGGCAAACCCCACAGTGAGTATCCTGGGCTGCCTCTGCAGTCTTTCCAGGGACAGCTGGCAGGGGGACATGGGCAGGAGGGGCAGGGGACCATGCTGCAGTGACTCTGTGGTCCATCCTGGTGAACCTGAGCAAACCCAGGGATGCAGCTGCCCCTGGTACCCTGGGATCCTGCTGGAGTCGGGCTGTCTACATCCCGCTCCTGCAGTGCTGGCAGCTGAATGAAAAAGCATTGGCATGTTTCTGCCATCCATCCCTCAAAAGATGCATAGGGATTAGGCTGGGCCTGGTTTCTGGGGGGAAGAAGCAAAATGTGAATTGTCTGACAGGTGGAAATTTCTGCCTGGGTGGCCTTGGTGTTTTCCCACTTGGCAGCAGCAGAAGCGCAGGGACAGAGCCTGGGACTCTTGGCAACGGCCTGGGAGATCTGGGGGGAAATCCTGCAGCCCCCTGTGATGCTCTGTCACCTTTGCCCCCACTGCTGCCATGGGCACAACCCATGAGTGCCTTCTGTAAACTGCGGAGCTCTGTCTGTGCTCAGCATCCCAGCGTGGCACAGGGCAGCCCTGGGTGGACTCACTCTGCTCTGGAGGGCTTCGGGGAGGCTGAAGCTGCTGCTCCTTGGGCAGCTACCAGGGAAAGCTCAGACTGGGTGCAGGGTCTGTAGCAGAGGGCTGTTGAGGGGGTTCGGTCCCAGGTGCACAGTCAGGCTCATTCCCTCCCTGCACATTTCATGGGGATGAGCCTGCTTGAGCAGCAGCCGTGGAAAGCAGGAGCTAATTTAATAGTAGATGGACACGGGTGAGGGCTGCCTGTTTTTTCGGTGGCTCTAAAAGGTGCAAGCAGAGCTGAACAGACCTGGGATGTGGGGTCTGGCTCATGCAGATGAACACATGGAGCAGGCAGGGAATGTACAACACGCGGGAGGAGTTGTGGAGTAGTGGCTGTCTGAGCCTGATGGTCCAGGAATGCACTATGCAGCTGGCCTTCTTTTACTGCTTCAAAATCCTGCAAGAGCCTGTAACCAGAAGAGAGCTCTTGTATGTGAGGGCACCCAAATACACACGTGCACACACACACACACACACACACACACACGTGTCCTACACCAATACGTTGTGGAATCAGGGAATGCCAGCACACAAGCTGGTTACATTCTCAGCTCCCCCCGGCAGGCGCTTCCACCTCCCCCATTCCCTCAGGGGAAACTCTTCCAAGGCTGGTTATGGATAACACTGCCAGAGCGCAGGCTTCTTTCTTGACCCTCCTTCTGGCATCATCCAAATTCCCTCTGCCAGCATAGTAGGCTTCAGTTTGATATGGTTCCTGAGCTTGAGACTAAGTGACCATTTGCCATTGCCTTAAACAGGGATGGGGTCTCCAACAGGGATTTCTCTGGGTGGGGAATGAAGTTGGAACCTCACTCTGCTGATGAGGAATCCAAGCCTTTGCCCATAGGAGACGGAGATAAGGGGAAGTGACCAATTCCACCTTCAAGGCTCCTCCCTGGTCTGTATTTTCTCATCAGGGTCTGAGCCCACCTAAGGCTCGGGATGTTGCTGTGTGTCAGGGTGATGGCTCCCTCTGGTCAAACACCAAGAGAGGATGAAGGTGCCAGTTTTCATGCTGCCCTCGGCATGCTTTAGGCTGGACTGTACCCAAGCCACGGGGAGGAAAGGTGAGGAACCAATGCCACCAGGCAGTAGCCAGCATCCCTCACCTCCCAGCCTGGCTCCGCATGTGCACGCAGCAAGCACCGGTTCCTCAGCAGTGACACGCAGGCTTTTCCAGCACAGCCTCTTAACCCTGCTAATTCCCTTGTTTTCTCCTGCCAGGCCCGCTGTGCCATGGCCAGGGGATGGCACAGATCCTGTTAATTGTACCAGCAAGCTGCCATGTGTCTCCATCACTGGGGTTGTTGTTCTCTGGGGTTATTCTGCTGGCCCTTACCTGGCAGTGTGGCACATAACAGTGATCAGCAGCAACCCCTGCCACATCTCCTTCACTATCTCCCACTAAATTATCTCGATTATAGATTGACTCCCTTGCTCCCAGAGCGTGCCGAGATGGGGTCTCACCAGGGATCAGGGCGATCCTCAGCTCAGCACAGTCCAACACTTCTCCCATTCCTTCTTCCCTGTCAGGAAAGCAACAAAGGCACAGTGAGGGCAAGGGCTGCCAGAACTCACCTAACCCACTCCCAGCCCAAAAGTCCACACCTACGAGGCTGGTTTGGAGGTCCCAGAGTTGACTTGGAGGTGCCATAGCTCATCCCCGCAACAGTCCCTGGCTCTCCTCCCCTCCTTATCCAGGGGAGGCTCAGTGTGCCAGCAGCACCCTGGAGTATCCCTCACCTCCCACCTCCCCATTCCCTCCTCCTGTCCCCAGGCCATCTGGCCACACTCATCCATGTTAAACAAATGCTGGAGTCTATTATCAGGCCCTGCCTCCCCCTTCCCCCCAAGACAGATGGAGGCTGAGCGCACCCAGAGCCTCGGCCCGCAGCATTCATGTGTGTGAATGAGAAAATTGAATTATTTATGGCCATGTGAATAAGGCTGGCGGCTGCGGAGGCCAAGCGGAAAGGACTCCATTACGTGGAGAGTACCTGTTGCTATGGAGCTGGGGCTTCTTCCCCATGGCCCCCCATGCACAGCTGCATCCCTGCCCACCCCCATCCTCCCCTGCTCCTCATGGAGCTAGGTTGGAGAGCAGGGCTGAGCGCTGAACTGGCCACAGTGTGCCCAGGATGACTGCTTTTCTCCCTGCACTCTGCTTGGTGCTCCTGCCAACCGGCCTGGAAGTCACACCAAATCTCCCCACATTTTGAAGCAGGGGCTCCATTGCAATGTGGGGGTGGTGTGGTGCTGGTGGCCAGTGGCTCCCTGACTCCCTGGCCACAGTGCTTTGCAGCCAGAAACCCGTGGGAAGTGTTGGAGTGGGCAGAGGCAGCACCTCATGGCTAGGGCTGGACAAAGCAAGTCCGATTGTGGCACAGCACTGGGTGAGGGATGACTCTCAGCTCACACTTCTTAAATCCCCTTAAATCTCCCAACCTCAGAGGCAGCAGGAGCTGTGAATTGAGGCTCCCCCAACCCTTCCACACCCACACAGAAGAGCAGTTTTGCAAGAGCAGGGACTCCTTTCAGAGCCACCTGCATTGCAGCCTCTCCTTCAGGGATGCCAAAGCCTGCAGTGATGCTGAGAGAGGTGCCGGGGCATCCCTTCCTCCCACTGTCTCCCTAACTCCTCCTTGGCTAAAAAGTAGGACTTTGTCCCCACTGGGGTGCAGTCCCTCCTGCCTTGATGCCACCCTGGGGTTGGACTAGGCTCCTGGGGACCGTGAGGGGTTGGGACCCAGCAGCCCCCAGCCCTGCACGACAGCAGCACAGGGACTCCCGCTCCCTTCCCTGCAGAGCTAAGAATAGACTCCAGCTCCAATCCTGGTGCTGAGTGGGCTCTGCTGGGCTCAGAGGAATAAAAAGCAGGAAAACGCTTATTTTAGTTGCTGCAGTCGGCAGCTGTGACTCTGATGTACCTAAGGAGCCGCTTCGCATGGTGTTTACCCGCCCGCTGCTGGGAGCAGAGGCACCATTGCAGACCTCTCGTTCAGGCTACGGATGCCCCAGCCATGCTCCTAGCCCAGACATCTCAGCTGGCTCCCAATCCTTCTCTGGCACAACCAGCTGCTTCCCCCCCTTCCTTTCCCCATGCTTCTGGGGAGAGCCTGGGAGATGCAGATGCTCCCACCATTGCCCTGCTTTGGGGGATGCTTCCCCCGAGCTCCCTGCACCAGCCTCTGCCAGAAGCCAGCAGAGCCTTGCTGAGAGGCTTAGGGATAGTGTAGGGTCTTGGACCACATCCAGCTATACCAGACATGGGGTGATTGTCCCCAGCACCTGAGATAAAGGGGGAGTGTAGAAATCCCCATGTCCGAATGACGCACCTGCCTGGGATGCTGCAGCAGCAAGCTGGCACATGCCAGCCCTGGTTCTGGGTGCAAGGCTAGGGAAAGCATTCACTCCAGGACAGCACCTCTGGGTCCCTCTCCCCAGTGTCACCCCCGAGGTAAAATCAAGAGAAAGCTAATTGTTACCATAGTTACATGAAGTGGCCTTTCTTAGGGAGCCACGTCATCACTGCTGTCACAAGGTTAAGGCGGTGGGGAGTGGTGGTGGGGAAGGGGGGGAGAGATGTGTTTTCTTTGGAAAAACCATGGCAACAGCTATTTCTAAGGGAACAGCTGTGCACAGCGAGGCCATGGGGAAGGGGCTGGGGCTTCTCAATTCCAGCCATGCTCTGAAAGCAGCAGTGCCAGGTCCAGCAGCTCTCTATGGCAGCCTGCATCCCCAGAATCCCCTTCCCACCTGCGCCAGGAGTCATCAGGTGTCTCCCATGGTGCTGGCACATGGCCATGGGCTCCAGCATGCCCAGCAAAGCAACACAAGGCCAATCCATTTTGCTTGCCATGTGCAACCCCTCCTGGCATGCTCCCATCGGCAGGGCAGGAAGGGGTACCAGACGTGTGGGATGGCTGAGACCACCCACCACAGGGAGTAGGGATTCAATTGCTTGTCCAGAGCAAATACAACCAGAAAAAGCCCCAACAGTGTCCAGTGTTGATTAATGAGTGACACAGAGCTTGAACAACCGTAATGCAAACACTGGTGGAGATTGTAGGGATGGGGTCAACACCACCAAAGTCAATACAGTCTGGGCTGGTAAAATGGGGAGGTGCTTTTGGGGCTGGGGAATATTAGTGGAGGTGCAAGAGCCATGGGGTTATCCTGCACATCTAGGCATGGCTGGCTAAGCCCTGGGGATGCTGAGATCTGAGAAATCTGCACCCTGGATCAGCTTTGCAATGGCCAAGTGGACCCAGCAAGGAGAAGATGCAAGTCTCAGCCGCACCCTCCACCATGGCTCCTGTTTCAACACGTAGCTGGAAATTATCTCTATTTGCAAGACACTTAATTAAGACCATTTCCCTGAAGGAAACCAAGATGGAGAGCTTCCCATCTTGGTATTCCAGCACTTTCTGGCATTCGTTTCCACACCAATTAGGGTGCAAATTAGTCATGTGGAGTATAATTCAGTGGCTGTGCTCAAGGGAAGTTCTTCAGCACATGTGCCACCTTCTTCCAGGAAGGCAGGTGGAGGCACAGGTGGGGTCGCCATGGAGAGGCAGGAAATGAGCAAGAATGGTGCTTGGAGTGCTGAGGTCTTCAGCCTGGGATTGGGCTGAGACCCTGGGAATGAGCATGGACTGGAGTCAGCAGGAAGTTTTAGGGTGTCTCAGTGGGCTGTGTGTGCTTCTCCTTGGCCCCTAGACCTTGGGATGATTTGGTAAACCACTGGACTCTGAGGTTAAGCTCCCTGATGGCACTGGCAAGGGAGGATTAGGAATGTGAGGCTGAGATGCTCATCTCTGTGCTCTGCTATCACAACATCCAACCTGAGGGTGCATCAGAGGGCTGGCACAGAATTGTGGTTTAAGGGTGGTTTACATCTTGATCTTGAGGTTGTTGTGTCTGGACAGTCTCCCGCTCAGGTCTTCAGATGGACATACGTCAGCACCTCTGCCATGGTGATGGTTCTGCATCCACCCATCTGCAGGTGAGCCTGTCCTCATTCGCTTTAGTGGAGAGGTTTCTGTAGAAGACGCAGCTGAAATGCAGGATAAGAGTTCAGGGAGAGGAGATTCCAAAGGGAAATAAACAAAGCACCTCTGGGCAGCAGCACAGCCACGCTGGCTGCTCGCCCAGCAGAGCTGCATGGGGTGCTGCAGTTGTAGGAATTCATTGAGCATGACCAAGGGCTCCTGCTGGGAGCAGTGGCGCAGCCATCCGGCACGCGAGGGAGAATCTGGACAATTGATCGATGAGAGATCGTCATGGCAAAGCAGGCAGAGGAAGAGCTGGCAGAGAGGTGGCTGGGAGGAAGCATCTGAAAGCCATGGCTGGCTGTGCATGTCTTTCCATATGACCCAGGGAGTGGGGTCTCACTGCAGCACCACACATGGTCCCTGCTTTCCTTCCTCACCCTCGTAAGAGGGGTGGAAGATGGCCCTAGCCATCTTAGAAACACTGCACAAAACTCTGTGCTGCTGTCAGAGAGCCAGGATGGAAAGGTTTCATCTAAAATACCAATCTCTCAGTGATCTCAGTGATGAGGCTCAGTTCCTCTGTTGCTTTTGACCCCTTTTTGCTGAGCTCTGGAAGGTGCTCCCTCTTGGCTGGTGCCTCTTTCTTCCTCAGAACACTCATGTCTGTCTCTGCCTCCATGGGACAACCTCAGGGTTGTGTGCTTGGTGCTACCTTCCCTAAATATTTAAACTTTTAAGCTAACATGCAGGGACTAGAAAATCTCCCTCACCTTCTGGCCAGCCCTCCCCCTGCCTGTTGCCTGGTGTCTGCTCCATCTTCTTCCAAAGAGCACCAGATACCCTGTGAGAAGCCACCCAGCCCCAGGACATGCCCTCCAAGCCCCCATTAGTTGGCAGTTGTTTTAAGCACTGCAACATTTGATGCCTTATTCTTCCTAATCCTGCCTGATGTAACCGTGGCTGTCTTCATTAGCCACATAATTGTCGAGCAAACACAAAACAGGCCCTGACACGGTCGAAGGAAATTGGTTTAAAAATATGAAGCCACATTCTCAGATGTTGTTGAAGGGGTCTCATTTGTTTATTTGCATTCAGATGACACCCTATGGGATAATGAGAAAGAGACACTGCTGCAAAAATACCTATTTTTCTTAAAGATCATCTTAGGAGAAGGTAGGTTTGAAATGCCAGCTGGGGAGATCCAGCCTGGCCCCAGTGCTGGTGGAGGACAACTACCTCTTCACCCAGTCTCATCTGCAAGACTAAGGAGTTTCTGAGAAGAGGTGGCCACCCATGCCCACACTTGTATGGTTGCCCAGGGAGAGACTTAGCCATCCACATCTCCTGGTGATAATGCCTATGAATTTCAAAGGGACTCCATCCACTTCTGACAGCAGATGACAGGGCTAAGTTGATGGAGGCAGCAGTAAGAAATCTAATTAACCTGCAGTATGTTGTTTAATTTGTGCAAAGTTGTTGTGGTTACTCAGCTATAAACTCCATCCCCAGCTCTAATGACAGTGACTTGCATGGCAGCAGCAGGAGCATCCTGGAGGTGGGCAGCCACCTCGTGCTCACCCTTGAAGATGCCCTCAATTACATGTGGAGCGTTCCAGTGGTTGCCTCCATCTGGTTCTTCCATGGCATTTGAGACCTTTTTCCAGCTCTGGTCTTTGGAACAGGCACCTGTGCTGCTTCTCTGCCTGCTCTGGCATTCAACTCTGGTGCACAGCTTCCAAAAACCAACCTTCAGGACCCAGCAGTGTCAATCTGTTGATTGCACTAAAGTCCAAGAGATGGCTTCAGGTCGTCAAGTTCCCATTGCAGCTCTTAGGCTGTAATTATGTTCAAGGCTCTTTGCTTCAGTTATGTCTTTTTACTAATGCTTGGAGCTGCTGTACTGATCTTTTCTTCAAGGCTGACCTCCATGTAGCTTCCCAGGGGAGAGTCAGGTCTGTTATTTAAGCCAATTCACAAACCAGGTCCCGAAGGCCAGTTGTCCATTATACGATTTTTTGAACAGCAGGAATCATCAGCAGGGCTGATGGTTGCTGAGCTATTTGTGTCGGTTCAGGAAGAAGCATAAGAAAAGGGACAGATGTCATGTGTTAGCTTCTCTTCCCAGGTTAACCTTCCCCAGAGATCTTTGACCAGACAATAGCTCCCCTGCAGAGGGGCTCTGGAGCCTGCGGTACCCACGTAAGGGTGATGATGAGCCTCAGCACCTCCTTCATCTCGCACCAAAGCCTTGTGTTCTCCCCACGACCACTATAAGAGACACTCATACTACAGACTCATACTACACTACAGACACTCATACCCTGCAGGGACATCCTTCCCATGGAGCAAAAAGCTTTAACCAGGTCCCAGAAGGCTCACAGCTGCCAGGTGAGGTGAGATTTGACAAGAAAGGAATTGAGAAGGAAGATGATCCACCTCTGGGATCCATTAAAGCCAAGTAGGCTGGGGCCACACTGCCACAGGGTTTGTAGGAGCAGAGACCTCTAGAACCAAGGTCCCACTCAGTGGGAATGCTCCAGGAGTGTCGGGGATGTGCAACACAAGTGCACTCTTGGCAGCAGTGTATGGTTACATCAAGCCCTGCAAGAGCCTCCTCCTGCAGCCCATGGCAGCTCCCACTTGCAGTTTGAGGGGACTGCAGCCCCTCTGTCCGAAGGGAAACCTAGACACCTTGGCTCGCTCCTCCCTGGACACAGGCTGTTCTTCCAAACCAGCCTTGCAGGGAGCCCAGACAGTGCCTGGTGATGATGCCGGGGGCAGGGGGGGGCTGCTTGCTGGCCAGGGTGGGATTTCGAGCAAACAGGACTCCTGGGAAGCCAGCCTGCATCTGCAGATGGGGTTCCCATCAGAGTCCCGTGTGCAGGGACACAGAAGCACCCTCGGAGCAGGGGCAGCTCAATCACCAGCAGTTTGAGTGTGTCCCCATGCAAAGCTCTTGGCATCCTGTCCCCAAACCACTGAGCCCCACAGCCCTTCCCCTTCAGCTCAGGGTCCCTGGACAGCCAAGGGGAGGTGTGGTGGCTGTCAAGAGGGAGAGGAGCTCAGTTTGGGTTTTCCTTCATTTTTTTTCCTTTTTTTTTTTTAAAGAATTTAAAAGTGGCAGCGCTAGCAAAGGGTAATTATCCCTCTGTTCCAGCTGAAATACAATTAAGGCAGCTCTCAACGAGCCCCCGGGATATTGTGGTTTACTAATTAACAAGCGGATATGCTGTGGCCCCTGTCATGGCAATTACAGCATGAGACAGGCTTCAGGAGCTCTAATTACACATCAGCCCGCGACACACGCTGCAATACAAATTAATGAGGGCCCGAGCTGGCGGTGGAGGGAATTTGCCCAGCAAGAGGCTGAGATGGGCAGCAGGGATGGGGATGGATGAGGATGGATGTGGGGGATAGGGATGGGGGAACCTGATGCGGTTGCAAGCCTGGGGATAGTGGTGCACACTGCAGGATCAGGAGGATGCAGGGAGGAAATCTGGGATAAAATACCGCACGGTTACCAAAAAAAATGATGCACTGGAGAAAGGAGAGGGGGCTTCTGCTTTGTGGAGCCGTGGCCTGATGAGATGAGTGGCATTTGGGATGGCTGCAATGAATAGCAAGTATCGCATCTTCCGCTGTTAATTCCCAGACCAATAAAGCTGCTGTTAAGAAAAGAAGTCAGGTGGGAAATACCCAACAGGGTTTTGACTGCTGACAAATAACGAACAGATCTCCCAGAGCCAGGAGGAATTTTTCTGACAAATTGTTTATTGGGGAAAGTTATGCAGTTTCAGCTTGAGTTCCACTAATAGCTTTGGCCTGGTCAGGAAAAATAAAAAAAAAAAGCAATCAGGATTTTTGTAAATGCAGTTTTGACATCTTGCATTTTAAAAAGCTGTTTCCTTTCAAAACGTATTAAAATGATGTAATTAAACCAAAATACAGACTGCACACCTAATGGGGACATTTTGTTTCTGAAAAAATTAAACTATATTTATCAGCTTTGCTGGTATTTGTCAGATTTTTGCTGGTGCAAGCAGTGACAAAGGTTTTCTCTAACATTAGTGTGCCTGTTGAATTTACTGCTCCTGCTGTCTCCTCTCTAGCACCTGCCTGCTGTGGGCACCCAAGGAGAGACAGTGGGAGGTGATGTGGTGATGTTCTGGGCTTTGGCCACCAGTATCACCTGCAAATGCCGCTGCTGGTGCAATGGTTCTTGGGGAGACAGGAGGATCTGGGGAGGCTGAAGCAAAGCCCCTGGGATTTGGAGCTCCCTCCAGCCTCTTGCAGGGGTGGAATCAGTGGAGCTCGAGGGCAGCCCTTGCAGGGGATGGAATCTTACACCAGGGAGGTGCACAGCAGGTCCCTCGTTTGATCAGTCTGTAACAAAGGGCTGAGACGAGGCAGGTGAGGTGATTTCAGGCTAATCCCTCTTGTTCCTTGTGCTGTGGGGAGTAGACCCGGCTCAGTCCCCACTGTCAGCACTCAGGGCACGAAACCACTGGAGGGCCACCTCTGTCGCAGAGTGTGGCAGGGGGAGGACATGCACCTCCTCACACATCGCTCCCAATATAGATCCCATTAACCACTGCAATTAACACAAGCCAGGCCTTCTCTCCCCCTTGTCACCCCAGCCAGAGCTGTACATAAAAATAACTGTTTATTACACAGCAGGCAAAGCCTGGCTTATCACTGCAGACAGGAAATTGCTGCGCAGAAACTGCACGTTTCACCTTTAATAACTTTGGCAATAAAACATCTCATCAAACGAGGCCACGACAGGGCAATAATGAAGCTTCCTCGTGGCCCATAATTGCTTACTGCTCTCCTGGGGGTGAGCCAGAAAATGTGGAGCAAGGGAGGAGACGTATGGCAGCACCTTCCGCCCTCATCTCCTGCTCTGGGAGCATCCCTCCTTAACCCTGGCAGCATCCCCGGAGCGCTGACACCCTCCAGGACATGGCTGAGGAGGAGGTCTGTCCACGCTGGAGGGATACAGGCAATTTCCATGGAGCACTGGAGCAGGGGTCAGAGAAATAGGATGGCTCTTGGTGCTCCAAGGGAAAGCGTTCCAAGCAGGACTTTCTAGCACTGAGAAGCCTTCAAGGCTGAGTGGGTGCTCTTGCACACAGTCCATCCCCATCCTTAGCCAGGGAGGTTAAAGTCTCCTGGAGGTTTTGAACAAGTGGGCTCAAGGTAGGAAGCTGAGGATGGGGAACTCAGCCTGGCAATGGAGGGGTCCGATGGGGATCCCTGTGCTGGACCTCTGCTATGGACCTGTCGCGGCAAAAGCCAGGGAGTGACATGGTGCCTGTCTGTTTTGATGTCCTCATGACAGTGGTCTCAGGCCACCAGCTGGTGACACCTCAGCCAGGCAGCACTGGCTGCCAGAGCTGGTCCCTTGCACTGAAGGATGATGGTGTTTCCAGGTGCTCTGTTCATGATGAGACTTTCTTTCCCTAAAGAAAACCAGGTCCAGCAAGGCATCAGTCACTGCCCCAGCCTATTTCTGTAGCTTCCCAGCTTCTGTTTGATCTTCTGGATGCTGGTGGACACAAACCAGCTCTGACACAAGACTGTTCAGTGATGGGAGCAGCATGGGGAGCCCTGGGGAGGCGCCCCAGCCACAGGTGGGTGATGGGGATGCACCACACAGCCTGCAAAGCCCAGGATGAGGAAGCAGTCTCTCATCACCCATGAAGGCAAAGCTGGGTGCTTTATGCCTTCTCTGAGTTAACCTATGCCTGAGCTCCTCATTCCCACCAGCCTTGGCAGGGAGGGAACAGAGAGGTCCAGGAGGACATGGTGCAACCAACACTGTTAAGACAAGCTCTGGCACTGAGGTAATAGGAGACAAAATGATGCATGTCCAGGCTGGCAGTAGGAAATGAGGCAGTTTAGAGTCACAGCAGGAACGTGCTGGCGCTGATGGGGACCGCTGGCAGGCTCCCGGGTGGGCAGGAGGCTTTGTTCGCCTGCAGCACTGCTCTTGGGGAGTTTACCTGGAATTACTGATCCGCATTCATAAACATGATCACATTAATTGGCTGCTGAGGCTGCGTCGTCGTCTCCTCTCAGCACTGGGACTTCATCTCCCTTCCCATCCCAAATGTCAAGATGTGTCTGTTATTCCATTTGCTTGGCACCATGGCCAAGGAGAGAGAAATGGTTGGAGAAAAGAAAGAGAAAGAGACATAGGATCGGTGAGTCCACAAGCCTGGAGCCAGTGACAGACACTCACTGCCACCACCTCCACGCTGCAAAGCAGCTCCTTGAAAATAAACAGCAGACACCTTGTGGAGGGGACTGAGAGCTCTGCAGGAATTCCTGTAGCCCTGGGCAGTGATGACTTGGGAACAGGCACCTCCGCTGGAGACTAGCTTTTATGGCAGGAGCAGTGACCAGTTGGCAGGAGAGGGACCAGCTCCCAGCTGAGGACAGAGACACCCAGGCTTCTCAGCCTGAGACCAGGCTGGTGCTCGTCTCACTTGGAGCGTGGCCAATCACTTCTAGTAAATTATTCATCTGACAAATTTAGCCTGTTATTCTAGTCGTGCTCTACCCAGAGTTTTACAGATTTCATTATTATTTCAAATTGTGCAAACACCGCAGAAACCTCTCCTGGGCTCTGGCGCGCTCTGCCTTCATCTCAGCTCATCTGCCACATCTGAAACAGGATTTTTATGATCTAGTGCCAAGCTATCCATCCCCAGCATGGCCACAGGACCTTATGGAGGTGAGTGGCATCCCTGTTCAGCACTAGGCTTCTGCTGAGGGGAGAACCATCTACTCTGTGAGAACCATCTACGGATGACCCAGGGGTCAGTGGGATTACATGAGACCACGGCACACCAATGGACCAAACAAAGATATTTTGACTTTTTTTTCACCTCCATCCTTGTATCTGAGGTAGAGGAGAAAAATGACAGCATTGTTCCCTTGCGTTCTGGGCTATCTTGTTTCCTAAGCCTGGTCACCTCTGGAAAGCAGAAAGAGCTTTTCCCTTACTCTCCACATGCCATAATTTCTCCTGTCGAGGTTTCTTTGTAGCTATGAGGGTACAGCTAAAACTTTGCACTGCCATAAAGAATCATACGCCTCTTGCAAAATATACAGTCTGGGAAAGGAAGGGAGATAGAGGGGTCTGTTGTAGACAAGCCAAGAGTGATCAGACCCATGAGTGGAACAGCACTGTGTCCCAGGAGAAGCTGTCAACCAGGAATGGTTGAGGCACTCGAACCTTTCATCTCAGTATAGAGTGTCAGGGAGAAGAGCAGCCAGTGACACCACCTTCTTGCCTGGCCAGAGCTGATGAAGAAATACCACCAGCAATGCAAGCCCATTTCCCTCACATCACAGCCCATCACTCGTGGTGATGGTCAGCTCACACCCACACAGGGGAAAAAACAGGGCAAAGAGGCCCAGGAATACCAAATGAACCATCCCCAAGAGCTGTTAATGCACAGTTTCGGCAAAAATGCCAGAAAAGAGTACAAATTTCTACATAGAGACCTGCCAGGGAACCCTAGCAAGGTATTATGGGACACTTGAATGACTCTTATTAAAGGAGGATTAATTAGCTGAACAGCAGGGACGGAAGCAATAGATGCAAAACACAGAGCAACAGATTTAAGGAAGAGGTTTACTGGCCAAAAGAAAAACATAAAAGAAATATGAAAAAAATAAATCACGGGGTGATCTAAATCTTTTCTTTCTGACCAGGCTGAAGAAGCTCATGGGTGGTGAAAAAGGGGAATGATGGAGCATGAAAACACCTGTCCTGCACCCACATGAGTCCCATGTGTGGCAGGGAGAGGGAATGCTCAGAGCAGGGCACAGGGGGACAAGGATGGAAGCGGTGCCTGGTTCCCTCTGGAAGACTAGTGATTTTGTTGTTGTATGGCTCATCCCACCACAACAAGTCACAGTCTGCCCTAGGGTGCACGGCCTCTGCGGCGGCGCTGAAGGCGTGGGGACAAGCTGGTGGCTGGGGCTGCCTGTGGCCTTTCTCCACTTCTGACCACCTCGGACGTTGCTTTTGTGAGCCTTGAGAGTGAAGCAGCGAGAGGCAGGTCTGAAACCCCATCTTCAACCAAGCCCTGGCCAGAGCTGCCATTCCTCAGCCCACCCCACTGGCAGGAGAAGGGATGCCCACCGGGTCAGCACTGCACCACAGGAAATACACAGGGAAAACTGCAGCACACCCACACCAGGCTGCACTCCAGGGCACGGAGCTGTGTACCCGAAAATAAAAAGCACCCTCCAAAATACAAGAGGTGAAACTGGATTGCTATAGTTGACCTCCTAAAACAGTGATCTTGCACCAAAATAATGAATTTGCTTTTTGAGTACTTTTATTTCTCGTGCACTACAGGAATATCTTTATGTCACAACTTTGATTCTGGTAAGACTTTGTTGGCAAATCACGCACAAATACGCAAAACACGCATGAAATTGTACCCCACTCCCAAAACCCACCACTCTGAAGTGCCCTTCCCCACCAGGGACGGAGCTGGGACAGGTTTGAAGCCCTGATCAGTGCTGGGATGTAAGGTGTAGCACTGGGATGTAAGGTACACCACCCACCCCTTCCCAAAGCCTAACCATTCCCAATCCCCTCCCATCCCGCGCTATAACCGGGGCTCCGCCTGGCCCCGCCCACCGACTGGTCCCGCCCACCGTATGCAAATCAGCCCCGCCCAGCCAATGAGGAGGCGGGGGCGTGGCCACGGCGGGACTTGCCCGGGCATGTGTGAGCGGCGGCTTCCGGGTGGGACACGTGGGAGCGGCGCCGGTCCGGTCAGGAGTGGGGACACGGGGGGGACACTGGGGACAGGGGGCTGGGGGAGGGCACCGGGGCCGGCACGGGCCTGGGGATGGGGCAGGGGGCTGGGGCACGGAGCAGAGCGGGGAGGGCCCGGGCAATGGGCAAGCAGGACCTTGGGGAGAACGTAATGGGGCGGGCAGGGGGGCTGCGGGGCGGTAAGATTACTTGGGATAGGGAGTGGGGCAGCTTGGGGACCGGCCAGCGAGGGGCAAAGGCGTGGGGACGGAGTGTGACAGTGTGACCATATGCCCCCCCGTCCCCTTCCCCTGCACTGTAATTCCTGCCTGTGCCAGCCCACCCCGCGGGATGCAGGGCTTGCTGTGGGGTATGCGCTTCCTTTTTTGACAGGGGAGCATGGGGGCTGCCTGGCACTCATGCGCCCCTGTGCACATTCCAGCAGGGATGGCACCTGGCAAAGGGCAGATGACCCCGCTGCTGCCCGCCCCGGAGGGCTCCGCGCCCACCCCGCAGGGCACCCATGACCACCCCACGGGGGGCTGCGCTCAGGCCCCGAGGAGTCCCGGCTCTCCGCAGGGCCGCAGCAAGAAGAAGAGCCGTAAGCACCAGCGGTTCATGGAGCGCCGGGCGCTGCTGGAGCAGAAGGGGCTGCTGAGCCCCCGCGGGCGCCTGGGCAGTCAGACCCCCGTGGAGGGCTCGGAGGCACACGCCACCCTCACCAAGGCAAATGGCACCGCGGCACTGCGTTGTAGCAAGGCCCCCAAGTCCAAACGGGTGGTCTCTGCCTCCCTGTCCCCATCTGCCTCTCCAGACAGCATAGCCAGGCACCACTCCGTGCTGCTGTCCCAGGGGAATGGCAGCACCAAGAGGGTGCGAACGTCCTCTCTGGTCCTGCGCCCGAGCAAGTACGTGGCCATTGACTGTGAGATGGTGGGCACTGGCCCCCAGGGCAGGCTGAGCGAGCTGGCACGGTGCTCCGTGGTGAACTACGATGGAGATGTCATCTATGACAAGTATGTGCAGCCCGAGCTCCCCATCGTGGACTACCGGACACGCTGGAGTGGCATCACCAAGCACCACATGAAGAGCGCGATTCCCTTCAAGGTGGCCCAGACAGAGGTGAGGAAAAAAGAGAAGATAGGGAAAAAAAAAAAGCCAGTGTGTTATCTGCTAGATGCAAATTGGGGTTTTTGGTGGCCAGTGCCAAGCTGCTCTGAGGGAGAGACACAACCACAGGATGGAAAGCCTCTCTACCTGTGCAGTGGGTTGGTTTGGTTGTTATTACTCCCTTCTGGGAACCAAAAACTAGAAGTTGAGGAGCTGAATTTAATACAGATGGGTTTATTTTATGCTTAATTGGTGCTTCTTTTGCTGCACTGCCTGTCTAACCCTTTCTGACTCTTCCAGATCCTGAAGATCTTGAAAGACAAGATTGTGGTAGGACACGCCATCCACAATGACTTCCAAGCCCTGAAGTACTTACACCCGAAAGACAGGACTCGAGACACCAGCCAGATCCCTGTGCTGAAGCAGAGGGCAGGGCTGCCCGTCAGGGCCACTGTGTCACTCAAGAACTTAGCCAGGCAGCTGCTCCATAAAAAGATTCAGGTAAGCACCAGGAACCTTGAGCTGGGAAGCAATTCCTAGGTTAACTAAAAACCTGTGTGGTCAGCCTGGTCTTCCCACCTCCATGGGCAGTGCTTTTTGTGAGATGGAGAGATGGTTGTTGACCCTGTGCTGCTGGCTGTAAATAAGCTGGGAGAGCCCAGGACCTCTCAAACTGACTGTTAATCATCTCAATAAAATGTGGACAGGACCTGTGCCCTCCAGAAAGTGCTGAAGAGTTACCTGTATCTCCTTGGTTGCATCAAATCTTTACTGCCTCCAAAACCCAGGGCACCTCTGTCCTTTCAAACAAGCAGACAACACAAACTGTGGGATTTTTGCTGCCCCCTTTTTTATCTAATGAGGCTTTTCTCCCTTTGCTCAGGTTGGCTGCAAAGGACACTCATCAGTGGAAGATGCTCAGACAGCGATGGAGCTGTACAGACTGGTGGAGGTGCAGTGGGAGAAGGAGCTGGCCCATAGCCTGCCTGCCCGGCCACCCAGCCCTGTCACAGACCCCACTGCAGACAGCAACCAGTACATGGATGACCAGTACTGGCCCACAGACCTCATGGCAAGCGGTCTGTGATGGGAACAGCGTCTCCTCCACGTGTTTTGGGCTATCCTGGTGCCTTCAGCTATTAAAGGTGGAGGTGACCACTGACCTCCTTCCCCAGGGCTTGTACTCCATGGGCTCTGCCCAGTACCTAAGCCTGTTTGGGGATGGAGACACAGTGACACCTGGACACCAGCAGTCTCCCAGAAATGTTGGCTGCAGCCTCTAGCTGTTGCACAGAAATAAGGGCTGTGGCTGTGCTGTGTTCATCTGTCACTTGGGGATGAGCAGGGACCTGGTGTCAGCTTGGAGGAGTGCCCATGGGCATGCAGTGGGGGGCTACCAGGACATCCTCCATGCTTTCCATGGGGTTAATCCCCTTCCCAGACAGAAGTGGCAGTTTTTCCTGTGGAAGGACTGAGGTCTTTTGCTGAAGCTCAAAGGCTGCAAACCATCTGGGGCCAGTAAACAACCAGTTCCCTCCTCATTTTCTTTCATAGAATCATAGAAGATGCTGAGTTGGAAGGTATAGGTCAGGATTGTAGAGTCCAACTCTTGGCCCTGCATGGGACACCCCAACAATCCTGCCACGTGCCTGAGAGCATTATCCAAATGCTTGAACTCAGTCTCAGTGCTTTGACCAGTGCCCTGGGGATCCTGCTGCAGTGCTCAACCATCCTCTGAGTGAAAAACCTTTTCCTGATACCCAACCTAAAACCCCTGACTCAGCTTTATGCTGGTTGCTTGAGTCCTGTCACTGGTCACAAGACAGAAGAGGTCAGTGCCTGCCCCTTTGCTTCCCCTCATGAGTATGTTGAAGACACCACTGAGTCTCTCCCAGTCACCTCTAGGCTGAACAAACCAGATTACCTCAGCCAGTCTTCATAAGGCTTTCCCTCCAGTCTCTTCACTATCCTCATGGCCCTCCTTTGGATGCTCTCTAAGAGCTTAATGTATTTTTTATGATGTGATGCCAAAACCTCACACAATATTTAAGGAGAGGCTGTACCAGTGCAGAGCAGAGCAGGACAATCCTCTCTCTTAGTATTCCTTTTGAGTCCTCTGTCCAGGTTAATGTAGATGTTGAAGAGAACTGGGCCAAGGATGGAGCCCTGTGGAACCCCACTGGTGACAGGTCACCAGTCTGATGTTAACTCCTTCACTGTAAATCTTTTCCATGATTTACTGAAGTGAGAGTAACAGGCTGGTAGTTTCCAGTGTCCTTCTTGCCCTTCCTGAAAACTGGGGCAATGTTCCCCAGCTTCCAGTAAGCTGGAACCTCTCCAGATTCCCAGGACTGCTCAAATATTTTCGGGAGAGGCTTTGTGATGACATCAGATAGCTCTCTCAATTCTTAAATGAATCCCACTAGGCCGCATAGATTTGTAAGAATCCAGCTGCACAATGAAGCCTGAGAAGAAAGTCTGGATCTAATCAATATCCACTGTGGACAAGAGCATATTTATTTTAAATAAACTGTTCACATAATTGTTCAGTTGAAAACTGTTCTTGCTAAACCCTTGTGTGCATTCTGCGTGACTTCATCTGGCAGTTCTACAAGAGTGAGAGGGCGGGAATGAGATTGGCAGACAGCTGCCTGGGCTTAAAACCCACCTGCAACTTGAAAAGGTGGTTTGAGTGGCTTGGCAGTGGCTGGAGTATTTCCCTGGGGTAAAGGCTTGTCCCTTCTGGTCTGGGGATATCACTGTGAAGGGACGAGGAGCAGGGGATGGGATCAGCTGAAGCCCTGTGATCCAGAACATCCAGCTGCTTGGAGAAAGCTCAGTGCAAGAGAGCATCCTGTTGTGTCACCCTCCAGCAGCTGGGCTGTCCCAGCTCGGGGAGCTCCCCGTGTTAAGGAGCACTGTTGGGATTTGCCCACCTCACAAGTCAGTGTTCCTGCCTCCAGCATCTGCAGGTGAGAGCTCTGCCAGCTCTGCATAGTGGAAATGTTGGTGAGCTGTGGCATAGGCTGCTGTGCTGGTGTGGGGACAGGGTGATGCTCAGCTGCAGTGGTTGTGCCTGTACATGACATACGTAGGTACCAGTGGCTGCAGAGATGAGCCCCAGCTGGGTGTGCAAGCATCAGATACGGTTTTGGGGCTGGACATGGGGTTGGGTGCTTCCCCAGGGAACTGAAGGCATGGTTATAGAAAAAGTACTTTTTGTTATGTGCCTCAAGGTCAGCCCTTGTGGACAGCCCTTTAACACAGTCCCACTGCCTGGGCCATGAGACAGGAGGGGGCTGGAGGGCTACCAGCACCCTGGGAACTTTGGGGAGCCTGGTGCAGCACAGTGTGGTACAGCAGCCAGCTCTGGAATGGAGCCCACGACCCCCTCAGCCTGGCTAGACCATCCCAGGCTTTTCCCAGCAGCCTGTGGGAGGTAAAGAGAGCTCAGCCCCAGCGTTGGGAAGCGGCCAAGGCAGCCGGGTGACGCAGGCACACCTGACGCACACATCAGTGCCATTACCAGACGCATCTTGCACTTCCCATCTTAACTCCTCCCTCCCTGGCAGAAGAAGCCAGGAACAGCTCAGAAATACTTTTAAATGTGTTGGACACATCTGAAAAAATCTCACTCCTCACAGTGGTCCAAACACAACCATCCTTCTACAGATATAATAACCTGGGCTCTGCCATGAGCTCATGGTGTGGGTACTCTCCACTAGACCTGGTACAAAACACTGGCCCCACAGTAGGTCTTTAATCCTGCTTGTTCCACTTTCTCCCAGGTGTGTTCCTGGTGCAGCAAGCTGTAAAACAGGGCCAGCACCACCCTGTGTGCCAGCCTCTGGGTGCAGCTCGCCTGAGCCCCAGCACAATGCTGTGCAATGTCAGCAGGACCTGGCAAGGTATGGCAGGGACTGAACACCACAGGGCTCACAGAGGGGTGCAGGAGGAGCACAGCTGGTGCAGGTTTTTCTTTTTCCTCCTCCCTGTCATTTCCACCTCTCCTAGAGGGACAGAGGCTGTAGGAAAGGTGAAAGCTCAGTGAGCCTGCTTGCAACTCTCAGAAGATGGTGGCATTCCAGTCAATGCAGCAGCACTGTCTTCTGCTCCTGGGAAAGCAGCCCCAGAGAAAAGACACAGCAGAGGGATGCTTTGCTCATGGCCATATAACCACATCCCCTTGACGGGTACATGAGTTCATGGGGAGCTTGTATGGGGCACCCCATGGCTCAAAACTTGTTTGTTTACCTGAATGGACAAACTTGCTTGCCTCCCCAGCCCCGTCTCACCACCCCATAGCACTGATTTGCCCTAAGCCCTGTGATGGCTGATTCAAGACACAGGTGTGTTGGAGTGAAGCTGGACAAAGCTGCCAAAGGAGGTGTAGGGTCATACCAACCCATGACTCAGCCTGCCTTGCCATCAACCTAAGGTATAATTAAGGAAAAATCCACACTTCTGAATTCTTGACCATCCAAACAGTTCAGTGAGACCCTCTTCCAACAGTAAGCCTGATTTGGGCTCTAGGCAAGGGATAGATTTCTCTAAGCACTCATCTGCAGTGATCCAGGGCAGGTTCTTCCCTGCCTGCCCTCCTGGCAGTGCAACCACAGGCTTGCACAGTAGCACGAAGCACTGGGAAAGCCCCAGGCTGCCTCTGAGAGCTTGTCCCCATTACCATCTCATTTATTTAAACCTCCTGTTGAAATACCCTTTCTGCCTTGGGGACAAATTTGGAGGCAGCAAGGCAGCCCAAGTCCAGCTGCTCTTTGGTGCTGACATGCCCTGCAAGCTTTCCTTCTGTGCCATGATCTCCAGCCCTCAGGGAAGGTGAGAAACAAATTTAGGGGTTAATCCCTATTTACATCAGATTTGAATGACTTGGAAAACCCCAACATTGTGCTGTAGCCCCACTACCCCCCAAAACTGCTGCTGAGCAAGCCCCACATGGATGACTAGGGGTGGTGGCAATCTGCTCACTGCCAACAATATTTGCTCTGAATAATCTAAGTGGCAATGTTTGCCCCATTTTCACTCTCTGAGAGCTAATCAGGATTTTTGCAGGTGTTTGTGAATATTCACCAATGTGCCAGCTCGGAGTTGCCATGGCTGAACACGCTTGGGCTCATCACATGCTCCGGTTCATCACACAAGCAGCCCGCTGGTGCTCATGTCGGGAGGCTGAGCATCTTTAGGCAGGCTGAGCATCTTTAGGGGGGTGAAGGAGAGCTGGTCTGCCTCACCATTTAGGCTAAATTTTGTGGTAATTGAAGAATCTGCAGAAAACTCAGCCATTATCTTAACAACTCTGAACAATGATTAACCCAAACCCATGAATTCAGCATTGGGTTTTTTTATCAGAGCGAAAACATTGTCAAATGAGTTTTTTCCAGCCAGCTGCGAGTGCAGGTAACCGATAAGCCCGTCACTGGAGTGGGGCTGAGCCAATGGGAGCTGATGGCGACAGCTCTTACTTCTGTCTAGCAACAGCTTCTCCTTGAGCAGCAGACACAATTCAATTCTTTCTCCTGCTTTTATTGAGCTTCCTTGCTAATACATGGGGGTTTTCATGGGGGACACTCGGAAACTGATTTTCCTGTGGATTTTCCACGTTTTTCTGCATGTTTTGGTGTCTATTTCTATCCTGCATGGTGAGAGTTTTGCAGCTGTAAAAGGCTCTATCCTGCTCACATCCTGGGCTCTGCTCACACCCTGCCTTGTCCATGCACCAGAGCTCTGCTTCTGTTGGGTGGGTATTGGACACCTGTAGGGTAATTGGAATAGCACCATAGCAGAATAGCAACTGTACCTGAAGTCCCTGTGCCAGGGATGTGTCTGATCCGAGGTCACCCTGCATCGCCAGTGCCTAACCATGGTCCAGCACCTCTCCCAGCTGCCATGGGGACCATCGCTGGGAGCACCATCCCTTGATCAAACAGCTGATCAGCTTTGCTACTGGCTCTGCTTATCACAGTACATATGGTTGAAATGCCACGTAAACCCCAAATCACAGAATGTCCCAAGTTGGAAGGAACTCACCAACACCTGGTTACAGAGGACATCCCTAAAAATCATAACGTGAGTGTCTTGGGGTGGAGCAATGCTGGTACCTAACAACAGCCTGAAGCAAGCACCTAGCCTGAGACTGTCTCTGTGCTGTGGGGAGACAGAGGGACGATTCACCCCCTTTGCAGTCAGAGAGCAGAGGCTTCACTCAGGCATTCACCAAAGACCAAACCGATCACAGCGGAGGGAGGACCCAGCTCCCCTGTACGCCCGCCCCATCATTACTCCCACCCACCATCACCCCTCTCTTCTACCCCCTGAGCGTAAATTAGAAGGCAGAAAATTCTCATCCAAGTATAAATTAAAATCTCAGGAGCCTTAATAAACCGCTTGGCCGGAAGAAGCAGATAGGTGTGATGTGGAAATGAATAGGCACATCTGGCAGCCGCTTAGCACCTGGGCTGCAGGAGGGGTGTGCGTGATGTGTGCGTGCGCAAACCCCAGCACAGCCTCCCGGATTGGCTGCAAAACCCCTTCCCGACCAACGCTGGGGAACGGGGTGGCCTAGCAACAGTCTTTTCCTAATGAAAAACAAGCCACTTAACTAACCATCGTGACTGTGTGCATATGAGAGGAAAAGGCTTCATTCCCAGCAGCTCCCGAGGGAGCTGGCCCCAAAGGGGGCTGCAAAGGGTGAGCTGGACAGGTGGGGTGGCCTGACCCCCAGTACCCCTGTACCTCTCAGTCCCTGCTCCACAGATGCTTTGTGTGCATGGGAAGAATTTGCTGCAGGCAAAACACGTTGAAGCCCCCAGGGATAAACCCCCTCCATCCTCTGTGCAGGCAGCCTTGGTGCTGGGCTCACCCCCAGAAAGGCAAGGGGTCCCCCACTGCAGGCACCTCACAGCCCTGCACTCATGGGATGAGCTGGGGGATGGATGTCAATAGGTTATGGGGACCATGAGCTGCTGTAGATCAGGAAGGCTTTGTGTGGTGCAGCACCAGAGCATGTGGGGTGGTCCCCAGCACCAGCAGGTAAAGGGGGAGTTGAGGGTTTGGTCACAATTCTGGTCTTCCTTGGAGATACCACCTTTCCTTGTTCTTGCCCTGGGATTCTCTCCTCCAGCAGCTGCCCAGGAAAAAGGCACCGATGATGGAGGGGTTGTATGCATGAGCATAAGCCCAGGCCTAGCCATAGCCTCTTTTCAAGTCAGATCACAAAATAGCCACTGATCTTATGGCTGGGGGGACAGGAGCTGGCCTTGGGGGCAGTGGGAACAGAGGCATGTTGTGGAAGTTAGGCTGGCAAAAATGGCAAAGGATATCAAGGCACAGCATTGGTTTTGGGCTGCAGAAATATCTCTTCTTTAGGGAACAACAAGCTACAGGACATCCTTCTTTTGGCACAGTATGCAATTCCCAGTAAGGCAATGTGGGGAGAGAACCCAGCTCAGCACACCGGCACTGGAAGCAGCAGCAGTGTGGTGTGGTGTTTCCCTTATCCCCACTTGCTGTATTGTCTCAGGGAGCTTTAAGCTCTGCACCAAACCTGTGGTCTTTCAGCCTGCTTTTCCCCTGCCAGCTTACCTTGGGGGTGATAAGAGATGTTAGATCATCTATGGTGCTTTTTAATTTTCAACTGAAAAGGAGGTTTAAACTCAGCTGAAAGCACAGCCCATGCCTGCAGCTCAGACCTGCCCCACAACAGAGCTCCCTCCATCACTCTGCTTCTGCACACCTGGGTCCCCTCACAAAGAAATAGAAATAACCTTTTATTATTTATTTTTTTCAGTAACAAGAAAACCTAATGCCTTCATCTTTCCAATGCCACTAGCCAGGGCAGAACAGCAAGTGTGATATACTCCAGGCCAACATCCCTGCCACAATGGATGGAGTGGGGCAAAGGCTCTTCTCTGGGGGA
Source organism: Xenops minutus (assembly GCA_035221455.1). NCBI lineage: Eukaryota > Metazoa > Chordata > Aves > Passeriformes > Furnariidae > Xenops > Xenops minutus. Next base: position 7,842,179 of record JAWWEE010000016.1, read on the forward strand.
ACCTGATGGAGAAAATTAAAAAATAACTGGAGTAGAGGGAAAGCACAAAATGTGCCTCCTCAATCCCCCCAAACTGGCCCCCTAGAATCCCCCCATCCCAATTTTCATTCCGTTTCTGCCCATTTCAGGTTCGTGTAGTCCCGGCTGTTCACTAGATGGTGCCCTCGGGCTGCTGGTTCCTGAATTATCCCCTCGCAGGATGGGATGGGATAGGAGCTCTGCCCCAGGTTCCCAGGACCTACTTTCGGCAAGCACAAAAGTGGCGTGAAGGCCACTCACATCGCCCAGTGTTTTGGGGTCTTTGGTGTCTGGTAATGTGCTGCACGCACTGGCCGCTCTCCTATATCCCAGGTCTACCAGAAACCATTAGTGTTTTATATTTATATTGCTGTGACAGTGGTTTACACCCACAAAAATGGAAGAGAAGATGGACAAAGGCAATTCCATGGTGAATGCATTTGAGTAAAATAGCAACTAATCATCCACAACTGTCACCAAAAAACATGTAGTTTTGCAGCATCATGCAGGGGGAAAGGGGAGGAAGACAAGCCAACACTCATCAGTGTTACTAGGAGGACAGTAATTAATTTAGTATTGTAAAACAAGGGGTGTAAAGTAACATTATCTGTCTCAGTTAGGGAGGAGCCTTGCCATGGGCAGGAGGATGTGAAGGGACAGGGATGCAGGGCATCCTGTGGTCCTGTTAATACAGGACCACCCGTAGACCCAGGGTAGAGAGGTTGCAGGGCAACAGTGGGATCTGTTTGCCATCCCAGGACATCACTGTTTGCATTCAGCCTTCACCTGGCCAAAAGGAAAACTTTTTCCCTTTATTGGAAACCACTCCTGCCTTTATAAGATGGGGATCCCAGCCATGAGTGGCAAATTCCAGGGGCCCAGTCATACAAGGCCACTCTGTGGTGGCAGTGGGACATGCCAGAGTCCCCTTAATCTTCTGGTCTCTTAAAACAGTAGAATGATGGAAAAGATCAAAGCCAGGGCTACACAGAGCAGCATTTGTTGTCATTTTAAGATGGTGTTAATATGCAGTTTAGGGTTTAAAAGTTTCTCCAAAACTGATTTCTTATTGCTGCTCATGTTTGCCTTGCCCCAGGCAAACCCTGAGTACTGCTCAAACACAGGTACTCACACTGCTCCAGGTGCTGCAGAGCCACCCAGACAGGGTCTGAGCAACAAAAGCCAGGAACTGGGCCAAATTGTTATTGGTTTTTTGGTTTTTTTTGGTTTTTTCTAATGTTATCATTTGTTAGGGTTTATTTTGGTTTGCTGTTTGGGGGGTTTGTTTTTGTTGTTGTTGCTGTTATTGTTGAGTTTTTTATAGGTACTGGGCAGATCAAACTGGAAATAATGGGGGAGAAGTTATGTTTGCCTTCAGCATCAGCAGCCTAAATGTCCTGGAGGGAGACACCTTGCCAATGAGTCTTGAGGAGCTAACGTCAGCGGGAGGCAGAAATGGTCCTCTTGGCCTCTAGCATAATTGACTGCAATAAAAAGAGGGGGAAATGGCACTCAAAGGCCTCCTTAGCATCTCTCATTTAGGGGATGAGTGAAGAGAATGAGCACATGAACACAATATCTACCTACAGAACGTCTCTTTGATATTCTAGGTCTCCCTCATTGGAGGGAAGCTTGACTAAACTAACCCATTAAATTGGGAATTTAATCCCAGGTACCTCCATGGGAGCCGTTCTCCAACAGTCGATGCTCGTGCCTTGGACAGATTTAGGTTTATCCCACCTCTAGGAATGGCACCTTCCTTGCCACTGAAACTCACCCTCAAACTTTCACCCCTGGGCAGGAGTCAGACCTGCTCCTTTATGCCTGGGGACTTAACAACCCTCTGCCTCCAACCCTGGAAATTAACCCCCATATTTATCACCTAAGTCTAGAGTCTGGAAAAACACCTCAGTAAAGCTACACATCTCTGTCATCTCCATAATTAACCTCTGAGTGAGCTCAGCATATCCCCTTGTGAAGGAAATGTTTTGTAGCCTATGCTGCATTGAACAATGATGCGTTTTCCATATTTACTTGTAGCTCAGGAGCGTAAACTTGCATCAGAGAACCAAGTCCTGGGTGATGGGAAACATTTGACAAAGGTGGGTTGTCTCCTCTGAAAACCTTTGCTGGCACTGGGCAAGCACTGATCCTCCAGGGAGGGGACAGGGCAGGAGGTGTGGGGAGGGAGAAAGATGGAACAGCTGAAGGGAGTTTAAGGGGAGGGAATTTTCCCCTTGGACTTGCCTCTAACCATTTCAGGCCACCACTGCCTCCCCCAGGGGACCCATTTAGCCTCCTAACAGTTCTGTTCATGGGAATTGCTGCAGTGGGGTAATGTGAGGCTCCACCAAGGGTTCTGGGCACAAGGTATGAAGGCAGGGAAACTTCCTGCACCCCCCAGCCCCCTGCTAGGCTTACCAGGCAGGATCAGGATCAGTCCTGACTGCCTGCATCCCCCGAGGCTGAAGAACAGCAGTGCCAAAGCCAAGACACTGCGTGTGTGTGCACCAATCTGGCTGTCTCTCGGCGCTCGGGAGCGGGGCTGACCCGCTCGGCAGGTCCCGATATCGGGACGTTCTTGAGCAAGAGCCTTATGAAGCTTCCTTTCACGGGCAGCACAGAGCACAGTTGTTCCCAGGGCCAAACCTCCCTCTCCGCTGCTCCTGCTGCGGGATACTCGGCTGCTCGACACCCGCGGAGCCCGTGGCGAAGGAGGAGAGGTGGGAGCGGGGATTTAGGGCTCCATGCGAGGAGCGGGAGGAGCCGTGCCGGGGCTCGGGGAGCGCTGCGGGAAGGCAGCGCTGCAGCCGCCTGACGCCAGCCCCGCTCTGCGGCCGGAGACCCTTCCAAGGCGCCAGCCGAGGGACAGATGTTCCCATTGTGCATCTTGGGAGCCTGCTCGGAAAACTCCAGCGGCTTCGTTCCTCAAGCTGCCTTTTTAGCTCCAGCTTTTGGGGGTTTTTTTCCTCCTTTTTTTTTTTTTTTTTTTTTTTTAAGCATATATATAAGTTTGGAAGAGAGCCTTCTCGCTGCTGCATTTCTTTGCCCCATGCCAATCTCCTCGGCGCTTTAAGAGCTCCCTCCCCACTTTGTGTCCCGTCCCCCCCACCTGAATGACGGTCACCATCCCAGGGGCTGGCACTAGTAGGCTCTGGTGCAAAGGAACCACTGGCAACCACAGCCTGTTTTATACTGCAGGAGTTGGTTAGTGGGGTGAAACAGATGGGTGGGAGAGTGGGCTGTGCGCTGGGGATCCTGCAAACCAGTTCTGCTCCAGTGCTCCCAGACATTTGATGCTCGAAGTACATGACCCCATGACACACTGCTCCCCGACTCAGTTTTCCCACCGCCACAACAAGCAGCATCACAGTGAAGAGAGGAGAGGTTTGCAAGCCACTTTGAGATCCTAAATTATAGGGTTTTGTTTCGCCTCCTGCTTCCTATGGGCAGAAGCAGCTACACTGGGACTAGAAGTGAGATGTGCAGGAGGGATGTTAGATGAGCCTTCAGGTGCAGCAGGAGAGGCAGCTTTGAAAACTGAAACTGACAATGGAGCTGAAAATTGATGGGAGGATTTGGAGAAGAATCAGCCTCTTAGAACAGGATCAGGGCCAGGAATCAAAGCTGCAAGGTGCCTGGCCCTGCCTCTAGCTCCATATTTATGGTGTGCCTGGTTCCTGCAGGGAGAGGGACTTAGCAGTTCCTTGCGTTCAGTCTCGGTGTGAGGATACAGAATGATAAAACCCTGCTTTGGGACCTGCTCTGCTCTTGCATCTCACCCTGCCTTTGCTTAGAAATCATTTGTGCCAAGCCATAGAGCGCTGTGGACTCCCCGTGGCTGAAGTTCCCAATTAGCCTCCAGGTCTAAACACAACAGGAGGGCAAGGAGAAAGCCCTGCAGCACTCTCAAACCCTCATCCTGGCCTGAATCCTCTCTCAAGTACAGCATCCTTAATGTTAGTGGTGGATCCAGGTGTAATTTAGTTAGGAAGTGTATCTTAGGAGAGGGGAAATTATCCCATCTCTTTCTTGCCAGTGTTAGCAGCTTATGGATGAGAGGGTAATAAACAAGAATCAACTTCCAAAGAGAAACAGAAAAGCAACACCACTTAGAGCCAGAAAGCAACTGAAAGGGCACATTTGTAACAGAAAAGATGTTTATAGCCCACTAACAGCAAGAAAAGCCACAGCTTTTAAAGGGAGCAGGGGCAAAGGGCATCTGTCTTTCAAAACAATCAGGAAGGGCAATCTGAAAAGCAAACACAGCTCTCTGAGACATTAAAGAAAAGGCAGCAGCTGGTGGAAGTCACTCCAGAGCACAAGGACATCCAGATCAGGGATCACATCAGGAGTCGCGCCAGTGGCAGGGTGACAGGCAGGGCTGGCGGCAGGAGGGAAGGTACGGCTCCCATGAGCCCTTTGCTGGCGACAGACTGCCTTGGGAAACTCCAGGCTGGGGGGGTTAATCTGCTCCTGCACACAGGCTCTCCGTATCAGTTTCCTCCTCCAGGCACAAGGCCCCTGGGGCTGGTGAGCCAGCATGTCTCCCCACTCTGATGGTGGCAAGAGGAAGAGGGCGGCTGGGGGCTGCTGATTTCACACTGCTTTGCCTCCTGTGTTCCCTAAAAATCATGGAGCAAAACTGGGTAGCTCCCAGAAAGGCCCCTGCAGCCATGTCCCCATCCCCAAGCACAACTAGAAGTCTAGAATCTACTGTCTTCCAGTGTGTAGAAAATTGTGTCTTACAGAGACTCTTCCATAGCCTGCAAGTTACCCAAAGCATAACCTCCACCCCTGCCTACCCATCTTTGAGATCTCTGTGCCCACCAGAAGCTGTGGCCAATCCATACTCTTGTCAGTCAGACTATGATCATGGTGAGGAGAGGAGGTTCAAAGGCTGCCTTGCTAAACAGAGAGTCACTTAAGCAAGGCAGGGAGAGCCCCACACAACAGCTTTGAGATGCCAGATCTGAGAAACTGAGAAGCAGCTGTAGGATTAAGGAGCCAAGCAGAAGCTTTGAGAATACCTTCAGCCCCTAGAAGATGTATAGCAGCCATCTCTCTTCCTATGACAACCACACCCTTTTGAAGTCTTGGCTAGTATACTAAAAAGCTAGCAGTTATGAAGAAAAACAGAGAGGAAAGCATCTTCCAGCAAAGAGTAGTGAACACGCACATCCTACTGCTATTCATTAAAAGCAGCTAATAATCTCATTTTTTTCCCAGCTCAGATAAAGCACTGTGTATAAGTAGATAAGAGGCTTACATACCCAGGAGGCTCAATTAACGTTCTTAGTTCACACGGCCTCAGGTACAAGGCGTTGCTGACCCCAAGCTGCAGCTACTAACTGTTTAAAGAATATCTTTCTTTTAAGTTCTTATAAACTAAAGACTTTTTTTTTTAGTTATTCCTATTACTCTCCTCATCTCCGCAGCACTTCAGCACAATGTTCCCTGGATCTAGAGGTACTGCTGATTGTACACCAGCAGCCTAACAATAACTCTCTTTCCTCCCCTATCACCTAAATCCTTACACAAAAAGAAGAGACACCTGATGAGACTGTTTTTATAGAGCCACACCGTGGAGATGGGCAGGCTCAGGTGTGCTGGGTGGGAGCTGCTCTGCCCACCTGTAACCTCTATACTGTGGAAAGCAGGAGCAGCCTCTAATGCTATTTTAAATGAACATGTGGGATCCAGGGGTGTCTGGAGGAGGGGTGGGTTGATTTCCTCGCTCTACTGGTCAGATTTAGTCAGTTGGAGGTAGTTTGGGCTATTTACTCTTCTCCAGTCTTATCAGAGAAGAAGCAATTGGTGATCCTTTTTTTTTTTTTTTTTTGGAAAAATTGTGATATATGAGCTGGGAATGTGTTTTCTAAGGGATGTACTGGGATGTGACTCCCAAGGAGTTTCTCTGTGTTTCAGAGGTGGCTCTGAGGCTGTACCCTGTGCAAATACCCTGTGCTGGGGTGTCAGCATGTCCTGCACCTTCTTAGTGGGTTTTTTTTTATATCTTACTGGCTGCAGCAGCAGATTTTTGGCCTGTCTTTTTTCTAAAGCAGTAAGGTATTCTTCACTGCTGCATCCAGAAGGACAGCTGTGGCAAAAAAAAACCCCTAAAATCAAACAACAAACAGCTCATGAGCTGCTGGGATAGAGCTGTGTTATAGAAGCACTGGTACAACACTAGTGCTGAGAACTAGAGATGCTCAGAGGCACATCTGGAGCACAGCTGCCATGAGCAGAATAACCACAGATCAAGGGAATAGCAAGGATCAGAAGAGCTGAGAAGGGCTATGTTCATGGCTGAAGTTTGCATGGCACCTCTTCCACCTGATCTTATGTCTCTGCATCGATGGGTGTCAGAACATCCTAAATATTTACAGAATGAAGCAAGCAGTCTAAGTGGAGGATGCTATGCAGATGTGGTGAGCAGAGGGTTCCCTTGCCTCTGTGGGATAGGGATACAGCTAAAGAGCTCCGAGAAGCTGTAGCTCATCCCTCATCCTAACTGGCACTGGAGCACTACCTGTGCCCTGGCAATGGAACACAAACATCTGCCTATTTCTTTCCTCTGTTTGGATTGGGGATGTACCCTAACCCAGCCTTCCAAGATTTTTCCCTCCTGACATCACTGGTGACCACATACGAAGGTGACTTTCAGATGCTTTCAATTCACAGCCTCATGCTGTCCCCACCAACCCACCCCACTCACATGTGGGTGAACCTGGCACAGACGTACTCAAGTGCTGAAATAAACACTGTGTTTCATCTCAAGGTGAGGTACATGCTATCCCTATGCCCCTGAACACACCAGCCTCCTGTTTTCATCCTGCATGTATATACTGGCGGCTGTTTCTCAAGCCAGCACACATCCCTTCCCCTTCTTCCCTCCTCTCCACCAGCCCAGCCCTCCTTTGGGACTGCACCCTGGCTCCAAAAGACAATATGGGTGAGCTCTGCTGGCTGTCATGGCAGGGAGGCTTCGAAAGCCTCTGCACTAAATGGGCTAGAGAAGATTAAGTGTTCTCTTATACTCCTGAAAGACTTATTTAATTCACTTTCACCCTCTCTTCCCCCTTCCCCAGACCTCCCTGGCATCCAGGACACAAGGACTTTTATTGCACCACTTAAAAACCTCGAAGGGGACCGATCCTTTTTTTTTCTCTTTTTGCCTGTTCCCCCCCTTAGAGAAATGTCTCTTGATGGGTCACCAAGATTATGTGCCTGCTGTCACACACAGGCAGCTCCCGCCCCAGAACAGCCCGCCAGGGGATTCTCACATTGGGCTCAGATGGCCCCAAGACCAAGATTTAAAGCTTGGGACTGGGGAGGTCTCTGAGAAAGGGCATGTTATCACCCAGGGACAAAGATTGTCTTTTGTCTCTCAGTCCCCTTCACTGTTTGAGAGGGACCTGGCAGAAACCCTGAGGTTCTGACCGGGTGGCAATAGGATGGGCAGGAGACTGCAGATGGCTCTGGGTTGGGACCAGCCTGCCCTTGGCCTTTCCTCCTCTATTTCTCTCGGTGCTGGGCTATCAGCTTGTTTCCTACCAGTCCTTAGCACTGAGCACCTGCAACGGAGCACAGCTGCTTGATGAAAGTTGAAATTCCAGAAATGTCTGAAATTAATTCCATTTCTTCAGCTTGTTCTGGGGATGCTGAAAGCCACTTCACTCCAGGTTTGTCCTGCTGGAAATGAGCTTTCCTCAGCATTGCACAGGGGCCAGCCAATAAGCTGGGCTGGGTTTATTCTTAGGCAGAAAAAGCACACTAGAGCAATACAAGGGATCATGGGCTACGCATGCATGTGCCTTCATCTGGCTCAGTTCATCAGCAAGTTTGTCTGCATGGGGTCAAGCTGTCCTTGATGTAAAAGCCCAAAGGGCAGCAGGAACACAGGTGGGAATACTTTTTTTTTTCCAGCAAAGCAGCAGTCATAGCTCAGCATCCCTTGACTTGCCAGGTGTGGGTGTCTGAGTTGAACTAGGAGGGGCTAGATCCCCACTGGGGCAGACAGCTGCAAAATGTACTGTAGGTACTTACAGAAATCTCTCTGGACCTGTCTGATTAAAACAAACTGGGAATCCAAAGGTTTCTCTTAGATGATGCATGAGCAGGGAAAGGCACATATGCTTGTTTGATGAGCTCCCCATCTCAGAATGGCTTCTGTATTTACTGCCCTTTGCCAGAAGAATTTGGGATTAATCCTGCACCCTATGCCTGACTTTGAGGTCCAGTGCCCCTGCAGCCCTCTCATGACAGATACAAATGCACTGGTGTAAGTGTGACAGCAATTCAGCACTGCTATAATCACAGCTGCTGCAGCATAGGAGGGCACCTGCAGAGAGACACGCTGCTGCTGTTGCCTTCAGCCCTATTCTCAGCCCTTTGTGGTATGCCAAGATTGTGTCCTCACAGAAGCCCATGGCAAAACTGCAGCCATGCTTAAAGGTCTCCAGTTTCTTATTAGAAAAACTTGCTGAAGGAATAGTAATAAAAACCATATTTCTGAAAGAAAATCAAATGCCAAGCAAGAATAGTATTTTCTCCTAAAGATGCGCCAATAATGAGAAAATCCTCAGTCAATAAACTGCAAGAGAAATGCTAAGCTGCGAGAAATCAGGTGGGTCTGTCTCCAATTAGGCTGTTACCATGTGAATGCAGCACATCTGGATTTTCTTTTGTTGCTCTGAAATTTCTTTTCCAAAAGCCATAGATGTCCAACACTACAGGGTTTTTTTCTTCAAAACAGTCCCACCTTTCCCAGAGCTCAATCCTCTGGCAGTTGTGCTTACCTAATGTAAATGGGTGAGGTACCAGTCTGCGACTCCAGGCTCTGGAGAGACAGTTGTTTGCTCCAGGGAAGGTCTGGCAGGTGAATTTGAGCTGTATAAGAAGAACAATAGACTTTAAAAATCTGAACCTGTCACAGCAATGTCAACACATCACCCTAAAGCAAGCCTTGCAGCTCTGATGGTGGGGATATATGGTACATCTGATCTCCACTGTGTGAGAAAAGCAAAGATATGAGTAAGGCAGAGTGAAATGAGGCTTTCTGTCTCAAGATGACTGTGGGCTTTGAAGATCAAGGATTCCTCAATAAAGTCCCTGCCGTGGGCTTACCCAAAGGCTCCTGTAACCCCTGGCTCTGCCATGGAGTTGCCAAGGGGGACACTTTCCACCACTCACTCAACAAGGTCTTGGGGTGAGTCAGGCTGTAAATAATGGCTGAACTTCAGAACAGCCTGGCACACCCAAAGTTTGGATAAGGCATGTTGGCCTATGTCTTCCCTTTACTTAATAGAAATGGGGAGAAACCTGTCTGCCAGCAGGTTACTGAAGTCTTTTGCCTTATCCCTTGTTCACAGCCTGAGAAGAAAACACAGCTTTCTGCAAAGCATGTGTTTATTTCAAATTAGTTGTTGAACTACTTCCTTCTCCTCCCCAGGTTTCAGACTGTAGGACCTCTGTGGTGACAAAGCTGCATTGCTTGCTCTGATGGGACAAAAGTCAAATTTCTTTCTCAATCCCTCACTCCAAACAGGCTTTCCAATATTTGCTTTAAAAAAATCACTCTTTCCATGTCCATTTTGCCAGTAATTTCTCTTACTGGAATCTCCTGTAGTTCAAGTGCTGTCAAAAGAAGAAAAATTGCGCAAATAATCTGATTCCCTAGTGTTATCACACACTGGCTACTCCATCCAGAATGTGCCCACAGTGAGGCAGAGGTGGAGTCTCCATAATAATTACTATTATGGCACAGCTAAAGCCCTAAAAAGGATGGTGGTTATGGGCAGGAAAACCTGCAGCTAGCAACCAGGTCCAGTTTATGCAAACACAACCTGACTCACAAAAGCCGTAGTCAGAGGAAGAGCTGAGAGCTCCTTCTGTCATCCCAGAGCTCTTTCCAGCTCTCACTGAGCTGGACAAGCTCTGGGATGAGCTGTAGCCCAGGCTGAGTGCTGTACCAAAGTGTGCTCTGTGTGTCCCAGCAATGCAAGCCCCTCCATTCCTTCCCTGCACCAGCCCCAGCTTGTGTGCACACCACAGACTTCTCTCACCACTTAACCAACTGCAGGACAAGTGGGGCTGACATCCATCAGTGTCACTGCTGTTAGGAGAGCAGGAAGAGAGCCCTGAAGGATTGCTCTTCAAGTAGCAGGAGTGTTTTCCAAGCCTCAGTACACACAGAGAGAACACTTCTGTTTCTGGATCTGTCCCATCATGTCAGGGCTGGGAAAAGCAGGGGTATCCATGGCTTTGAGTGGGCACAGTCCCTCAAGCCCACAGCTTACCCATTCACCCTGTCTGTAGCAACAACCCTCTTAGTGCTCTGGCTGTTCAGAAACAAGTTGTGTCTGTGCTTTATAAAGACATAAACTCCAGAAACTGCTGAAGAGGACCCTTAGTTATCTTTACACCATAGCATGTGCTGTTGTTCTCTTAAGCAGCACCCCTGCCTTGAGACACTGGACTCTGAATCTGTGCAATTTCCACACTTTCAGTGGCAACCTCTCCATCCTTTCCCCACCCTTCCCAGTACTTTGTTATCCTATGGATCCACAGATCAGACACCACCCCCCCTCTGTGGCTCTGCTCTGTGCCTGCCCTGGCACTCAGTGGAGCCACTGATAGCACACCCTGGTTTTGGTCCTCCAATTCAGCTTCTCAGAAACCCTAAAAAAGAGATGCCAGCATTTCCCCAATGTATATCTAGGAATTAGGCATTTCAGGAGGGCTACACAGCCCTAGAGGTGCAACAGGACCCGGAGGATTTGTCTTCATCTCCTCCATGCTCCTCCTCAGGTCTCCCCAGGAATGAAGAGCAATCACTTTCTCAAACAAGACATCACTTTCTCAATTCTGTGGGTACAGAGACCTCACAACTACTTATCTCCAGACTAGGCCCTTCACTATTTGCTGGTCAGCTCGGAGGTTGGTCTAATTTAGGGACTTTCTGCACATGTGGTGGGATACCCCTATGTTGCCTCCTTCTTGCCCCTGAAGTGCCCTGGAGTGAAAGCACATCCAGCTGGTTCACCGGCTGATGCTTTTGGCTTTATGCTAATGGAAATTTTTCCTCCACAAGGCAATATTTTTTCCTCCAGCCAGTCACGACTAAAATCCAGTCCTCAACTTAGCAAGGACAGAGCAAAGGTCTCTGTATATGACTTGTGGGTTCTGGCTGGCAAATCTTAACATCATATATGGTTGTTGACTTTTCAGGTTTACAGATGTACAAGTCACACATTTTGTAGACCAGCTGGTGGGAGGTATTTTCTTTGAGCTCTTTGAGAGCCCCAGTGAAGAACAGTGAACATTTCTTATCCCCAGGCTACATACTTATTTTATCCTTAAATGTTCTTAGTAACTATTCACAGATTAACTCTCGAATTTTTTTGAGGAGTAAAGGCCAAGATAGATTATAGATAGCAAGGGCTACCAGCAGAGACAGGAGAGCACAGCTGAGAGCCTTTTTTCATCACTAGAGCACGATGCAGAGAATTTATCAAGCTGCGTGTTGCAAAGTGAAAATTACACAGACCAACATTTTGATGAGTTAGGTAAAGATTCATACATATATATTATACATGTATAAAAGCACACGCACATGGAGAAAATGAGCTTAGCTAATGGCTGTGCTTGGCACTTACATTGCCCTCGTCATAAAAGGGGCTCAGCATGGTTTATCAAGCTGTATGAGAGCACTTTTCCCTCGCCATTGAAAAATGGGGGTAGTTGTTTTAGTGTTTCATAGCAACAACTTGAAAGGGAAAAAACAGTGTCCAAGCAAAGCTGCTGGCTGGATTGGGAAGGTTTATTGGAGGCTGTTAATGCAGTTAGTGCCCTTCTTCCATCGGGGGACAATTTGGTGACTGCCGGCTGCCAGAGACCCCATCTTCCCTGTCCGCTCAAAGGCAGCCTGTCGTGGTGTGGCTGGTCCTTTCATCAGAGCTGGCTTATGCTGACAGCTTCTTACAGGATTTACAAGAGAGATTGACAGCATCTGTTCATCCTGGCAGATGCTTCTTGGACTGTCCTGCCTGCTGGCATGGTGAGCAGTTCAGTCCTTGTGCAAGCTTCCAGTGGGATTGACAGGTAAAGGTGACCTCCACACTTTCTAGAAGACCAAAAAATGTCTTGCCTTGTTGGCAAACATCTCACAAATCAGTTTGAACCAGGTCATGTTTAGGTTCTCTGGAAATGCCTTATGGATCCATCCGCAAGCTTGATAGGTATTCATCCCTGTATCTACAGTGTGGTGGAGTCCAGTTATCCCAGTCCTGCCCAGTGCCCCACTGTGCTTTGTTCTTAAACAATCAGCAAAACCCCTCCAAATTTTGTTCCAAATTGTGCCATTCCTGACGAAGCATGTTAGTGCCTGGATATTCAATCTAAGCTGTTATCATCATGGGGTACCAGTACTGATACGACTGCTCGTGGCCCAAAGTAAATCAGTAGATGAGAGGAAACATCTAACAGAGCTTTCTGGGAGAGGAGGAGAGAGGCAAGGGAAGAATCAAATACCACCACGCATGGACCAGTGTTTTCCTAACCTTGGGGGATACTGCTTCATCCCAGCAGGCAACTTTCCATCAGACAGAGAATTGTGTTCTGACAAAACAATAAGAAGATACCATTGATTCTGGCTTCATCCTTACTGTTGCCCTCTTCTCAATTCTAACAGTAGCAACTTTTTTTCCCATTGGTTCTGCTTCTCCTTCCCTCCCTGTCTCTTCTCCCTGTTCTCCAAGCCATCTCATCTTAATTGCCTGTATGTATTTTTTTTAAATGAAAGGGCTATACAAACAGAAGTCTGTGAGTGCCAGGCTAAATTCCTAAAACAAGCTTTCTCTTCCGGGAGGAGACCCAAACACATTCCCTCATTGATTGGGCCGCTAGCTGATACTCAGTTTACCCCCCTCCTCCTGTATTTCAGATAGGTTTTCTTTTTTTATTAAACATCTCTAAAAAGACCAACAGATTGCCTGTGAATGACCACACAGTAGAATCCTACAAAGCTCCTATTCATGGCCAAGAAACTTGTACAATCCCAGTGGTGCAACAGAAAGTCAGCTCTTTATAAACCTACCTGAGTTAAAAGGTCAATGGCCATAAACTCCCCCTCCCTGCTTTCCTGCAGGGTTTGGGTTTTTAATAGTAATCAGTGCTTTTTTACTGTCACAAGGAATAGGTTTTTTGAAGGGCCAGGGGAAGGGTTATTTTTTTGCTTGAGGGCTTCAGGGAAAGAGCTGTATCATGCTGAGAGATATGCCCCAGGATCCCTCCACTGCTGTTCCCTTTATCCAGTGGAGCTCTTGGTTGGATGGATTAATCCTGGATTGGTTTGGTTTGTACTGTTGGGCTTGGAAAGCAGGAAAGTGCTTAGGCTTGCACATGATCTGAAGCTGAAAGAACCTCCTTAAGATGACCATGGACATGGCCCCTGAGAGAAGACAGGTAATGGAGTTACATGGTCAGGAATCCCAAAATCAGGCCAACTGTTTTGATCAAGCACAGGCAAATCTTTGCAATGTCAAAAACCTTGATACTTCCAGTAGCATCTTTTCCTTTAGCTTTGCTACATCTATGTGAATACAAATGCTGCCTTATCTGAGTGGGTTTCTCAGCCAGAAAATTATGAAGAGTCTGTGGACAGTATTTATTAAAACCTGTGACGCATTCTCAAGGAAGAAAGCAGATGAGTAGGCTGTGCTGTGCTAAGTCAGGACCACTGAGTCCTGTTAGCAGGAAACCCCCAAGGGTTTGTCCAAAAAGGAGCAACATTTGCCACACTCTTGGACTTCTAGGAATTGATCTGGATTCTTTTATATCTCTGATAGCTGTAAAATGTAGCTGATTCTGAAAATATTAATTAATTTTTATAGAAACAATAAAATCCCTTTCCTAAAAATCCCTGAGGAGACAGAGTCCTCCACTGCAATAAATATTTCATGGAACTGTATATACAAGGGCTTGAAGCTGACGTGTTTATGAATTGAGCATATATTTCCTGTCTCAGAAACACATTTTTTATTCAGGAATTATGGGAAAAGGGCAACAGTTCTCCATGGCAGTAGGGATGGATGAATGGGTGGGTCTGGAAGAAGGCAGGTGTGTGTTTGTTCAAGTGAACTTCAAAGGCATCAGCACACAAATATACACACGCAGTGTGGTGGGAATGAAAGGTTATTTAAGTTCTTCCACTAAAAAATATCATTTGTTTTAGCATGTTTAAGGTGTTTAAGCCCTTATTAATATCCTTTAAATCTCCCTTTCACACACACTACAAAGCCTTTCAACGAAGGACTCATTTTAATGGACTTAGAGGTAATCTTGTTTTTTTGCAAATAAAATAAAGGTTTCACTAATTAAAAATGTTACAACATTTAGACTGCTCTTTTCTTTACACTGCTTTAATTAAAAGTCATCTTGGGGGAAGGTTTCTAGAGCTGTATCCAAGTTTGATTTAATAATCCTAATACCGAGGCCAAAAAGGAACAAGTTGTTCTTGAAAGAATTTCATCCAGGAGATGTAGTGTGGGAAAGGCTTGGCTCAGCTATGAGCAACTAGTTCAGGTGGTTGAGTCTGAGCAAACCCTTCACAAGAAGAACAAGGGGGTACGTGAAGCAGAAATGGCATTGCTTCATCTCTGTTGCCATGGAGAGCAGGGTTAAAATAGACACACTTTTGAGTTCAAGGGCAAGGAATACACTTCTTGGGTCTCTGAAGAGCAACCATAGCGACGGCTACTCTAGCCCCATGTTCTTGGCTACGCATCCCACCAGCTATCCATTGCCTCTTCAGAATATCATCTCACACAATAGCTGCATCCCTCCCAGCTGACGAATGGAAGGACATGATTGCTTGCTTTGTACGCTCATTTGACCACCCACACCACCCTGGCAGGGAGTTCAGGCACAAGTTAGAGGAACAGGGTTGAGACTGGGTGATTCCTGTGCATTTGCTGAGAAAAGGCAGGTTACCTTTTACTCAGTCTTGGTGGAAAACAGGTATGGTTTCTTTGGCAGAAAACCAGACAGGAGAGGTTCTACTCTCTCCTCTTTTTCCTTCTCTTACTCGAAGTCCTGTTGATGAGCACCTCCTCTGTGTTTAAGATCAGTGAAATTACCAAGGTTCTTAAGAAAGCTTGTGTTTGTTCTCAAGGGCTGTTTTTAAACACAGATCCCTGACCCAGTTAGACATGAGTTGGCACACTGATGCAGGGTGGCCAGCTGCCTCACTGCAGAGAGGAATAAGTAGCTTGAGGCTGGAAGGATATGAACTTCAACTGGCTTTGCCTCTAGGAAAGTTGCAGTAGTACCACACCCTGCACCTTCTCCTCCTCCTAACAGCGCTTGAACAAAGACCAAATCCCAGCCTGGTTTGCAGTGGACACCCTATTGCACAGTGTCACATTCTGACTCCAAATCCCGCTATCTTGGCTTTGAGATGATGTAAGGCATTGGGTCATAGCTAAGTGGTAGGAAGGAAGAGAGGTCCTGGTATCCATATAGTTCACAAGTTCATGATGAATGGCATCCTAATGGCTGCAGCTGTTGTCCCTTTCAGGGAATGGGAAAGGGCCAGGGGCTTGCGTTTCCTCATGGTTGGAAAGAAGCTGTGCTAGATTATCATGGTAGGTCCCTTCCAAATGAAATTATTCTAGTCTAGACTAGTCTGTGATCTAAGCCTGTTCCTTTGGCCAGTGAAGATACTTGGTGTTCTAGCTCCTGCCTTATTCCAGTGAGCAGGAATGGGTGAAGCCAGGTAATGAAGAAGCAGGCTTCTCTGGCTTGATCTAAACAGATACCGACAGCTCTGACCATGGGAAAGGGCCTGCTCTTCCACCTCTCAGTACATAATGTCTCTTCCAGTCCTGGGTAGAGGAGCACTGAAAAACTCTTTTGATCTGAGATTGTTTTACAACCTTCACCTCTCTCAGCAACTGAGCTGTGAAGACAGAAAGCATGAGATGGTGGGAGTCTCAGATTCAGCAGGGCACTTTGTCACTAACTAGCGTAGAAGGTCTCTAGGTTCACTCACTCGTCCTGCCTAGACGATAAAAGCTATTTTCAAAGCCTGGCCTCATGTGTCTTTATTGGTGTTGAGCAATGACACCCCTTTCCGGCTCAGTCACTTGCATCTCTCCCACACATCTGTTAAAGGACCAGCAACAACTGTTAAAGGGAGCATGAGACATCAGCCACTTCTGGAAAATGTTAGTGCTTTCCTGCCAGATATGCTTAGCTAGGCTGGAATTATTTAAGAAAAAAAAAAAAAAAAGAAAAAAAAAAGGACTTTTCCACAAGATTTCTTTTCTGGGAGGGGTCTACACAGAGGAACTTCTTGTCAGCCATAGCTTATGACTAATGTAATATAAAAAGCATCTGTCTGGCAGAATTTTAGGCAATGGACTGTTTCAGGAATGAGGGTATTATTTTATGTGCAAGGCTATATTTAGAATTTGTAGACCGCAAGAAAATAATTGCATCAAGGAAATCTGGTGGAATCACAGACCGTAAGAATGCAAAGACTGAATCATCTGAGCCCTCAGAAACCTGGGATTTATTCCACCAGCGCTCACAGCAGCTCATCCATTTGTTGGTGTTGGAGGAATTTCCTTAGCTTTAAAGCAGTTTATGCTTCCCTATTGATATATTTACTAAGGCAATAGTTGCAGGATGTGAGAATGACTGAAGCTGTAAAATTATCTCTAAACCCTTAGAGAACAGACTTCGAACTGTCTCATTTTGAACTCTCCCTGCTTCTCCTGGCACAAGTGCATCTGAAAGCTCTGAAGATGGGAATCCTCAGATCCTATTGTTCAGATGTGGCTTTTCAAATGATGATTCACACCCTCTTCATTTGGGTATCTTGGCATCCCTTCCTCTTAAGAATCAGTCTGGAATAGAAAATGCCTCAAGATGAGATGGCAAAGTATTAGACTGTGACACCCTCGTCCTCTGCACACTGCAAGATCCTCTTGTGTCAGTGAAAATCCTCCCAAAGGGCTGTGGGCTCTTCGATGTTGCATTGCTTACATGTATGAGGTTGGAGGTGGGAGCAATGCACATAGTGACTCTTGAGTGACCCATGTGGCAGGACAAACAGATGCCACATGGCATCTGGGTGTTTCAAAAAGCAGGGAGAGTTTGCTGGTCAGCCGGGACAGTAGCATGCAGCAAACTCTCTGACCCTTATTTCCCTCTCTCCCTTACCTCCCCACATTTCTCCATATATGTTCACAGTGCTTCCCCCTTGCTTTGTGGGGCAGACAGCCAAGGACTCCTTCTCTTTTCAGTTCAGAGAGTCCCAACACAGCTTCCCTCAGCCAGGCTGGTGTCCCCATCCCAACTCAGCCCTCCCTAGAAACAATATTCAGCTTTACAACCCTTGTCAGTAGGCTGTAGCGATGCTTTTGGACACATACAAAATTTGACTATATCTGCAAAACAGCGTTGATAGTAGAGGCCACAAGGAAAACTGAGAGATATTTCCTTCCAAACTTTTGTGCTGGATCTCAAAAATGGTCTGATCTGATGGTTTCAGGTGTAGTCTTTAAGGCACCTCAACAGTTTGCAGTTGGCTAAGATGATGCTTGGGTTTGTTTTTAAATTAAATAAGTATTTTATCAAGGTTCCACTCTGGTTTCACAGTGAGGGTCATGTATGATTCTGAAAGTCACTGATCTCACCTTTTCTAACAATAAAAGCATGTGTTTCTCCCAGGAAAGTGGAACATGTGAATGATCCCAAGGGCTAGCTCAAGTAAATTTACCTTGCCAAAAACCCATAATGCCTCCTCTTCACTTGTGCAACTGAGAAGAAGAGCATAATGGGTTTCAGTTACTTTTATTTGGGCAGGGAAGACTCGACCCTTGTCACAGCATCTCAAGGGACAGATGAACTCAAACTGTCCATGGCTCCCAACCTCCCCCAAGCTGAAGGGCACGTATTTCACGTAAGAAGAGTCCCTTTCTTCACAAGTCGAAACACTGCTATAGTGTCCTCAGTAAGCAGGAAGGAGGGATGGGGCAAAAGAGGGTTTCAGAGAAAGAGATGAGAGCATGGTGACATTTATTTCAAGACCTTCATGATGAAAGGTTCCCCACGCTCTGAGGACTCATTCATGCCATTTCAGAGCTGGCATTCAACCAGGGCTTAATCTGGTGCAGAATGAAATCAGGCATTATGAAGAGATGGATGGTTGTAATTGAAATAATAACATAAATATAATTGAAATATAAATATATATACACATACACACTGTATAAAACCCCTGTGGAAACAACAATAACCTTTTAGCTCTGCAAGCCAACAAACCTATTCCTGTAACTGCCTCTAATCTGTATGTTTGCACCTGGGATTCTTTAAGGAAATGCAGAGTTGTAATTAACTGAGGGTGTGGAGAAGTCAGATGAGTGGGATATTCACACTATGAGACCAGAGCATGAATGTGCACTAGGTCACAAGCATAAAGAGCTGGCGTAGCAGCTTTGTCCCAAGAGAACATTTTACGTGCTCTCCATCATCAAATAGCCACACATTGCAACTCAAAAATTTCCTCAGTGACCATAAAGCTTTTCAAAAAGCTTTATTTCTGAGTCAGTCATTGAAAAAGTTAGTCTGTGACATTTAAAAAGGCCCTTGGATTTCACTATATTCCTGCAGAGCTTTAGCAGCTGTGAAGCTGGTACCAAGCTGCCATGAGACGTTACAGTGCCTACATTGTTGGTGGGAACCTTAGGGAAAGAGGTTTCTGGACATGCCCTAGCATCCACTTTCAGGTGATAACTTCTTGGCTAATAAACACATTTAAAACACAAAATATGAATTTCCTTATTGCTCATGACAGAGTAGCTGCCAAGCATTGGCAATTAGGTTTATGTCTGGAGAGGGAAGGGGCTTAGCCAGCACCTTTGGATATTCAATGCAATAGACTCGGCTCACAGCTGAGACTGCTCCCACATCTGGCTAGAATTGCTGACTGGATGTAATGCCTGGGTGAAGCTTTAAACTGGGCCTAAGTCTGGCTAGGTGAGGCACAGCTCGCCCCAAGTTCCCATGGCCCAGTCACTGGGCAAGCAGTTCTTTCTTTTTTTCTGTCCACCTTACTGTTTCTTTCCTGGTTTTATTTTGGGACTGAAAGTTGTCTGCAGAGTCCAGATCCAAACCAGCAACGTCAAGGGTGTTTGAGAGGTTCTATGAGCAAAATCAAGGAGTTTATAAATCCAAATCTTCAATCAATCTTACACAGCCCACAAATGAGGTCTTGTCTGTTCCTCTTCTGTACACTGCAGCCCACAAAGAGGCTTTTTGAAGGAGATGAAGTTTGTATTGTTTTTGAGAAGGATGCTCTGTAAACAACTGAGACATACATAGCTACCTCAAGTTAACATCATGGTGTGACTAGTGGGGCAAACAGAATTTGACAGAGTGAATGGTGGAGCTGAGAGTAACATGGAGGCTTCATTTTGTCAAGGCAAGATGTTGCCATTGGATGAAGCGCCTGGTGTTTGTTCTTGTCAGTGGCAAGTCTGAAAAATGCCAAAAAATTGTCATCGGTGATTAAGCTCCCTCATGCAGGGAGGCTTTGGGAATAGCAGTCAATGGCTTTATAATTAGCAAAAATTACTGAGAAAAGTGTCATCTGAATGCTTCTTTTCTCTCATCAAAGACTTTCTGTCTCTAAGTCCCCTTCTGAGCTGGTCTGTCTCCTAGCCCAGCCTTCCTGTGATGACAAGGGACAACAGACCACCTCAGATCACATGAGGCAGAATGGATTCACACTTGCCAATGTGTAAATCACATAATGACTAAAGAAACTCTGCTGGAGTCTGCTTCTCCGAATGCCAGTCAGCATTTGCATCGCACCTGATCCTGGCTGGGTGGTCAGTCCCAGGCATGGTGTTCCCTGCTGGGACTCACCTCTGCCAGTTAAGGCAGTGGATCATTCAATAAACTTGGAGCTGGCTAACAGTGCCATAAGCCTGCGCTCTTGAAACATTTAGATCCTCCCAGCCTGCAGTCCAAAGATCCAAATATCAGAACTAGGACAACACCAAGACCTTCAGCTCTGAGCTGGCCCTGCTGGACTGAGCATGGCTTCTGCACCTGGTACTGTTAAATCCTCTTTTCTAGTTGGATCACACATGTGTGGCTGGAGAAACAGAAGCCTGGCAACATTTAGAAGCAGGGTTGCTGACGTTTTAGGCACAAATTACACTCAGGAAATGTATCTGGTGTGGTTTTGCTCCCCGTCATACATGTATGAAGGCTTGGCCAGCATATCCTGGCTGATGTGCAGAGCGTGCAGAAGCCTGAACTTTTCCTTCTGGAGCTGATGAGCCCAGATGAACCCCAGGGACCTGTGACAGATTCCCACCCATGATGAATGAGGCCCCAAGAGGATGTATAACACCCCTTCCACAGGCAGATTGCATATATTAGTGTAGGAATTTCTCAGGAAAACCCATTCTTAGAGAGAGCTGGCTTCTGTTTAGCAAATGCTACATGAAATAAGCTGTCATGAGACTGCTGTCTTCTATAGTGTGATTAAACCCTTTTCTTTTTGAAGGAGTCTTCTTGAATATAAAAATTCTATCTTCTCCCTCTCCTCAAAAAGAAATCCATCATGTTTGTATCTGAGTCTATATTCTCCTTCCCAGAGGGATTAGATGTGCCTGAGCCTGTTCCCACTTGTATGAACCGAGAGGGTGTCACCAAAACCCAGTGTCATGAGGATCTGAGTGAACAAGTGAAAGGGAGTTGGTGGCACTGTGATTGTGTGCTGGCCTCAGGTGATAGTGACAGCCATCAGTAGGATGTTAAGTCACTTCTCAGTGTATAAAGCATGTACTCAAACACCCACTTTTGCTCTTGGCCCCTTGGATATGACTCCATTGACTGCAGAGGAACTGCAATGGATAGGGGAGCAAAGAAGCCTTGGGAGCGGGACACACCACGTGGAAGTGGCATATATTGCTTCTGCTGCATTCAACAGCTGGTCCTGTAAAATGTACCACCAAAACCAGAAAAGATCTGGATAAGAGAAGCCCCTGCTCGCTGCTTTGGATGAGGTCCCCAGAGGCAGCAGTGGAACCTGGGGCTCCCACTGGAGCCAGCACTCAGCCTCCCCAGGTCCTGGAGCCTCCAGTGAGCCCTGAGCAGCATCCTGGCAACAGATTGGAGCTTCTCAAGGCTCAAAGACTGGAGATGTTGTTCCAGGCATAAGGCAGCAGTGTTTTAAGCTGCTGTTCCCCAAGGCTTTCTCTCACAAGCTCTGTGATTACGTCATGTCTCCAGTGAGGTCAGTGCTCAGCTATCAAGTTGGAGTTTCAACTTCTCCCAGTTTGCAGGCGTACTATTGCCGTGCAGGATGTGGCCAAGCCAACACCAAAAGGGTGCAATGGGATTGTCTCTCCTCAGTAGTCCTTTCTTCAGGGGCTTGCTTCCCACTGCACACCCATACAAGTCCTGTGGTGGGAAGAAAGGGGCACTTGTTTCTTGCCTACTGTTAATAGAAAGGGCTGGAAGTGTAACCAGAAATGACAACTTGAGTGAAATGCGATGCCTCTGGAGGGGCCCAGAAGGCAGCAAAGCGGTGCCTTCCAGCCATGCCAGAGACCCTTTTCTCCCCCTCTCCAAAGAAGCAGTCAGCTTGGGAAATCTTGTTTTCACAAACGTATATTTTTCCCTCTAAACACAATAAATGGTGTTATTGATGGGCAAAGCTGAGGTCCAATGTGGCCACACACTGTGAGGCTTGGCTGGCTTCCTCTGCTGTCAGTAGGCTCTTCGTTTCCCAAGGAGACTTTACACACTTCTTTCTGCTTCAAGGGCCACACATAGAGACAGAACAATCCCTTGGAGGATGCTCTGTATCCCATCCAGTCCCATCTAGGACCTGGGCATTGCAGAGGGGGTCAGGAGGACGAGACACTGGCCCCTGATTGCAATCAGTGTTTCTAACTCCTGTCACTGCTGACCTGCAAGAACAGAGCCTAAAGGGTTCAGTCCATGCTGATCAGACAATTTTTCAATACTAAATTTCAATGGACAAACCTGTAAATTCACATGCACACAGAAATTACCATCCTCAGGTGGAGAAATAGCTCTGAGCAATGGCTGCTCTTTCAGTTCCACATACTGCATAGTCTGGGCTGACTTAGACTCATCCTTATCTCTCAGGTTCAAGTGATTTGGAAGCTTTGTTGAACACAGATGCTCAGGCATGAACACAGATGCTCAGGCAACAGTTCAGTCTCATTTGAATGAAGTCTAAGCAAGGAAGGAAATATTGCTTAGCGTCTGACTTGGACAATATGTAATTATCAAGAGTTGTCTTTGCAATTTTGCTCCAACACAGTCTTTGACCAGTATTTGCAAAAAAAAAAAAAAAAAAAAAAAAAGAAAAGAAAAATAAAAGGGCTTAGACCTTAGACAGATGTTAGAAAAGAAAAGTTAGAGCAAATAAATAGTATCTGGCTTCATATGTGGAATCCAAACTTTGAACAAAACCCAACGGCTGGTCACCATTAAAGCAAACATAGCAGAAAAAAGAGGAAACTGGCCAAGACTTGATCTCTTCCACACACCTGCAACACCAAGTTACTTTGCTGATTTACATCCTCTCATGTGTCTCCCTGCTCCATCCCTTTCATGTGTTGACCTCTGTGCAAGCATAGGCACACACACCTGCCCACACACACTCACACACTCACACCTTTTCCTCCTTTCCCCCCAGCCCACTCCACTCATTCTGTGCCCTGGCTGCCATGGAAAGGATGCTGCTGATTCACATTTCGTCACTGGCGGCTGCCCTCCCACATCTCTTGGATCTGCTGCGCCGCACATTGCTGGCACATGGCAGGGCCAGGAGCCTTTAGTGGCGTGAAGTAGGGTACTGGGGCAAATGCCTACTGCATACCAATGAGGGGAAAGCCGCCCGTGAGCAGACACGGAGCAAAGGTTCCCTATTCTCTTTTTTTGGCTGTCGGCACATGTGGGGCAGCGGGGATGTGGGAGAGAAGGGAAGGAGCAGTGTGAGCCAGAGACAGCAGTATGAGCTCTGTTGCACTTTGGGATGAATGCTAAGCAGACCCCACCGGGCGGGAGTGCCCAGATGAATGGGATCTTTTCACATCAGCCTGACAGAGGAGGGATTTCATAGTTCTCTGAGCAGCACAGAGCTGCCTTAATCCAGGGGATACAATGCCCTGCTCATACAGCTCAGGAAACAAAATAAATATGTTCTTGCAAAGACATCACAATGAAGCTTTTAAGGATTCAACATGAGAAGGTCTACCTGGTTCTCGGGTGTCCTCGCGTGTGTGGCAGCTAAGAGCCACGCTTTTTATTTTCTCTTTGCTTTTCTCAGTATTTTCCCCCATTGCTGAACCTGGCTCTGGGGTGGAGGAGGAAAAGAACATTTCCATATAGGCTCTGCTTTAAAAATAAACAGAAACAATAACACCCAGGTTCATTCTAAGGAAAGCAATCACAGATACTCCGGGGGAAAAAAAAAAAAAAAGTAGAAAGACAATTTACTCTGCAGATCAAGTAAAAATAAGTGAAAAAAAAGACAAGAAGAGCTTGAGGGGACAATGTCTTGGCAGGACAGAGATGATGTCTGTTCCCCATATCTACCATCTCTGTCAATTCTACCAAACAGCCATGACAGCAGTAGCAGAGTGCAGTAGTTGTGACTACAGAATAAAGCTCACTGTTGAGGACTAGTGTCTGCCCCTTCCATCTTCGCATTAATCCCACATGCAGGGATTTAGCAAAACAGCCCAACAGGGTGCAGTGTAGTGATACTGAAGCCAGACTATGTCAAAAATCAGCTGTGGAGCTGGAGATGAGCCCTTTGCACCATGACATAGTCCTTCAACAGGTGCCCTGGCCTGCAGGACTGCTCACTGCCCCAGCTCAGCAGAGTCTGGTATCCAGCAAGCTCTAAGCAGCTTTGAGACTTTCTCCACTTTCACGTAGCCATGGCTGAAGAGGAATCTTTAGCACCAGTGACTAACCCAGCTGCCCTGCTCTGGCCACATGCTTTGCTTTTGATATTTGCCTTTTGTTCTGTGATGTTGCTGTAGCAAAGAGCATTTCATCCACTGCACTAGAATAATATGAAACAGGGGATCTATAGCACAGTTGTGTTTTTCATGGGGTTGTTTATGATGCTGCCAATATGAATGCTTGGTTTCATCCCTCCCTCCCAACCCAGGTGGCATGCAGCCTTGAGAATGGGCTGGGTGACTTCAACCCACTTAAGGTTTCATTTCTTATTTCTGTGATGGTTTGGGTTCCCAGCTGAAGGTGATCCTTGTTGTGCTGGGGGGGGACATATTGATATCTCTGCTAGAATGTAATGAAGGCTCTTTCAAATACTGCAGGTGAAATCTCCCCTGGGAATGGCTCCCAGGAGATGGGCTTACAATACCCACAGTGTCTGACAAAATGACACCATGTGTGTGGGACATGTGACTGCCCTATTTGGCCATACGTGCTGTCCCTGGTGTGGAGAACCAGGTATGTGGGGTTACTTGGGGAGCCTTTGGTACCTATCTGGAACAAATTTCATCCTGCAGTCTGCTGTCACACACCAGCTCAGGAAGCTGCCTGCCTGTTCTGCACATGGCAGGTACCACACAGCAGTATAAAACTGTCAAATACATCCCTGAGATAGAGAGCTTTTGCCAAGCTGATCAAAGCATGAAGACATGAGAAATGCACAGAGGCAAAGGTTTTATGACCAGAACTGGTGGCTTCTCCACCAGACCTCTCTGCCTACATTCAGGCCATAAAACATCAACTGGCAGTGGCAGAAATTGTCCTTCCTATCAATGAACAGAGATGTACCTTTTGCATACAAAGTTTTGCCTTCAACAACCCTAGCAGCCTGTTGTCCCACTCCAAGACTTCTGGCCACATTTTGTTTTCCCAAAGTGTTAAGCTCTGTCAAGAACCCAGTGTCGGTGCCCATTGCTGAAACGGAAACATGCTCTTCCAAAAATTATCCTAACTGTGGCCCTTGCTCTTGGATGTGCATTCGCTCCCATGCTCTGCAGCTTGTCTGGGGGCAGCATAAAATGCCCATTTTTCTGCCAGCTTCAGCTCCTCCTGCCACTCTGTGTGCAAGCACTGCCATTCCCATGCCAGAGCTGCTGAGGTGAAGCAGTGGGTTGGCTGGGATAGCGGCAGCTCCGCAATTCCCCAGGCCCATGAGCTACCACAAGTGCCAGACTGTGTCAAGCAACGTGTGAGTCACCACTCAGCTTCTGCTCAGCAGTGAAGCAAAAATCCACAATTCTGCCAAAATTCAGGCCCTTTTATTTTTCTTTCTAGCAGCCCTACCAAGAGGGCTCTTTTAGCATCCCAAACTGAAGTTGAATAGAGCTGCCAAGGGCTGTCATCCCAAGTTTCTGTTTCTAATTTCCTTGCAGTGGAGATGCTGAGATGGCTGAGAATATTTCATTTTACCACCTGGCTGCCAAAAAGCTAGGTCTGCGTTTTAGGTGATGTCACATTTCCTGAGTTTTGGAGAATGATTGTCTCTCCTTTCTCTTTTGGCGCAAAAATGAGCTCAATCATTCAAAAAAGAAATCCCTCATGAGCTGCCAAGTAAATACAAATGAGAGAGACAGGAACAAAAGCACAATTGTAAAATCAGAGGAGACAAAAGGATTCAATAAATCTGATCTTTCCCCCCCGCCCCAGACTGTAGCATCCATGTCAGCGAATGACAAGAATTATTTGGTGACATTGGAAGAAGTTGGAACAAATCTGCTCTTCTTTAATAGCCCTGTGTCTAAGCCACCCATCCCAGTGGGTTTGTGGTTAATCTTGCTAAGGTCTATGGCCTCTTTGACACAAGCTGTAGCTCCCATGCAGCCCTTCCTAGCAGGATTCATCTCCAAGATGATGGGGAGATGACTAATAACTGAATGTGCTCTCAAGCTCAGTGACTGAATTCATTTGTGTGGCCAAACCCCCCATTAATAGTCTGCACACACAATATATATAGTTACTTTTTAAATATAGAGGCATTGTCCAGAGGTATTTCCATTAGCCTTGTTTACTCCCAGACCACTTGGGCTCAGACATCTTGACGTCCTGAACCTAAATGTGGATACAGTGTGAGGCAGCTCTCCAAAGGGTGAGACAGAAGGGAAATCACTATGCCAAGCAGCTTTAATGGAAAAAACATTTGAAGCTGCCACAGTTCAGTATTTCTCTTTTTTTATTTTTATTCTGGGGAACCCAAAAAGTGCAATGACTGGGTTAGAGCAGAGGTAGGAATCAGGGGCT
Source organism: Xenops minutus (assembly GCA_035221455.1). Classification (NCBI taxonomy): domain Eukaryota; kingdom Metazoa; phylum Chordata; class Aves; order Passeriformes; family Furnariidae; genus Xenops; species Xenops minutus. Next base: position 7,868,522 of record JAWWEE010000016.1, read on the forward strand.
CAGGGTTACCCTACATTAGGTGCTTGTGAAGAAAGAAAAGATGTCAGTTAGGAGGGGAAGGCCAGATTTGGTTATAGGAGTATCTCACTACCGGAAAAGTTTGAAGACTGATTTTCTGGGAATTCCCACAGGAGCAACAGTCTCCTTCTTGTCTTATTATTTGTCAGAGCATGGCCTTTTCTTCAGTTTCCTAGTGAAGTGGCCCCACATATTATGAGAACACTTGCTACTCCAAAACACCGACCAAAGAACCTCTATTCAGTGATTTTTGGGTCAAGAACTATCCAATGGCTATTTCCAGTTTGCTCCTTATGCTGTGCCACACAGAAGCTGAATTGTACCAAGTTTCAATTTTGGTTTGGGTTTGGTTTTGTCCTTGAGGGTGTTGACTTTGAATTTTTCCCCTTTCCTAATGAAGAACAGGAAATCAGTTTAAAAGAGCAACAGCAAAAAATAGCACCTCTATGGCGAGGATGTCTGAGCAGATGACCAGTAAGGCTTAAAGGATAGAGGGATTTGCAAATATTTTCACCCAGAAACAATGTTCCAGCACACGTAAATAGCAGCAATTCAAACAGAGAGCTCAAACTCAGAAATAAGTACATGAATCACTGGTTTATTTCCTTAGTCCCATTAGTTATTAAATCCTCAGGAACTCCAGGTCTTCCACTGTCCTAGATGGGCGGGGAAAAGCAAAAGTGTAAGGCTAAATGCTGACTCAGAGCAGCAAAGTAAAGCATATATGTAACAGAAGGTCTTTTGAAAGCCATTCTTCATTCAGTCTATTTTGCTCTTGCTAGAGCACTTCTGAGGCTCTCATAGCTTTAGAAATGTGGTTTGTTTTGATCAAAATCAAAACAAAACTTTCCAGCTAATAGAAAGAGCCTGGGGCTCTATGGCTCTGGGGCAGTTCTGCAGGTTGGTGTGGAAAAGGATGCAGTGGGGATCTGTTACCAGGCACAGCTGGCCATGGGACCTGACTCTTCTATGTTGCAATCACTGTCCAGTGGCGATCCTGCAGATCCTGGGAACTGTGCAGTGGAGGAGTAAGGAACAATCTTTTTGGCTGGCTGCAAAGGCAGCTAGTGCAGGTCCCAGTGCACTAAGCAAGCTTCTGGAGCATCTCTCAATATGCCAGGGATGGCAGCCAGCACACAAGTTTTTATTCCCACATTTAGCCCAATAGAGAAACACTGTTGGTGTTTTTGGCAACAGTGAAAACACATCAAAAAAGAAAGAGCTCTTGGTAAAGGAAATTGGAAAAAATGAAGAGACTGAGACTATGTCTCTGTCACCTAAGGGACAGAGAAATAGGAGAAATAAGCATTGTTAATTAATGGGTGGTTTTCAACATTATACAAAATGCTTTATAAAGTCTCATTTGAACAAGAGCTACCCTGATGTGCCAGAGGTTGTTTGAGCCCTTTCAGGTCTCAGCTGGCTCGCTCACACCTCGGCCATGCCGAGCCCGCCCGGCTGTTCCTGCAGAAGCAAGTCATTCATGTTCCCAGAGTGGTAATGATTTCACCCTCCATAAACCTGGCCACTCAACCGCATTCAGCGGACACACACCAACATGAAATGCTCTCTTTGAAGGCCAGGAGGAGGTGACAAGACTGAAGTTTCTTCCTAGGATAGTTTCATCTACATCCCAAGGCGGGTCCCCATGGGAAGGGTTGCATTGTTCCTATCACCCATGGAAGAATCTAACTCTCTTAGCCTCAATGGTATTGAAAACTTTTAGCATAATCAGCCATCCATGGGCTCACGGAGGCTGTTAATGCCTGACCTGGAGTATTTTCTTAACTCCTGCATTGACAAAGGAGCATGAGAACTCCTTACATCCCACAGGCATACCAGCCTTGAGGGGTAGAAGACCTTCTCATTGCTCAGCTTTCCACCCCAGGCACACATAGTTAATTTCTTCCCCAAACACTCTGTTGACAAATATTACAGGAGGCTGGGAAAGTAATGAAAATAGTCTGCAATGCATGTTTATTTGGAAAATGGTATAAAACCCACTGGATCATTTTCACACTGAGGTGATCTGACTAGCCCAGCATGGAATACTCAAGAGGGCAATAGCCGTCAAACTGCTTGAGTCACCCAGAAGAGCATAAGGTGAATTAAATGCGATCCTATCTCATAATCAAAGAATAATGGGGAGCCATAGCCCTAGCCCTGAGCCTGAAAACCATTAACCCTGAAAAAAACTAAACCTAAGAACCTCTACTCCTGATTGCAATTACCCCAATAATTGAAATCCAAAACAACCACTACCGCTAAAAACCACTACAACTAACGAAGCCAACCACGTATTACCCAAACGCCTAACACTAAACATAAACCTAAGGCTAACCCTAACCCAGAGCCTAAAACCCACGAATCCTAAAAACCACAAACCCTTAAAAACGCTAGCCCGAATTGCCACTACACGAATGAGCACAACCGATAACTAGCACTGCCGCCAATAAACACTGACACTAAGGAACACAGCAACATATTCCCCTTACCCCTAACACTAACCATAAACCTTATCCTAACCCTAGCTCAAATCCTAAAATCCATTAACCCTAAAAACCTCTACCCCTGATTCCCACTACTCGAAACCCACAACCCATAACTACCACTGCTGCTAATAACCACTGCCACTAAGGAACACAACCACCTATTCCCCTTACCC
>JAWWEE010000016.1:7871630-8023553 GCA_035221455.1 Xenops minutus
ACCACATATTCCCCTTACCCCTAACAGTAACCATAAACCTAACACGAACCCTAGCCATGGCCCTCAAACCCACTAACTCGAAACACCTCTACCCTAAATTATTGCTACCCTCATAACGCCTACCACCAATTGGCACTACAGCTAGTAACCACTGCCAGAAATGAACACAACCATGTATTCCTTTTATCCCTATCACAAACCATAAACCTAACCCTAACCCCAGAACTATCCCTGAAAACCATTCCACCATTTTTCTTTTTTCTCTTTTGCCTTTCTGAAGGAGCAATCCTCCACTGAACGAAAGACAGATACCTGCACTGGGCCACTGCTGATGTCCACACTGAGACACAGTCTTTGGTCCAAAGGATATTTAGAAAGAAACGAAATCTTCCATTTGCCTTCATCATCTTTGAATATTTGTCACAGGAAGACAAACCCAAAATACAACTTCATGTGAAAAATGCCTCCTCTATTCTTGACCTCCCATGGCTTTTTTTTTAAAGTTATATTTGTCACCTCTAAAGAACTAAGAATGGACCTTTCCACAGGGGGGAAGTTTCAAAATTCCTAATTCTAATACCATTCCTTCCTGTTCTACTCAGCTGTGCAGGACAGCCTGAGGAAACTGCAAAGCTGTGTGGGATTTGGGATCTGGGATGCAGTGGGGAAACATCATAGCTCGCTTGCACAGCTCGTCCACCGCACAATATCACTGTTATGAGCTCAAAACAGGACACTCATGTTATTTGCCCTGTTCCTGCATGCTTTTGTGTGATGTTCTGTGTAGCTTAAACATGAAAATCCTGAATAAATACATAAATAGATTGTTTTCTCAATAAGCACTCTGCCTGTAATTTTTCTGTGAAAAAATGGCTGGGGAGGGGAGGGGGGGAAGAGGCGGGGGGAAAAGGGGAGCACACTGGATTTGAAGGTTCATCCATTTCTCTATCTACCAAGTCATGTTCTCTGCATGTGACATGACATTAAGCTGTCCCCTGGCAAGACTAGAGCAGGTCCCCAACAGGGACTTGCAGCAAAATCACACTCAGCATGACAGCATTTCTGTGACAGCATGTCAGCTCCCTGGCTGGATGTTCTTCCTACCCTGTACGTGAGTCCCACATCATATATTTCATTAATACTCCCCAGAAGCTTAACCCATGGGAAGTTGGGAGTGTGTTTGTCACATCTAGAGATGGCAAAACCCACCTCAGTGCCTAGAAGAAAAAGGAGCTGCTGGCAGCCTTTCTGAGTTGTACCTCTGCACTGCACAGGCAGTTCCCAACACCCAGCAAATAGTCAAAATCTCCTAAAACTCTTTTTTATTTTTTTCAGTAGTGGGTGGAGATGGGAGGAGCTCTCCTGCCCCCACTGCGAGTTATCTAAGGTGAGTCTCAACTATATCGGTCTGCTTCCAAATAAAAAACATCATTGCTTACACATAGTATTTATATGTTCCTCCACCCTGGTTTTGGCTCCTTCCCACTTTTCTTCACAAACTGTAGGCTGAAAAGGGCCATTCAGGGAGGCTTGGTGACGCGAACACGGCTCCAGCTCCTCTGCCAGCTCCCTGCTCCAGAGTGAGCACAACAGATTTTCAGCAGGAGAAAAAGTTTTCTTGGCCTGTGTTAACATTTTCACTTCTCACACTCAAGACTGTGTTCCCTTGGGCTTTTCTTTTTTCTCTTTCCCTCTTTTGATGCTAATTGTTGCAATAGAGACCATAGCAGCAACCAGAGAGCAGAGCTGCAGCCTGCTGTGTAAACTTGGGCTAAATTGTACATATCCACATAAGCCTGGGGAAGCAGCACCTTCTTCCCACAACGCCACTTCTGAGATAACACTAAACCTACACAGCTGGCCCTTGTTTTCTGCTCCTGAAACATATTCGTACCTGGTTTGCTACCAATAAGTGCAAAATGGAAAATAAACACATATGCATTTCCCTGTTGTGGATTTGGGCATACAATTCCTTTGTGGGTTTGTTTTTTATCTCATTGGAAGCTGAATTTTTTGCTTTCTATAGTACACTAAATGTGTCCTAGTGATCAGATCTTCAGCCAGGACAAATCAGTATGACTCCACTTAGTCACTGGAGCATAGCTGATTTACTTTTCACAACTGTTTCACACCTTGTTCCAGTGACCTCTAGGCATACGTGAACACACTTCCAGTGTCTCCATAATTGCTATGAAGCTCTCTTATAGAGGAAATTTGAAATCCCTTTCCCATATATAAACTCACTGAAGACATTCTTAAAACCTTGGATTGATAAACATGGATTAGATACCCTCTACTTATCAGTGCAGGTACCATCTGGGCAGAAATGGGGCAGAAGCTTCTTACTGATCACTATGTTCAAAGATAAGCTGAATGTGGTGGTAGAAGCACACAGAAAACTCTGGAGCACATAGAGTGACCTTGATTCTTTTATCGAACCAAGCCAAGCAATGCCAAACTCCACAGCTGCTGGGTTTTTAAGCGTGTTGTCACTGGGATCAAAACTGGAATTCCCTAACTCCCATGATCAAAAATACTACCAAATTATAATGGGTTTTGGACATAGCTGGTGTCAAAACACAGGACAGTGCTCTAGAGAAAAGCTGTGTTCCTCCTCAGTCTCTCTGCTGACTGTGCAGTAGACAACTCTTTCCCCTGAAAGCACCAGAGTCCATTTGCTGTGATCCTGAACTGGAGCTCCCATCAACTCCATCCCAAGTGGCATCTCCTCTCCAAGTAGAAAAGAAACTGGGAGAAGCCAGGAACTGAAGCTGGGGTTGTGCAAGACTTTATATGAGAGACAGGAAGTAATGGCAAGTTGGAGGTAGTCTCTACAATAAAGCATGCTATGGGAAGGGTGTAGTGCTCTTTACTCCCATAGCCCCACCCAGAGCTGCACCATCCCCCATAAATCCCATCCCAGTCCATCTTGGCTCTCCAAAACATCCCTGGAGCAAAAAGCAATGCTACCTGCCCTGATGTAACCAGACCTTGTCCTGGTCAGCTTGGCAGAACAGCCCCGCAGGAGCAAAACCAGGCCACAGTCCTCTCCCTGGCATCCATCACAACACTCCAAATGCTGCTCCACTTAGGAATCTTACAAGACCTTCTCCTCCTTGTGTGCTTGGGATGTGTGTTTGCTTTGGCTGCCTCACCCCAATCTCCTTTTCATTTCTAATTTTTGTATTCAATCACTTTACACACAGGAATTGGCTCCAGTCAGAGCAGACACAGGTCCTCACTTGTTCTAGCCGGAGCCATAGACCATGCAGTGTTCTGAGTGGAGAAGAGAAGGAAAATGTTAAAAGAGAAGTGACTGACAAACCCGGGTAAATGAAGGATATTGCAAATAGAGGGGACTGGGTCATGGGGATGCTGACCCAAGGGATTTGTGGAGATGGGTGAGCTCCACTTTCTGAAACAGCTTTCTGCTGTCCACACAAAGGAACATCGTGTGTTTTTAAAATGCCAGTGAATCACAACTGCCGGCTAAATACAAAACGCAATGTGGTTCATGGTGGGGCTTTTCATCCAGGACTGGTTTTGACTGTAATTTTCCTGTTGTTTATTGCCACTTGTGGTGTGTGCCTAAGCTGGTGCCAGCATGCTCTGGCGAAATGAGACATTGGTGGTTTGGTTTGGTTGCTCTTCTCCAGGAAATGTGACTCCCTCACGGCACCCTGGTCCTGTTGCTCTCTCCTGCCTCATCATGTAAATGCAGAGGTTGTGTTGGTATCTTGCTAAAAGGTATTACAAAACTGAATATAATCATATGAACTGAACATGATCATATGAACTGATCGATACACCATTCTCTGCACCACACACTGCATCTGGGCTGGGACAAACCTTGTAACTCCATGGCAAGTAACAGGTGCGCTGAAGTTGGCTAAAGAATTACATAACATCCTTACCTCTTTTCTCCTTGAAGTGCTTATTGCTTGTGAAACGTCTACAATGCAATGCTGACAATGTTGTCAAGCAGGATTTTATACTGATCTTTTTAAGTACTGGTGCATGCCTCTATAATGTCACCAATGTCCTTAGAATTTGGCTAAAAATCTCCAGTTCTCATGGCTAATGTGGTTTCTCAGCATCTCTTTTCAATTTTGCTTTGACAGTTGTTTTGCTATCTACTTCTATTAATTTCACAGCACAGAAAGGTCCTGTTATGAAATAAAACGCCTTTGACCAAAGACACGTATCACCGCTGGATGCTGACCAAACACAGACCAAAAACCACCCTGATCACTCAGAAAGGCCTAGAAACTAGACACAGAGCTTGTCCCTGCTCTTGGGGAACTTCCCAACCTTCTACTTTGCTCATCATCTTTCTAAATCTTTTGTGAAGAGCAGATGAACGGAGGTGCCTTTTGAGAGCAAAAAGACTGTAGTCACCCCTGTGACTGTGGCATCCTGGCATTGGAGGAGTTAAACCCCAGTAGCACCTCTGAGTGATCGGAATCCACAAAGATGTGCAAATGGCAGCCAGTCCCTCAGAAGTGTGGAGTTTGCCCAGGGACTGCTAAATTCCTGCCTCTCCCCATGCAATTGACATCTCCATCCCTACCAGCTTTCTGGCTGCCTTCCCGTCCCTGTGGAGCTGGGAGAGAGAAATGAAAACACAGATGACTATGAGGCTGGAGAAAATGCTCTGAAAAGGTGATTTCTGGCAAAGGAAGTGTTTGCCACGTCACTGGACACTTCTTGGCTTCAGCCCCACAAACAGCTCCCACAGAGATCTAGCCAGCAGCCTGTGGGGAGGAGGATGGAAAAGTACCAGTGAGTGCTCACTTCTAGCCCTCCTCCTCCCGGGGAGAGCTCTGCAGACACCCCACACACCCCCTTCTGCTGTGGTATTTAACACGGGGCTGTGGGGAGCGTGATGTTTTCAGAGGGCACGGGCCTCAAAGGGTCACAGACACTGTAGTGGGAGCAGGGAGAGTGCAGGGAATACCTGACCTGGTCCCTGCAAAGCCACACTAGAAAAGGATCTTCAGCTGGCCCTATTCCCTCAGATGATCCAGTACCCAACAAGGACAATGGAGGGGTCACTTGGACAGTCCCAGGATTTCCAAGCCTCTCTCCAGGAAAAGACGTTAAATCTTTAGGCAACTCTTACCAAGCTTCAAGCCCAAGAACCAGCAGATGCCTCAGAAAGGACAGACAGGCTGATCTGAGAGCTGGCTGAATATTTTGCAGTCACTATTTAAAAATGGGACATGAGCAATTTATAAAGAAGCAGTGTCACCAGCTGGCATCTGAAAAGCATTTCCTCTCTGTCAATGAGCAGGAGAGAAATTGGAGGGAATTATGTGAAACCAAATTTCATTTGTGTTTATTTATAAAACGATTCCCCAGCTCAGCATCTGAGCAGCTTCAGAATGGTTTTTGGGATCAGGGTTCAGAGCATGTCCCCTGATCCAGCAGCAAGTGCCTTAAGCCCAGTTTGTGGTGTGGTATGGTTCAACACCTGAGTTAAAACTCATCCTGGTGTCAAAAAGCACACTGAGACAGCATATATGTATGAATATCAGCAGTAGAGATCTGCCTATATTTTCTTAAGCTGATTCTATGTAAAAGACAAGAAAATTCAAATCCCATGTTTGTAGGCTTCATGTAGCTATGCAGAGAAAAAGAAACAGCTTTCCTCTACCTCTGAATCTGATTTGCCCATTATCTCCGAGCTCCTGCCCTCCAGCCCAGGGAATAATTGAGAATACAGATCTGTTTATAATTCTCCTCCATAAGCACATGACTCAGAGCTGCTGCCTTCATTTGCAGGTAATCACACTAGTGAATGCAGCCACACTGGTTCCTTGCCTTTTAGCATCCTTAGAGGGGGTCTTTGAAGTTTTAATGCTTTGGATCTGGATTAGCTCTCTCACTTCATTATTTATGGCCATTTCTCCTAACCTGAAACAGGTCTCACAAGCTCTCTGGTAAGTGGGATGAGAAATCATCTAATTCCAAAGGAGTTTCTGACAGAGTCACTGTCCGCTACTCAAAACAGCAGCATCAAGAACATTTAGCTTCATGATTTTCCTGTGATTTAATGCCATAATCACCCCTTCCTTGCCTCCACAGCTACCAGGGAGTCCTGGAGCCTGTGAAAAATCACCCCACTGACACAGAAACACACTGTGGAAAATGTGTCTCCTCTGTCTGGGCAAGGCAAGGGAAAGGTAATGCATTGCATTGCTGCACAAGTGAAGAACCATTGTACTGGTTCCCTGTTCGTTTTTACTGGGCAGTAGGTAGGCAGTGCTGCATTCATTCCTCAGTTTTCATTACTGCTGTGGCTCTGCTCCTCAAAGGTATTATCACCACATACCTGTGCTAGGGCAGTGATGCCCCTTCCCCTTAGTAATAGGAAATCCAGTTACTGAGAGGACAAGACTTGCCAGAGGTCACAACATACACTCAGAAGCAGTGCGAGGAACTGAACTGGTCAACATTGTATGGCACAGAGCATTCCTCCTTCCACCAGGAGGTTGCCCACAGAAGGAAAGCACTACAATTTATATCTCCCACCAATTACTATGCACTTAACATAACGTGCAAGCTGACTTATACCAATTCTTAGCATCATTTTATGGGTGGTTTGTCATTTGCTGTCAGTCAGGTTCTTGGTGTTAGATATTAAGAAAAGTTTCTTGACAAAAAACTTTATCAAGCCTTGGAACAGGCTGCCCAGGGAAGTGGTGGTGTCACCAGCCCTGGGGGTATTTAAAAGCTATGTGGATGTGGCACTAAGGGTTTAGTGTTGTTTAGTTGTGGATGTGGCAGTGCTGGGTTAGTGGTTGGATTCAAACATCTTAGAGTTCCTTTCCAACCTTATTGATTCTGTGATTCTATGATTTCCCAATCCTGTCAGTGGACCTGATCTTATCTCTGAAGATCCTGGCTTGGTAACATGGGAATTAGAGACCAGCACTCTTCACACCTCCAACCACCTCCCAGAGCCTTCAGCTTTGCTAACTTAACGAGGAGCAGTAGTGTCTCCATGAGCTGCAATGGGTGGCTGTAGCCTGATTCTCTGCACTGGCCAAGTGCAAGGGTGCACTCAGATAACATAAATACCCATTTAACCCCAGATAACAACTCCCACTTTATTCAGTTAAAGGATTGAACAGCAGATGTCTGTTGAATTCTGTGGAGAAAAATACAAAAGTAGCAGGCAACGGAGCCTGTTGATTTAGGAAGGGTGACAGGAAGAAAACAGCTGTCCAACCAAGCTGGGGAGCATGCAGTAAAGTGCAGGGCCCACTCTGAGCCTTGCTAGACAAGGGTGCTCTGTGCATGGAGAGGTGCAGGACTTCCAGTTCTTCCAGAAGTCCAGGTCTTGAGTCACCATTCTCTGCCAGAAGTCTGTGGTCACCAGCTCCAGGGCACTGGCAGCCAGGACAAGATGATCAGAGCTGCCTCTTCTCTCCTCAAATCACAGAGTTATGCAAATTTCTCACTGGCTTAACAAACTGCTTTAAATTAAACACAGGACTCTTTTTTACCTGAAGGTTGCAATGCCATTCATGATATCACTAAGACCAAGAGGGCATGGTAAATTCCTGTCCTCTTTATACAAGGCCTGAAAGAAAATCATGGTCAACAGAGTATCTTCACTAATCCAGCTTGTACCCCAGACTCATACACAGTCCTCAGAACTTTTTGTTTAGCACTCAGAAACTCACCTCCATGCACTCTCATGCTGTTTATCGATGAATCTTAACCTTCTCCCAAAGGACTCCATCCTGCTGCCACTGGCAGGCATCTTGGGCTTATGTCCTCTTTGGTACCTTCAAAGCCTAAACATGAGAGCTGTGTTAAGGTCACTTCTTCCATTCCTGTAATGTTTTTTCTTCCTTCCCCACAGAGAGGTACTGTTTATGGAAACTACCCTAAAACCCCAGCAGAGTTCTGGTTAAGAGCATCAGACACTTTAGCCATTTTCACACAAGAGCACCCTACTGCTTTAATTTCTGTTCCTGAGTGTTCTGAAAGTGGGGAAGTTACCTCCTCTCCAGCCAGAACACCTCATGATACATATTATATTAGACCCACTGATGTTTTTAGGAAGATTCACCCAGCAGCTGTTTGGAACAAATGCCTAACAGCTGGAGCAGGGCCTTGAGAAAAGACATCCTCCATAAAATCCCTCTCTACACCTGATTAGAGCTCAGCAGGCTTTTCTACTGAGACACTAATGAAATCTCTGGTCTCAAAGAGAGACTTTTCAATAGCCTGAAGTGGCTTGGTTAGTGAATTAAACACTGGACTGGGTACAAGATTCCTGCTTTTCAGCCAGGTGGCTGAGTGTAGCTTTGGTCCCATCCTTTAAAGCCCTTGAGCCAGTTTTTCATGAGTTTCTATAAAGGGCTGCTCTCAGGCAAGTCTGGACTGCCAGCAGCACGGCCAAATGCAGTTATCCCAGGTAGCTTTAAATGAGTTAGCAGGACTGCTGGAAGGAACTCAGCCCCAGGTGTTAGTATGGTGTGAATTCAGCCCCCTTCCCTGTAGCAATGGTAGTGAGCTGGGGAGACTCCCAGTGCACCAGAGCGTCACTGGGAGAGTGTAAGAGACTGTTCTAACTGGCTAGTATGTTTTTACATTGACCAGGGCAGTAATTAATTACTATCGCAAAAGGTACGGCCAGCCTTACTGAGGCAATCTAAACACCCGAGGCCGAGGCACTTTGAAGCCGGAGAACAAGCAATCAGCAAAAAACAGTTTTCCCCAGCAGTTCAGCCTTCCAGGAGCACCCCCCTCACACGCCGTGCCCAGTGGGCACACCAAAGGGCGGGCACAGACCTGGCTCTCTCTGCAGGGCCGGGCTGTCTTCTCCGGCCCGGGAGACGATCCTGAGCTGCCAGCGGGCATTTCGAGGAGCCCTCAGGGTGCAACGGACGGCGCAGGGACAGCAAAATGGCGACAGTTCTGCCTGCCCGGACACCAGCTCCTGGCCAATCAGCACCCGGGAAGAGCCCGCCCGAAGCGCGGCTACCCAATGGCCGCCCGGCAGAGGGTATATAAGGCCGTGCCCTGGAGCCCCGCCCTTCCCACCTCAGCTTCACCCCCGGGTGTCAGCGGGGCTGCCGGTGCCGCCCCTCGTCCTGCCTGCTGTCCGCCCCTTCCCATCTCAGATTCACCCAGGGCGTCAGCCTGGCTGCTTGTCCCGCTCCTCGTCCTGCCCCTTCCATCTCGGCTTCACCCCGGGGTGTCAGCCTGGCTGCTGGCCCCGCTCCTCGCCCTGCCTGCCTCTCCTCCTTGCCATCCCTCATCCCCCCTGCCTCTCCTCGCCTCACCGTCCTGCCGGCCCCTGGTTCCCTCCCCGCGAAGTCCTTCCCACTGGTGGTGGTAACTCTTATTCTAGTTCTAGCCTGCCCCTTTTCCTGTCACCTCAATAAAGTCAGTATCTGAGATCCAACGTGAGGAGTGCCTGAATCTCGCCTTCAGAGCAATCAGTGTAAAAGAACCTGGTTACAATTTCCAACCGGATTGTGACAGAGAGGCATCCCAGCACATCACCCAGCGCACTGTTTGCATCACTGCAGTGTGATAAGGGCCACCTTTAATGTGTGAGTGCAGTAATTCAGACATGCCCAGACTCTGCTGCCTGCTGCATCTCCAGCTCCCCCATCCCAGACACGCACCTGGCCACGCAGGGGCTTCTCCACCCAACTCAGGGAGTGGAAAATTATCTTTGAACAAATCTTAAATCTCTTTTTCTCTCCTGCTTTCTCTCTGCTGGTATTTTTAGGTCCCACTGGGTGCTGGAGCTTATGCAGAGGTCTCTGACACGTGAGGTGAAACATGGGGGCAGCCACAGGCCCTGCAGTCAGGTCTGTGAGGCTCCAGTGGCAGCAGGTTGGCAGCCTCGCAGAAGAAAACGCTAGCACTTACCCCAGGACAGAAAATTATGTCTGAGCGTGTTTGAGGTAAGTCTGCTCTGAGCACTTTCAAGCATCCCATTGGGGTCTCAGCTCTTATTAACCAGTTCCTTCACTCCCTCCTTCTACACACTGAAGTTCCCCCAGCAGGAACTCACTGCAGTGCAGAACGAGGCCCCATGGCGAGGTTGGTTCCAGGTGAGGGAGGCAAATGTATTGCTGTCCTGCGAGCCAGGAGCTGCTATACCAGACCAATCTTTTCTTCATCCAGCCTCATAAATCTCCCATGTCATTTCTTTTGCTATACTGAGAAGTGACCATTTATTTCCAATCCAAACTCTCTCAGCTGGTTTCTGATCCTGGGGCTCTGACATTGGTCTTGGGGCAGAAGTTTCCCACTAGCTCTCTCCAGGCTGGCTGCTTCAAGGGACTTTAAAATAATTGATTTTTTTGTTACACATTATATGCTTATATTCACTAGCTAAGTGTTTTTCAAACGAACTTCCTGCTCAAATCTTGGTTTCTGAAGGGGTCCTTGAGTAATTCCTTGCCCTGCAGCAAGGGGTTAGTTTTCCTCCTGTGCTCAAGCTGCCTTTCTGGTTGAAGTTAGGCAGTCAAGATAAAATTAAGGTGTCTTGGTTTGTTTTGAGACTGTCAGAGAGGACAAGAGTGAGAGAGCTTGGCAGGGCCAGCAGCAGGGAGGTGATGCTCTGAGCATCCACTGGAGTAAATGGCAGGGAGTGTGCTGGACTCTTACTCTGAATATGCTTGTGGCTGGGAACTACCAGCCTTCTACTGGGGCAGTGATCACACACCTGGCACAGGTATTCACAGAGGCAGGGATGCCACCTGAGACCAGTACTGTGGTTTGTGGGGTCTGTGTGGAGGACCCCCGAGGTGCAGAGCAGCACTGAGCCCAGGCAGTGGGAAGCGGGCACTTCATTTACAGCTCTCTCTTTCCCAACACTTGTGCTGCCCTGTTTTGCCTTGGTGCCTGCTCTCTTCTGTGTGTGGTGTGCCACACACTGCATGGCTGCGGCAAAGGCGCTGGACCACTGGCTTCCCTAGACCAGAGACATGCCAGTAGCTTATTTGCCCACATCAGCAGAAAAAGAATTAATGTCATAAACCAACCTCAGCACTAACGGACATGGAAAATTGGCAGGGAAGAGAGTGCCATAATTGCAGTGGCTGCGGGAGCATGGAACAGTGCTGCCCAGAGACACACATCAAAAGAAAATCCCTGCCGACCTGGCTGGCTCTGCCATCAGCCCTGCTTCCCTCCTTCACCTTTTGTCTCCTGCCCTGAGGGTACCCATAAACCAGAGCTCCTGCCAGCTCTCCACCTCTGCATCCAGACTGGGAGGTAAACAGTGTGGCTTTAAATGAGGGAAGAGCGGCAGCGAAGAGACCAATGCCGCCTCAGTGTCTCAGGAGTTGCCAATGATGGGTGCTGTCCTTTCTTGCACCCCAGCCTCCTTCCCACAGCCTGAAAAGTGTTGAATAGAGAAGCCTGTTTGGGGACAACTGGGATGGGGACTTTTCCAGGGCTGGCATGAGTCAGGGGACAAAGATGACAGCCACACACAGGGCAAATGGAAAAATCCAACCAGCTCACCTTGCCAGTGGCTAGCAGAGGGTTATTCTTGGCCACCCTCTCCCTGTAGCAAGGAGGAGTGTTTGTAACACTGTCCCAGGGCCTGTCCTGCTTCCTGCTACCACATCCCAATTAATCAGCATCCTGAGTTGGAGGCAGCAGCTTAGTAATGGGTATAAACACTCATATACTTAATCCTATTCCAAATGTCCGGGTTCTCCTTGGCCAGCAGAGGCTCAATGAGTGCCATGTTCCTCAGGTCTGTCCCCAGCAGCTTTAGTGCAGCACCTTCACCTGTGCCAGGCAGGTTCCTCAGGCAGATCCTGCCCCCCTAAGCCCAAGTACCTTTCTTGCATTAACCATCAGGCACTGCTCCTCCCCGATGCCTTATAGCAAACACCAAGTGCTTCACTCACCTCCTAAGCATAGCAGGAAATAAACAGCCACAGTATATTTGTGCCTTCTGTTGTAAAGCTGGCACATGGGAAAACAGAGGGAACATTGGCTGGGAGTCACAGATGTACACAGAGAAATGACTTTCTAGATTGGAGATAGGTCAGAAGCTTCAGGAGAGCCTGGGGGATATTCCAGCAGGAAATATCAAGCAGGTATAGGTACAAAGTCCAAAAGGAGAAGAGGAAAGGAGATGAGCTCCTAAAAAAAAGGGATGGGCACAATTTGGATGTAGTGCAGAGTGGCATTTTGCTTTCTTTCACCACCACAGTCCTCCCTGCTCAACATCCCTAAGTTTGTGCCCTCTGCCAAGTACCCCCACACAGCCAGAGCAACATGCTACAGCAGCTGACACACAAAGAACTGAACTGTTATTGAATTACTGAATTATCCAGGTGCTGCCAGCTCACTTTTGGAATAGTTAAATATACTGATGTCCCTGTTGAGGATGAGAAGTCCAGGTCATCTCACTTTGCCCTCAAAGCCAGTGGCATTGCTATGAATATAACCCAGGAGCCTGTGCCTGTCCCTCTGCCAACCACCAGGCACTGCTCCTCCCTGATGTCTAATAGCAACCACCACAAATATGCCTCACTCATCTCCTAAGCACAGCAGGAAATAAATGGCCACAGTATATTCGTTCCTTCTGTAGAGCTGCTGTTCAGTTCTGGCGTTGCCCTCAGGTAACCTGGGAAAGAGTGGCTCTTGTATGACAACCAAGACATTGCTGGCCGCAGAATGATGTAAGCTTTAAAAATGAAACAGGCAGGAACAATAAGAAAGACAAGCCAGCCAGCAGCAAGCTCTTCATTTTTATAAGAAACAGTAGGATTTGCAAGCAGGAGAGTCTAAATGCTGCTTCACCTGCCTGGGAACAAGTGTACCAGGGCAATGTAGATTGATTTGTGGTCAGCTAAATATGTGTGGAGCAGAGATTTTTTTTTTTATGTGGCCCTGGGCAGGGCTGTGCACTTCACATCTCTGCTTTTAAAAAATGGTGCTTCTGTGTGTCTGAAGTTAAAGTGACACCTGAACCTGGATAGAGAGCTCACGCAGTTCAACAGTGGGTGCCATGCAAAAAGGTAGCAATGTGGGTCTCACGAACACATCAGTCCTCTACTCCTATATCAGTGTCCCTCAAACTAGAGTAAAACAGAAATATAAGATCTTCATTTTAGGACCTGGCTGAGCCTAGGGAATCAAAAAAAACCATCTGAATAAGATCATATATCACTCAAACAACTCTCTTTTTGGACAGAAACACACAGGTTACAGCAAGTCCACCAGAAAACTGAGAACTCCAGGGAACACAAATCCCCAAGTGATTGGTTTTATGGAAACACCTGAGAAAAAAGAAGCCTGAGGTGGGCTTTTCACTGGAGTATGGACATGGCTGAGCAACTTGAGTCTGTCTTGGGAATTTTTGCATTAAAAGAACTCCTGTTCTCTGTGGAGTTGGTTCAGCAGATGGAAGAAGCAGACAAGAGCTCTTATAGTATGTTAGAGAGATAGAAGAACAGGCTGGTTTTACACACTGACACAGGGGCAAAACTGGAGTTGGGTTGATTTAGACAAAGGAGGCGCCACAGGGTTTGATACTGAGAAGTAATTTGGGCTCTTGGTCCTTGCTCTCCTCCTTCCATAGGAGTGGTGTCTCACCCACACCTGACCACCCAGGCTGGCTGGGGCTGGGGGAGGGAAGCAGGGAGCATCATGGCCCGCAGTAGCTTAGTTTAATTCCAGACCCTGATGCACATGCTCCCCTCCTGAACAGTTTCTTTCTTGCAGCTTGAACACTCCACATTGTCCTTCCCCACCATTTTGCAGGCAAGGTCCTTCTCCTGGCTGCTAGTGTTAACACAGGTTTCCCTTGTTCTGTCCCTTGAAATTTCCAGTAAAGTGCCTTTAATACAATCTCTCTGTGGCTGTGCTAATTATGTGTGAAATATTTTTTCCCCCCATAAACCAAAGAAAACAAATCAACACAGTAAGATCCTTTCTCTCAGACTGTTTGGCAGGTCTCACAGTCTTCAAAAAAGTTACCTGAGGTCCACACAGTCTCTGCTGTCTTTTCACAACAGCTACTTTTGGGTTCCTGTAAAAGGATCCAACAAAATAAAAGGTAAAACAAATCACAAAGCCCTGAAAGGCTATTTTCCCACCTGAATAGCCCCAAGCCAGAGGACAGGCTGTCTGCTGAAATGTGTGCTCCGTGTGGGGCCTGTTTCTGAAGGAAGGAGGGATATGGGGTGGAGTAGCACACCCCTACAGCTTTTGCTCCTTAGTGTGGGGATTTCCTTGGTCTGCTAATTCTGCTCTGGTTTATCACTTCCCTCAGCTGCTGCTCAGTTCTAGTTTTCCTTGTGGCTCTAGTTTTAACTTGTCACCCAGGCCATGTATCCAGCCTATTCTAAAAGTACTTGGAAAAAGAGAGGCCAGAAAGTGAATGACCCACAAGATGAAGCATGGCTGTCACTCTTTCCATGCAGGGAAGCATTCGTACATCTTTTTTTCCAAAACCAATACCAAGCACATACCTCTTAAGAGAACATTATCCCCATATTTATGACTTATTTGAAATGCCACAAAGAGGAAAGAAAGGAAGGAAAAAGTTCAAATGTATGTGCTCTGAGAGCAGCTAGTGTTAAGGCTGTGACTACGCCAGGTCTGTTACTCGCTTCCTGAAGGATCTTGGCATTACATCAGGTTTGTGCTCTCAGCCCATTCTTTCTGAGGTGGCTGGTTCCCTCCTGGGGACAGTGACGTTACTCTTGCAGACTGACATCAGCATCATTACATCAAGTCTCACCTTCTTGCCCACTCTCAACTGTGTCAGGGCTGTGAGATTGAAGTCACTGTTAACTCATCCCTCTGAGGAAGCAGTTTTGACACGGTGACTGTGCTGAAACAACATCATTGTATAAATTTCACACAAACCTCCAAGGGGAGGAATGGGGCTGTGAGTAGAACCATCCCACCTCTGCCTTCAGGGCAGGACCAGCTGGGGGCTCCTGCAGCAACCCCAGCCCAAAATGTCCCAGGCTGAGCCCCAAGCAGCTGCCCCAGCCCTGTGCACAGAGGCTTGTTTCTGGAAATGCTGCATCTGGCAGGGCCCTTCCTACTTCACAAATATTGACATGGAGATCTCAGCAGCCCAGCTGAGGAATAACATTTCCAGGGAGCCCTCAATCTGCAGAGCTGCTCTGATGAGGACAGCGGGATTTGGATTTTAGTCCTTTGCTTTCCTCTCCACTATAGCAAATCCTCAGGTGGACCTGTCCAACACAGACCCAGATTCAGGGACCAGGAACCTCTGGAGAGGCACAGAAATGCCTTCTGGACCTGCAGCCACCACCTTGCAGACCAGTGGGGATATTTCCCCAAAATGTACAGATGCTAGGAAGCAGCAGTTGTCAAAGAGAGACCTGTTAAGAGTTCTGAGCACAGTCCCAGCTGGGTTTTTAAGAAAGCAGCAGCAGTCAGTAAAGTAGAAGTGTATAGACTGCTGGGAAGGTGTCCTGAGGACTTCTCCCCTGCAGCCTTACTTGGTCTGGTATTTGGCAGTGAGTGTGGAACTAATCCCAGCATGGGTGCAAAAACCTAGGGCAGTTCGAAATGTTCTCTCCTAACACAAGCACAAGTCAAGGCAAGTTTTTCTTACCAGCCATACCACATGTGCCTCAACCCAGGCTCAAAAGTCTATTGTTTATCTCATCCACCTAGAAACTCAGCAGAGGGCAGAAAGAGACATCAAGTTGTGGGAAAGGCCCAGCAGCACAGAGCTAAGGAAAAGGAGGAGGCTGTCTGGAGATGGAGAGATGTATGAGCAACTCTGGGTGCTCCTCTGAGAACCACTCCAGTGCTGGGGAAAAGATGGGAGGGTCACAAACTCCTCTCCAACAATGGTCTTTTAATGGAAGGTTTGATCAGCCCCTCTGAGTACTCAAGAGCTAAAAGGTGAAGCAGGTTATATATTCCACTGTCAGAAAAAGACGAGGTGTGCTATTAGGAGTAACCCTGAGGATATTTCTGGGCCTTCTAACCTAAAACTCCAGTTCCACCTACCCACCCTACCACTCAGACAGAGAAATGCCCTCTTCTATGGCAAACAAAAAGATATTTGCTAAAGACTGGAAAACAAGGAGTGAAATACTGAAAGCAGAGTATGAGGTCTCATAATTAAACAAACTGGGAAAGACTAATAATAAATGTAAGAGAAATGGAAGAAACAACCTACCAACTAACTGCCAACCCTGGGGATGGATAACTTATTATGGTTTTCCCGTGTCATGCTTGAAGAAGTCCCCTACACTCTTCTTGATTCATACAGGTCTGTAACTGATCTCTGACGGCTCCAGAAGTTGCAGATAGCAACATCCAACAGGGATCTTACATCAACATCTGTTATATGTGGGTCTGTGTAATTATTACTATTCAAATTGTGGAGCTTTAAGTGGGATTTTGGTTTTGAGATTGACTTTTTTACAACATTTTCTTGTTTACCAGCATGAAACCTCTTTCACTTGCAAATTAGGAAGCGAGATATAAATGGGAAATTGAAAATTAATATTCTGGGCAGGACTGAGAGGGTTAAGAGGCTCAAAGGATTGTTTTAATGGGGTGACAGAAGAGGCTGAGTGCCCAAGAGATGAGTGTACAACTCTTACTGAAAACTGAAAACCTGTTAGCTACCATAAGAAAATGCCACTGCCTGCTGTGAGTGTTCTTGGACTTTCTGCTTAAAAAATGACCTTGGGGCTGTTGCATGCAAACAGAGCCAAGTCTCCATGCGATCCCCTTATTCATCAGCTAAAGCTGCTCAGCCTGGAGTATTCCTAGAAAGCTCTTTGCAACCAAGTGCTTTGGCCTAGTCCTCTGCAGGGACTTTAAAGGTACCAGCACAATGGCCATAATCTTCAGAGTGGGAGGTACAGAAGATATTCCTTCTAGCTCCTAGGAGGAAGCCTTTCCCCCTCCAGAAATAAGTGACTCTGGGTGGGGAGAACCTCATTCACCCTTCAGCACTGATATGCACAGGTTCATTCTTCCTGTTTCCCAGCAAAGACTGACCAGAGGACAAGCCATACCCAGAGCTGCAGAGCAGCCCCTTCCATGAGGGCAGGTTGCTGCTGGTGTTTCTGTTGAGCTTTCAATATTTCTTTGTGGAGGGGCATTGGTATGCTCAGGCCAAAAGCCTCTCCAGAAACCTTTCCCACCTCCAAAGCACCTGATCAAGGTCAGAGAAGCTTTTTGAAGTAGGGTTGTTACACCTGCTACTGGAGCCTGTTTGCTTCCCACTCTTTGCGCTCCTGCATCCCCTCCCTGCCTCTGCCTCACTGACTTCAAATGAACAAACACCTTTCACTGGAACAAAACAAATGCCACAAAAAGACTTGTCCAAAAAAAACCAAACAAAAAAAAAAGGCAAATAAAACAAAAAGAGAAACTCTCTGCAAAATTTCCCCTGAGCACTGAATTTCACTGGGGGTCAGGGAGACCTCTGGGCTTCCCCACTGCTGCAGTCAGGGGTGGCCAACCCCATTTGGGAGCCTTGCACACAGCCGGGAGAGTGCAATGTACGTCACCTCTGCTGCCAGAGCAAAAGGGTGCAAGACTGTAAATACCCAGCCCAGCAAACCTGCCGGGCTTGATGTAACCTCCCTGCCAGCTTCCAAGGTCAACAGCGACCTGTTTATACTGTGCGGGGTGAGAAGAGGCATTCTGGGAGAAAAGCAAATAGAGGAGATGTCCTATGCCCATACAAAAGGTGCTGTATTCCCGTGTTGCTCCATCCCAGGTTGAGAGGAACATAAAATTAGCACTGTTTTCATACATTCATTGTACAAACATTCTGCATGGTGCCCACCCCCACGTTTCCTTGCTGAGCCTGCAAGTCTCCATCAGGGAGGCTGGGAGTCGGGGGGCAAAGTTAGGTTCAGTCCAAGCAGCTGATTAACAAGGTGAGGTGAGGGCATGAATGTGGCAAAAGGGGAAAAATGGAGAAAGGGAGAGCTGAGGGTGGTGTCTGAGGGGAGTGTGTGTTGGCATCAAGCTGTACACAGCATCTCCCTGGTTAAGGGAGAAACCATGCCTACTGGACAAAAGCTGTTTCACCATCACACAGGGATGGCCAGGAAGGCTGGACACATATCACACACTGTGACCATGGAGCTGCACAGTGTCAGAGAGAGCAGGTCCCTTGTGCAACGGGGGCACTGCGAATGAAGCTCAATGGACTGTGCAGTCATGTCTTGACCGATTAACAGACCTACACCAGGGCTGCAGTGTTGCCACTGCCCACTCCTGTTGCTTAGGACATGTCAGCCCTCTCCCGCACTCCAAAACACAAGAGCAGGTATCCCTGAAGTGCCCTCCAGGAATGCAGAGAGATGAGCAGCCCCAGGACACCAGTCATCCACTAAAGCCCCAGTTCACATGGTGGTGTGAGCCCTAACACCACGCGTGTTTAAGCCAGTGGTGCCCATTGACCCCATACCCTCCCTTTGGCTATCCAAGGATGGAGATAAGATGCTGAGCTGCCAGGATAAGCACAAAAGGCCTCATCTAGGTGACCCAAAGCTTTGACCAAAGGTGTCCATTCCCACTCGCTTCATACAGCCCTGTTGAGCAATCGGAAAGGCGACAGGCAAACAAGAGAAGAAAAAAGAAGAAAATATTTTTTAAAAAGTTCACTGCCGAACAATCCCTGGTCTGTGCACACCGTCCCTCTTGCTGGCCTGGGATTCTATTTTTGTCAGGGGATGAACAAGCTACAATATCGGGGTGGGGGCGAGCCCCGCTGTTTACGTCTGCCCGCACAGGATGGGCTGTGAGCAGAAGGCAGCTCATTCAGCCAGAGCCGGAGCGTTCTGGCCACTGCAGGTTGAATAGGTACATTGTCCAGCACAGAGGTTCAGGAAGGGCACCATTTCCAATCTGGGATGCAAACAGAGCCGGAAGAAGTTGTGCATGTGCGTATGGGGTTGGATTTTTCAATATGGGGTGAGTTTTCCACCTGCACCAACAAGGCTGATATTCACTCTGGAAAAAAGGAGTACAGGTGCTGTGTTTGGGGGGAAGGCTCCTTTGTGTCCTTTTTACCCCCAGATGTTGATTCATTTCTTTTCAGTCACCTCCCATACCCTCAGGACAACATTTTAGCAGGCAAAGCCTGTGATAGGAGGTTTTAGATCCCTTAAAACTTTTAGTTAGAGGGATTTCATCACTATCTCTTTCTATCTCTCCAGTGAGACTCCAAAGTAAGATCATACAACCACCCTGACGTGAGCCATGACATGGACATTTCTGTATTACACCATGCTTTCTCCATCATGGGATCTTGGCTTGGAAAAGTGCAGGACCCAAATTTGAGGGTCAAAGCTGACATTTTGAGGTGACAGCCTCACCCTTACAGAGAATCACTATCCATCACTGCTCCAGAAAAATAAGTTAGCTATGCAGCCAACACACTCTTGAACTGCTGCAGCAGATTAAGGAGCTTGCTGAGAATGGACATGTTTTGGCTCTGACATTGGCTTCACCCATAGCCTTGAGCAAGTTACCTCGCCCCATGAACCTCAGTTCTGCTCCATGCCAGGGCTTCAGCATCACCACAGGGCAGCAGGAACTCGAATAGCGATTGCTAAAGGAACCTGTGATGGCTGATCAAGAAGTGTCTGTTGCAATGTCAGACAACTGACTGTAAAGACATGGACAATATTATTTGGGCACAAGCTTAAAATTCCTGCATTACCCCTAGATCTCCAGCACCTTTTCCTGAAGATGGTTCATAGACTGAAATCATGCATCACCCCACTCAGCCACCTGTGCACAGAGCAGCTGGTATCCCACACCCTCTTCTTATGGCCCCACTCATCTGTTTTAAATGCCTGATTAGTTTTAATAGGACATAATAATTCCAGAAATGTTGTGGTTTAGGGACAAAAAATGCTCCTTTTCATCCTGAGAGTAAGACAAGAATTTGAGCTGAGAGCTGTGAAATGACTGCACTAGTAGTTACAGAGAAGAAGCAGTAGTTCACAACAATAAGTGGTTTGATGAGCACAGCTTTTAAAAGAAGTTTGAAAGGTTTATTCTTTATTGTACTCTTTGTTCTTTTTCCTTTCCCTCTCTCTCCTGGCTGGAAGGCTACCCAAGCCCACCTTTCATTGCTTTTGAAACACCACAACTATCACCTTAATTGACACAACCTTCTATCTGGTGTTTTTGCCTTTTCTGTCCATTTTCATTCAGTGACTTCTTCCATCATACAAATTCTGGATATTCTGTAGTTTTTATGACAGAACTATTATCCACTCTTCCTTGGCCACAGGGTTTGTTCTCTGTTCAAATATTTTCGCTCCCTGAAGGCTGAACTTCACTGGGAAGAGACATAAGCCTCTCTTGAACTTTATAATGACATGTAAAAATCTTACCTAACTGGAAGCACTTTCGCAATGTGTTACCTGTATTTCAGAGAACCATGAATTGTTGCTTTCTCACTTTAAACAAAAAACAAAAGCCACCTATGTGACTGTTTTTGACCTGGCCTCTCCTCAGCTTAAAGAACAAACAAACACATGAGCAGTTTATGAATCACAATTTCTCTGAACATATTTAGCTGTTTTTCCAATCGTTTCTGATGCAGACAAAAAACTGGGAGAGCCAGCAGGTACTGAGCAGTTTCTACCCCTTTCCTAAAACTGCTAAGAAACCACTTTGTGTGGAGCATCACATTTTCCTAGCTGGTCAGCTCCAAAGTGGAATTTTCTCTGTTCCTTGGCTTAAGCTCACCGAAGGTTTAGATGAGGTTTTCTTTGCCAAACCACAGCAGCAGTAGAGGGTACACAGGACTTGCAGTTATTCCACAGCAAAACAACTAAACATATACATTTCCCAAAAGATCTTTATGTTACGGGGAGAAAGGACTGTGGTCAGGCATGAGATATTTCAGAGTGTCTCACATATATGAGTCTGAGGAAAATCAGCCAGGTCACATTTTATAGCTCCTATGTGCTTTTTATAACCAGCTGGAAATACTGAGTCCTGCCCAGAGCATGAGCTGTCATGTCCCATCTGAAGTGTGTTTTGCCTGTCTCCTCTCATTGCTATAGCTACATCATGCTGCCCAGTGCAGAGACACCGCAGTTAGTGAGGAGGGGAGGCATATGATGCTGCAGTGCAGCCCTATCTGTCCCAGCCCACCCAGCATCTGGAGGTGATGGCAGCCCTAGGGTAGATCCAATGCCCTTTGGGTAGATGAGAAGGCCTCTGCTTTATCTCAGCAGATAGAAAATTAAATTTGATGTGGGCAGACAGCACTCTTATAGACTGAAAGGCATGGGAGCTGGGGGAAGCAAGCACAAATACAGGCTGGGAAGAGAACAGATTGAGAGCACTCCGCAGGACTTGGAGGTGTTGGTGGATGAGAATCTCAGTAAGACCCAGTGATGTGAACTTGCAGCCCAGAAAGCCAACTGTGTCCTGGGCTGCATCAAAAGCAGCTTGACCACCAGGTCAAGGGAGGAGATTCTGCCCCTCTACTCTGGTGAGACCCTACCTGCAGTGCTGCATCCAACTCCATGGCCCCTGGCATAAGAACATGCGTCTGTTGGAGCAAGTCCAGACGAGGCCAGAAAGATGATAAGAGGGCTGCAGCACTTCTGTTGTGGAGATAGGCTGAGAAAATTGGGGTTGTTCCACCTGGAGAAGGCTCATGGGAGACCATAGAGAACCTTCCAGTACCTAAAGGGGCTCTAAGACAGCTGGAGAAGGACTTTTGACAAGATCCTGAAGTGATAGATCAAGGGGGAATGGCTTTAAACTGAAGGACGGTAGATTTAGATTAGATATGAGAAAGAAACTCTTCACTGTAAGGCTGGTGAGGCACTGGAACAAAAGCAAACAAAAGAAACCAAAGCAAACAAAAAACACCCACAAAACAAAACACACACACACAAAAAAAAGTGGTGGGTGGTAGTCCAAGGGGGACATTCACAACCAAAATTTGGTATTGAATCTTTAAGATGGAATAAGATACTTGTGGGAAGAGAGCATTACCTGTCAGGGTGACAGATGCATGTCACCCTGTTAGGATGTTAGGAAAAGAGTGGGAAGTGAAGACATTGAAGATCATACTAAAAGATAAATTGAAAAAGAGATGCTCGGGGCAGCCATGTGGCTTGGGTGCAAGGAGGGCACTGCAGGACCTCCCTGTGCTGTTTCAGACTTTACCTTTACTTTAGGCTGGTAGTGCTCTCTTCCACATTAGAAGATAACACCACCAGCATGTTTCTTCATACAAGCCTAAGGAACTCCAAACCCAGTATCTCTGTCCATGCTCAGGTTTCACTGCTAAGGTACAACACGTTTTTCAAACAAAAGAGTTTATCTCAACTGTGAACATCTCAGCACTTTCTCACCTGCTCCCAGCTCTCATCTGGCCCCTTCACAAGTCAAGGTGTAGACCTGCAGCAACAGACCTATTCCCTCCTCCCTGAGCACAGCTTTTTATCCCTCTCAAAGATAACAGCATCCTCAACAGGAAAAAAAATAATTAAAAAAAAAATTAAAACACATTACAATCCCTTCACCACCAAGGATTCAGTTATGGGATTCTTCTCAGAGTTTTAATGTGGTTGCTTCGTGGTCCATCATTACCAGGTGCATACATTTCTCCCCAATTCACCACAAACTGCCGTTAGGCAAATTCACTACCAAATGCTTCCTTTCTCTGCCTTTGTATCACTTAGCAGTTACTGATGCTCCAGGTGCTTCCCTTTTTCTAATGCTGAGAATTCCTTGCCTCCCTCCTGTCAGCAGCTAGTGGGGTCATGCAGGAGTTCCCTAAACTGTCCTGTTTGCTGCTGTCTTTGGGCTTCCCAGTAGATCTGTTCATTTCTGGCTCAGACTGCAGTGATATTGACTGCATTGCAGACACAAATACTTTGCTCAGGTTCCTTAATTAGCTTCATCTTATTTTAGTTTGCAAAAACCACGTTCTCTTTTTATTACACAAACTATTTCTTCTCTTTCAACCACTTGTGGTGCCCCAGTCAGTTTGCTTCCAAACCAGAGGGCTAAATTTAATCCCCCAGTCCCCATTCAGCTTTCTCCATTTACAGTATTTTTTTGGTAATGCTTTTTTTCCCCTTTCTTTTATTTTCTGGGTTGGGTGTTTGTTTTTTTTTTTTTTTCCCCTTCTTTCCAAGAGGCTGGGCTTCCTTTTCTGTCCATAAGCCCTCCTATTTCCCCCTGCCCCTTGGA
This sequence comes from Xenops minutus, assembly GCA_035221455.1. Taxonomy (NCBI): domain Eukaryota; kingdom Metazoa; phylum Chordata; class Aves; order Passeriformes; family Furnariidae; genus Xenops; species Xenops minutus. The sequence continues at coordinate 7,894,833 of JAWWEE010000016.1, forward strand.
TGCCTGCCTACCTTTACTCTAAAATCCAGAGGAGGATCCAATACACTTAGTTTGCCAGCTCTTCAAGAGGTATCTAAGGAGGCTGACAGGAGTTTGATGGTCTCTTTTGCAGCCAGTGGCAGCTAATGTGGTCTGAAATCCTCTCTCTCTTTTTTGCCATTCACACACAGTACTTACTCTTCAAGCCTGCTGCTGCTGCCACTGCCTGAAAGGACCTGAAATACCACACAGGGAATTTTGATTTCTTCTGGGGAACCGGAGGAAAAAAAAAAAAAAAAGGCAGGAAAACTCATCTGGAGATTGTGAAGAAGACATAGAATAACAGCAAGAAGTGGCAAGTTCTTTCCTTCTTGAACACCGAAAAAGACCTCATTTCTCTGCCAGGTGTATGGGACTTAGATTTTGGAAGCACTGCACTGAACTGTTAAAGGTAACGTATCATGCTTTCTTCTTTCCTTCCTCTCTTTGGTGTCTTTTCCTTAACTTTCCTAAGTGCTCTAGAGAAGCAGGCTCTCAGTCAGCGGATTGGTCGTTTCCCTGGTGAGCAACGAGCAGAGAAATGTGAGAAAAGTTGTAAAGTGATTGAGCCCGAGCTTCTCCACAGTTTCTCTCCTGCAAGCAGCGCTGCTGTGAGAGGGGAGCCTGTGTCTGGAGTGCGCCTCGGTGTGATGGTCCTCCCCAGCATCCCACCCGCTACAGGGAGCAAACTATAGCCAGAGGCAACAGCTGTGTGTCTAGTTTGCTGGTTGGATTGGGGAAGGGAGGGAAGGCAAGGATGGCTTAAGTGGTCCCATAGCCAACACCACGAGTCGGGATAGCAGACAGGTTATCTCTGTTCTCCCTCCCAAACAGACCCTCCAACCCACTGGTGTTTCTTTGTGACAGATTTCAGCTGCCACTGGAGCTCGGGTGATGCATCTGATCCTGCTCCTGAGCTCTGGGGATGGGAGCTGCTGTCACGCTGATTTGTTGAGACTGTCCTAACCATCCCTGGGCTTTCTCGTGGTCGTGGCTTTGATTGGTGTCATTGCTCTGCCACAGAGCAGGCAAAGGGTGACCCCTGAGCTGGAGGGGTGTTAAACTCTGTGAGGGCTGACAAGTTTGGGAAGAAAATTAAAAGAGCCAGGATGCTGGAGGATTTTGCAGTGCCTCCCTTGCATGAGGCTGTAAGGGATCAGTGACTGGCAGAGTCCCCTTGGTAATTTCCAGTGAGCTGCTCTGGGCATTCCTCAATGCCTGCCTGATTTCCGAATCCATTTGCAGATGAAGCATAATTTTAGCAATAATTTTCAAGGAGCTGAGCTCTTCTCTAGAAATGGACAAAGCAAAAAAGGTTTTATTTTCAGAATCTCTATCAGAAATTCCTTCTTTTCATTACTTCACTTCTTTTTAAGATTTTTCATTTAAACCTTGTGCTCAGTAGCCCTCTGCCCACAGCAGAAAGCATACATTTTAACCTTTCCCTTTTGAGTGGTCTAGCCAAAAACTGTCAGTTTGAAAAGCTCTCCTTGCTTTCTAAAATAGCTTTGCCAGATGTGGAAAGGGGGAAACATCCCACAGCAAAATAGCTGGGAGAGAGGAATTTCTTAGCATTCCTCACTGCTTTGGTTTTCATCTATAAGTTCCCTGTAAAGGATGTTGGCTGGGCAGAGGGAGTGGTGGTTTGGGGACCGAGTTTGGTGTGTTTTCGGATTCTGCAAAGGCACTTTTGGAAGCTGAGCTATTTCTCTCTTTGCTTTGGTTGTTTGACGTTATATTTTCCTGCTGGCTTCAAGAGACTGTATCTGCCTGACAGGTCAAAGGGGAGATGATGCCCCTTTCTGAGATGTTTCAAGTTGCTGTCAGGGGGCAGAAGGGGGAAGCATCGCCTCCCACCAGCACTGGACAAGGCAGAGGCTGAGCTGTTTCTGCAGCCTGAGCAGTCTTTGGGGGGAAGCCCCATCTGTTCCACTTGAAATGCTGTTTAGTGTTTCCTATAATCACCTCTGTGTACAGTAGCAGGGTTTGACAGCAACATGAGGGCTGGAGGATGGATGAGCAAAGAGAGACAACATGATAGGAAATCGAGTGTGTGAAAGAGATGGAGGGAAAAACTTACTAAGGAAAAGTAGGTATTAAACAAAATTCAGCAGACTTAGCTCTGTCAGAGCAAACAGCAGCTCATCACAGTAAAATACTCCACAAATAGTGAAGAATATTAAGGGGTTTAGAGAAGAAGAGGATGGATGGTATAATTTAAAAGATAGAAATTAATGAATCTGTAAATGGGGAAAAAAAAAAAACACAGACTGTTTTTCAGTGTTCCAATATCACCCAGGGAAGCACATAATGGTTAGGAACCCTGGAACTTCAAAATACTCTCCATTATTGTCTTTTCTCTTCCCTCTCCGGGGCAGATCCTCTGCAAACATCAGTTGCGCAGACCTAGTGACTTCATGCCTTCCCGTGCTGACTTACACCCAGTGCAAACGTGGGCTGGTGAAGGGCCAACTGGTCCCATTTTAAAAATCAACAGGACCTTTCTTAGCTGCCTGAGACATCTTTTCCACCACCACCCGCCTCCGTCTCCTTGCTTCCCCCTTTCCCTTGCCAGTGGTGGGATGGCTGCTCTACCACAAGACAACCTAACCCAAGCTGTCCTCCTCCTCCTCCTCTTCCCCCCCCTCCCCAAACCCTCTGCAGCCTCCACGTGTGGAACAAGCCGGGCTGTGTGTGCCACTCTCAGGCAGCTTCCCAGCAGCAGCAACAAAAGCCGTGTTCATAGCGGGTCTGGACCACATAGGGAGCCAGCGCACGACGGCTGCCGAGCAGCCCAGAGCAGCCGGGGCTGTTTAAAGAGTGAAGGAGAGAGAGGGACAGCAAAGAGAGGGAGCTGTTATATATTAAAAAAAAAAAAAAAAATACTTGAGCCCAGTGCAACAACGGAAACCTTACAGTTTACTTTTAAAAACTCAGAGCTTCCTTGTGAGCGGGCAGAACAGCCCAGCCTGTGTGTGCGGGGCAGGACTGCGGGCTCTGCTGTGTGCACAAGGGCGGTGTGTGAGCGCTGCCTCCCTCCCCTCCCTCTCAATGGGCTCACAGTATAAATCTAAAGAAGCTTTTTGTTGGCCTGATGAATAGGCAGGGGGTTTTGTCGCGCTGCCTTTTTTGAGACGCTTCACGCTGAGATTTTTTTCCTCCATGTGCTTTTCATTGGACTTTCTTTTTTTAGAAAAACTTCCATGTCTTCCTTCTATGATATTCCCCCTTCTTGGTCATTGCCCTGTACAGATCAGAGAGCAGAAGGGTAGGGGGAGAATGAGAAATACCAGAATCATTTGACTTGGGCACCCCAAGGCTCTCTATGTGCTTTAACGTTTGAGGTGTTAAGTCACAGCCCTATAGACTGCCTTGCTGTATTTTCCTTCCCCTGCTTTACAAGCCCAACCACTGTGTGATCGGCTTTAGTGATCTCGTGCTCCCTATGGCTTCAGCCTGTTGACAGAGGCAGCTGGAGCCGTGTCGCTGTTCCTTTGACCAAGTGAGGATAAGGGAGGTAGTGTTGGTCATGTAGTGAGGTCCAGAAGCCACCAGGACCCCATTCCTGCTGTATAAGCTGCATGGAAGTAGCCTGGGAGCTGGCTTTGCCTGCAGGTTTCCGTGGCTCTGGCTGTCCCTGAGGCTGGCTGAGGGGGAAACCTTGCTGTGCTGGGAAGTTGGAGAGGAGGACAGAATGGAGGCCACAGAAAGGGCTCTGCTGAGAGAAGGGACCAAGAGATGAAAGCAGGAGAATGGGAGACCTCTGAAAAGTATAATCCTCTGAGTTTTCACCTTTGTAGTTGCTCTTTATGTCAGCCAAGGCGTGGTAACTTATGGCTCTTCTATAAACCCCATTGCAAGCCAGAGGACCCCTGGGTCAGGTGAAATAGGGGAAACTTTGGGCAACACCCAAAATTAATTAAGGTGAGTAACCCTACTTCATTGCTCAGTTCCTCCCAGGTTGTCTCTGTGTCCTGATTGTGTGGAGGCTAATGATGGAAAGGACCAGTAATTTCTGTGAAGAACTTGGGTAATGGGATGTCCCAGGAGAGGCAGGTCTGGGCATTTTGACCTGGCAGATGTGCTTGCTATGAGATTAGTGAGGCACCACAAGAATCTTGAACACAAGGATGGTCCTGGTTGCTACCATGTTATCGGGGAACTAGCTGGGAGCCAGGGATTTTCTGACACACCTTGGTGTGGAGAAACTGAACCCAGCCTTCCTCTGTGCCCAGCAATGAGTAGGCAGATTCTGGAGGAAAGGAACTCCCTTAGACAGAGGCCACATCAGGCAACGTGAGACAAAAGGGCATCTGCTAGAGCAAACATGTCATATTATGGGGATGAAGTGATCAGGACAGGAAATTTCTTCTGGCAGGGTACTGCTCACGAGTTAGGCCTGAGAGGAGTAAAATTGTCTATTAAGCCATGCCAAATAAACCTAGCGTGCATTAGCGGGAGAATATGGAATGTAAATACTCATGCTTCAAGGCAGAAGGTAACCACTAAATGCCTTGTGTTAAAAAGAAACTTCCTCCTCAGCAATTTATTCCCTATTTTTCGATGATGAGAACTTTGCTCTGAAGCTGGTAATATAGGTCTTGTCCAAGACAGGATACTGGGCTGAACACACCATTTGTTTCATCTGGTCTGGCAATTTCCATGTGTCTTTGGCTTCTTCAATGCCCTTGGTTAGCACTGGGCAGAGGACTTGGACACTTCATTATTTATTTATTTAATAGTGTAGACAGACACTGAAAGACAAAAGAAATCATCTGTGATGTCTGCAGGACATACAGATTTGACTTAATAGGTAAGACATTTAAATCGGAATAATTTGACAGGAAAAAAATTGTTTGTAGGGAAAACCAACAGGAAATAACCAAGAAACATCTTCTGCCCGAGGTTAGATGACAGACTGGATGAGAATGGTGTGTGAAGAAAAGGCAAAGGCCAGCAGCCGATAAACAGATGAAAATGTTGCTGATCCCTTCCAGCTGGAGCTCCCATCCATCATTCACACCTCTGTCAGGAGAGCAGCCGCTGTGCTGGTGATTGAAAAACCTGTAATCTGTGGCAAAACCTGCTGCTCCTGCTGGGATCCTGCACCAGGTCAGGGATAAACACCCCTGGAAATCCCCAGGTGCTGCAGGCTTTGCACAGGGCAGGGGCAGATCCAGCAGTTTTGCTGGCAGAAATTACTGACTTCAGAAGATTACTCCAGCTTAGCAGTCCTGTGGTAGAGCAGCTATAGATTTCGGTGTAATTAACATTACATCATCTGTACCCCAGTTTCAAGGTTGAAATAATGATGTAGGTTACACATAGGAAATTACAGGATGGCTTTCATATAAATGATTAACTATCACTATTACTTACCCCAAAAAAATAGTTTCTGTGGTGTTTGGTGTATAAATAATAACTCTGTACCTCTGTAGCACTCAGCTTCAAAGTAATACTTCAGTGCTGTACCACAACAAATACCCTCCCATTCTGTAATAACTGGTCTGCAAATGTTGTCTTTTCCTCTGTTGTAAATTATACTGTGCAGTTACTGCCACTGCTGCTATTGCATTTGGACTGGTAAGTAAATAATACTCTTTCTCTACCATTGTATCTGGGGTTTAAATAATACCCTGCCTTCATACAATAGTTGGCATGTAAGTGTCACCCTCATCCTGCCCAGCACTTTGGAGTGCACAGAAGATCCTGCCGCTGCAGAAGAAATTGCAGCTTTCCTCTCCATAGTATTTGCCCTCTAAATATTACTCTGCTGTTTTGTATAGCACTTATTGTATAAATAATACCCTGCTGCCTTGTAGTAATTGATATGTAAGTGATTCCTTAAGGCTGCAGGGTTCTTACTCTGCAAATACTCCATACTACACCAGCACTAGCGGGCACAGCCGGGCTGTGCAGAGATGAACCCTGAGCTCCCAGCTGAGCCCCTCACCACGAGTATTTGGGCCTCCTCTCAAAAAACAGGGTGATCAATGACCACAGAGCTAATGCTACCCTCCAACCATGACTGTGTGTTAACAGGGAAAGGGATCACTCCTTTTCTTAGCCAGCAACCCCATGAGATCATGACCCTTCCTGGTGTCCTTCAAGATCATGAGCTACTTTTCCAGAGACAGGGTATAAAATCTCTATCCTTTCATAATTCCCAGATTCCCTGCAGTTTGTCTCCTAAAAAGAAAGCAGCTTGATGCTAGCTTACAGCAGAGATCACCTGCCAGTCTTGTTGTATGGTTTTCTGCCTGCTATAGGAGACATGAAATTATTCAGCACCAGCAATAATGTTGAGTTCTGTTTAGCAGAGGACAGAAGGATTTTCATTTCTCCTACTGTTCAGCTCTGAATTTGTCCAGCATTTTTAAGGGCCTCAGAACAACTCCTGACCCTTTGTGCAGTGCTGCACTCTTTTCATCTGCAAAATCACTCCTATATCAGCATAGCAATAGGAACATGCACTTTCCTTTGTAACTTTTAGTACATAAATCCTGTTTGGGGCCATTCTGACCATTCTTTTACTGTATCCAGATAGGTTTGTGGGTTATGGACCTAAAGATCTCATAGTCAACCAAGATCTTAATTTCAGTTCTTCTTCAATGCTGTGCTTCCAACTTTTACGAGCACATACAAGGTATCTCTGAATTAGATCACCCAGGCACCATGACTCCTCTGAGCAATACAGCACTGAGTTCAGTGTGGGCTACAAAGCCTTCCTGAGAAATATGAGAAGTTCTCAGGTGAGCTGGCCTCACTACCCCTCTTCCAGCTTTTAAATCCATGCAGGACACATCACTTCTGCTCTTGTTTTGGTCATTTTTAGGCAATGCCACTGGCCTCCTACTTGAATATGGAAATCAAACTGACATAAAACCCATGTACTTTATGAACATTACACTCAGCCTTTTCTTTTCTAGGTGTTAAGGTCCTCTGCTCCCCCTGGTATCCTCCATAGTAGCTCATCTGTTCACATGCTGACTGAGAAAGGGTGTTTTGGCAACTTCAGAATCATAGTCTAGCACCAAAGACAAGAAGGTTGGGGGGTTTTATCCTTGAAATGGAAAGCATTTTCTCCCACTGGAGTCTCAGATTAATGCTGGAGCTTTACTCATGCCTCCATTATGTGCATTGGTGAAAGTGGAGATAAATACATAGGCTGGCACCTTCTCTTCACCCTGGCACAGTTCATGTCCAATTTATTTTATCCTCCAACTGGACTGCTCTCTGTTCTGCAAATGCAGCTGACAGCTTTTCTGTAGATCTGTGTGTGGTATCTCACCCATCAGAGATGTCTCTCTTTTCTGTGCCATTGGGCGTAATTAAACAATAATATTTCTAAACTGGTTGGGTATGAAGGTCATTAGATACTCAAATAGCTGATTGGATTTATCTTCCTTATAAAATTAGTCCTTTTCCAGAACTTGCTTTAGGGACTCACAGCCTGTTTTGCAGCAAAGTGCCTGAAGACAGAGGGGTGTTCTGCAAATTCCATTAGGTGCCTTGCTCATCCATTTACATCTTTAAATTCTGAAATACTGTGCACAATTTGTCAGGCCATCTGAGTTTTACTAAATGGTTTTGACATTCCCAGGAATCTCATGGCATCTCATGAGAGAGCACTGTATCCGTTTGCTATTGGGTCAAAACTTTTACTCAATATCTCTGAAAGCTCAGTTTAGAAGCCATCTGTGAACTTTGTTAATGACCAGTGGGGCTGGTTTCTTTTGCTCTCCAAAAATTTTCATTTTCTTTTGTGACATTTTTATGGTGGGAAGAAGATTGCACTGAGTTGTGCACAGAGCAAGCACAGACCTCCCAGCCTACAGGAAGGGGATGTCCAGCATGGCTTGTGAATATCCCCAGTGCCCACAGGGGGCTTGAGAGGCCCTAGATATTGGCTGAACAAACCTGGGGTTGCATGGACCAAACTCTGAGGGCCAGAACAAATATCACCAAAGACCCTGACCTTCCCAATATGATTCCATTAAAAATAATTGATTAAAAGCATGACTCATTTAACCATGTTTGCAGGAATGCTCATCCTAAATATTAGAGAGTACTTTTGTTTTGAACATTTAGCTGTCAACTAGTTTTCCTGAACATTTCTCCTGTTTTGTGGTTTTTTTTTAAATGTGAATCAATGTCTACTAATGCTGTGATGTCTCTCCACTTGCACATATGGAAATTCCACAATCTGCAGACTGCTTCATGACAGCACCTAAATGTTATGCATGATTAGATCCAGTTCTCACACTGTGTGCAAAAGCCTTGCAGTGTTTTCCTTGCTATATTGTCTTAAGGAATTAGTTCTTCTTCAATCTGAAGTCAGAGTGCTCTGTCCAAGCTTGTGGGGATTTAAACATCCTTTTGAGGGCTCTCCTTGATGTCTTGCAAGCAGTTACCTGTCTCGACTAGGTTTTCATACCAGAATTTGGGCTTAATATTCCCAGTCTCAGAGGTAAATGGCATCTTTACTGCTAATTCCAGTGGTAACTGGATCTGGCCCAGATAATTTACCATCTTGTCTTATTGGAAGGCTGACAAGATAGGTTGGTTTAAATAGATCATAATTATTATTTGCCCTTGAAGTGATTTTTTTATGCCAATAGTATAAAAATAAGTTTTACTTTTATACAGAGTCCCTTGCTATCATTGCATGTTTGAGTTACACTACCGATGTAGCATTCTCCAGGATCAATTTTAAAGCCTATCTCTCCTCTATTAATGCTGGACTATATTTGCAGGTTTTAAACACTTTGCTAGGTAGTTATTTTGCGTACAAGGGTATCTGTGTTGGTGCCTTTCTGTTCCTCAAAATGTGGGCACTGTTGATTTGAAGCTGTTCCACAAATCTCTGGAAAAACAACATTTTCTGTTGCACTTACAGAACACTTCACCAAACACAGGACAAGGTTTTGGCGCTCTTCCTCAACCACATCTCATACATAGGAGTTTATTTACCTCTCAGAAAAGCTAGTATTCCCATGTAATTGCTGTTTTGGTTTCCTCCATACCTTGCTTTCTCTTTTTGAAGGTATGACATACGGACTTTGCTTAGCAAACTGTAGATTTGGGCTTAATAGCAGCAGTCTCCAAGTGTCTGTGGCTTATGTTAAGGTTAAATTTCATTCCCTTCACAGTCTACAGCTCACAGAACAAATTTATATTTCATGTAAGAGCCTTGCTTTTATTCAGGATTCTCGCGGTCACCCCAAATTCACATTTGTGCTCTCTAGGCTTGACCAGCAGCATACTTTCTAGATTGCAAGATCTTTAAGGCAGAGACAGTCGTCTGCCTGTGCTGGGATAATTCAGCAGAGCCCTGAGATCCAAGCCATAATGAAAAGATTATTGATATTCATTCATTGACCCTAGACTGAAACTCATTTTGAAGAGGCTAATTGTCTTCATCTTGTTCTCTCTTTTAATGTCACATCCACACAATTTCTTCCTAAGTAGTATCATACGTGAGCCCATTTACAGAATCACATATATGCAGAGAGAAGGCTCTCTCTATACATAATATAATATACATTCAGGTCAAAGAGTTTGGCTGTTTCAAGCGCAGTGTCTCTGTTCTTTAGAACACGTTTCACCACATGTTTGAAGGGAACAGACCTTTCAGTTGGACAGAGTTTTGAGAAGACACTGAGATCTCCTTTGGAAAAAAGGAAAGGGCTGTGATTGAGTTTTGGACTGAACAATGGGTCTTACATGATTTAAACTGCATCATTTTACCTGTGTTACCTTTTTCAGAAAGTTTTTTTTTAAGGGTTTTCTTGGGGAAGTTTTGGACTGAGCCAAAATTGAAATCTCAAGACAGGGAAGTGACACCCTTCTGCCTATTACTCTCTCCAGTCCTGAGTGGTCCCATTATCTGTCCTCCTGGGTGGATGAATACATCACAAAGAGAATGACATCCACCTTCATGAAGGGCCAGTGGCTGGAAAAGGACAATTTCTTAGATATCTTTCCCATGACCTTTTTTCTTCCCTTCCAGCTCCCTGCCAGTTTCAAAAAGTAGGACTTAAGGCTTTTGAGGTCTCTGATGGATAACCCTTCTCTGTGGCAGACCAAAAACAAGCTTGTTTGGCAGTGAACTATTTTGTTGTTATCTTCTTTCCTGTCATGTTTTGTTTTCTGCTGTACAATTTGGCCTGGTTCTAAAGCATCACTATAGTAGAAAAAACAAGAGAAAGATTTATTTTCTGCCTTGAGTCCCCATTGGTTTCTTCCCAAGAAGAAAAGAACAGCCTGAACCAAAGAAAAGAATTACTGTTTGGACAAAGTGACATGACAGGTGAAAAGGAGCAGTGGATGAGTGTCTGTGCCCAATGGAACTGCCCCTAGCAAGGAGAGCTAAGTGTTCCCAAATGGTGAAATCCACCTTGGAATGACTGGTGCAGGACAGAGCACTTGACCGTACTTTGAGGTACCTCTATCCCCCAAAAGGAATGGAGCAATATTAAATTAAACAGAGCACTTACTCAGTGAGCCAGCTAAATTAAGTTAAACACACACTGTGTGTCCTAGTTAAGAGGGAAGAGAGCACTACACCTCAGAATGGTCTCCTGGTACATGAAGCAGGTTTTGAGCACACAAAAAAAAGGAAGGAACTCTACAGGGATGCAGGGCTATGAAGATGCTTAGGGGGCTGGGGTACCTCTGCTATTGGGACTGCCTGAGTTAGGGTGTTCAGCCTGGAGAAGAGAAGGCTCCAAAGAGACCTGAGAGCACCTTGCAGTACCTAGGTGGGCTACAAGAGAGCCAGAGAGGGACTTTGGACAAGGGCCTGGAGTGATGGGACAAGGGAGAATGGCCTCAAACTGAAAGAGGGCAGGTTTAGATTAGCTACTGGAAAGAAATTCTTTCCCCTAAAGGTGTTGTCCAGAGAAACTGTGGATGCCCTTTGCTGGAGAGGTTCAAGGCCAGGTTGGATGGGGTTTTGGGCAACCCAGTATAGTGGAAGGTGTCCCTGTCCACAGCAGGGGGCTGGACACTAAATAATCTTTAACATCCCTTCCAATCCAAACCATTCTGTGATTCTATGACTACCAGATGCCACGAGATGGCAGTGGCTGGATGAGTGACTGGGGATGAATATAAAGGGAAAACAGGAAAAAGAGATTATCTGGTGAGATTTTAATGGGCTCTGAACCATCCAAACACTTGCAGGAAAGCCCCTGGCTTGTACAGCCAGACAGCAGCCACAGACCTTGCCCCTGCTCAGTACCCACTGGCTGTTTGGCTCAGTCCCTAAAGGGAGGCAAGGGAGAAATGCATTGTCCATGGTCCACAGTCTTTCACCACTGCTAAAACTGTCAAGCGGGGGACAAAGTGGTCTGGGAGAGCTGGTCAAGGAGGAAATGAGAGGAGACAGTGAACCATTCTCCTGTTGTCATGCATGAGGCTGTTTCACAGGCTGCAATGCCCAGCCATTGATTAAGTTTTCCTAGAACCAGAGATGGGAGTGAAAAGCTGCTTCTCGTCCTTAATCCTTCCTGTACCATTCAGTCTCCTAGAGAAGTACAAGCTGGCATGGCTGTTTTGTGCTCAATTTAGTTGTCAGAGGTTTGCTGGCAAAGGAAATGGAGAAGTAGGAGAGTCTTGCTCAACACAGCCAAGACAGCAAAACCCTCATTTATAGTCTGAATGTGAAACTTGTGGTCTCTTTATACTGTATGCCCTCTCCATAAATTGGAAGGCAAAGTGAGCCCAGTGCCTCCAGAACTGAGGTTCATCATATCAGTCCCAGACAGCAGATAACTTTGACTAAAACCCACTCCAGTGTTTTGCTAAAGACCCTTCTTCTGACACAAGAGTGTGTGAGATCCTTCAGCAGCAGTAGCAAAACCCACACTTGCATTGTGGTTGGGAGTTCACGTTGCTGCCAGAAAAAATATCTGAAGTCCTAGTGAGTAGAGGCTGAGAGGAAAAGCTCTTTTTCTCCTAAGAGGCTCCCTCTGCTTGCGTGCAAAGAGTGTATGTGAAAATTTAATATGCATGTGCCTTTCTAAGGAGTCACAAATACTTAAGAGTATCTGGAATCAGGAGAAAATAACAATCATTTGCTTCTACACTGAAAATGCCAGTGATTGACTCAGTAGAAAAAGATGGATCTCCATCTTCTGGGGATATGAAGAAAAAAAATATGTCAAGAAATTGGTAGACTTCAAATACTGCAGATTATTTATGACAAGGGGTAACAGTCTCTTGGATCACTGGCATTACTGCCTGAACAGCACATGTCAGGATGGCTCCCCCCTTTCCAGACAGCAACCAGAAAAACCCAGGCCCTCTCCCATGCCATTTGCCCTTTTGTCTTTCAGGTCATCCCAAAGGGAGGATCAATTTGAGATTCCACCTTCCTCGCAAAACTAAACTGTTCATGTCTTGAATTTATGAGACAGGAAATATGCTTGGGAGGAAAGCTGGGACTGAAACAGCCTCATTTAAGTAAATCTAAGCACAGTGTTTACACAATGTCTGGAATTAATGCAGAGAAAACTTTCAGGTGCCAACTTTGGAAAGAGAAAATGGGGAGCAAAAAGAGGCAGATACTGAGACTGTGATGGAGCTGGAAGCTCTTCCTCCAGGTTGGATGAAAGGTTGCTTTTACTGCTGTTGAGCACCAGCGGTATTCTGTACTAAGGCAAAGACCAGCTAGGATGTGATTGCTCACTTATCTCTTTTGTGTCTGACCTGTGACAATATGAGGAGGTTCAGTATTACCATCTGCGTGTACTCCCACCATGAATGGCCTCACCAAAGACCCTGGTGGAGCTTGATACATGTAGCACATCAGTAGAAAGAGTCCTTAGCAAGAAGTTTCTGCAGCTTTTGTATCTTAAAGGATGTGCCCATTAATGTGAAGATGCTAGTGCAAGAGAGTTGTGCACGATATTACACGTGACTAATGCCAACCAGAAATGTGGCCACACTACAAGTGATTAGCCTGACCCAATGTGTGGTCATTACAGAGGTCCTAGAGCCATGCTCATGATCTTGTGTCTCTCACACTGAATCTCCTGAGTTTGTTGTCGTTTCAAGCCAGCACAATCTGTTCTGTCTGCCTGGAGCACAGCAAGAGAAAAAAAATCATTACCATTGTGAAACTGGCAGGGACCAGCTCTATGATGTCTCTTCCAGTACCCATGCAGTGCTCTGTTAGCTGAACTTCCACATCCCATTTCTTGGGAGCACATGGGAGCATCCAAGGTGATTTGGGGTAGCAGAGTGTTAAGTTATCAGTTGGAGGCAGTAACTAGCAACGTCAGTGAAGACTTAGGTCTCTGTGGCTATGGATTATGTATTAAAACGTGTTTTCAAAGACTTTATTGCTTTCTAGAAAACCAGCCTTCTGAAAGGCTTCTGAGAGCAGAAGGGTTGTCCATGAATTCCTTAAGGTCTCTTCGAACCCAAAATATTCTATAGTTCTCTGGAACCTTCAGCCAGCATAGAGGCACTGAAGAGATTTGCTTTTCTGCAGTCATATTCACATCCAGGGAAGGTCTGGTTTCTCTTCTTTTGTGTCTTTGTATTTTTCCTTCCTCTGTCTAGGAAAGTTTCACTTAAGGCTGACAGCAGTTCCAGAAAATAAGTGTAAAGGGTATAAGGACACTTTATGAAGTGAATAATCACACACCAATCTCTAAAAGTTAGATGTCTAACAGTGCTCCAGGCTCCCTTGCCAGCTGACAGAAATGGCTGAACCCCACTTTACAGGTTCTCAGCTGAGACATCTATTTCATAAGGAGATGAATTGCTCTTAAGAAGTTTCTGTTTCTCTTCTTGGACTAGAGAGGATTTTGAGTGTGAGCTTCAGCCAGTCTCAAAGGCTCATTGTTCCACTGAATTCAGAGGCTTCAGGGGCTGTTTGAGTGTGGCTCTGGCTTTCCATATCAAGCAGACACTTGGATCCATGGCAGCCCAGGACTTTGTGCTGATTCCACACCTTGCATGAAAGGCTCCAGCTGTCATCCACTTGTCACAATGGGCATTTTGAAACTTCTCTGTCCCTGAAGGATAGAAAAATTACTGGTGTGTGTGTTGCCAGTGGCAGACTGGTTTTCCTGCAAGAGCTATTTTGGGGATAGCCGGTTTTAATGGGCTTCTGCTGTTCTGGTGCCTGTGTGTTTAGCTTGCTGCTGAGGTCAGTGATGATGTAATGTAAAACCAATGTAAGTCAGGGAAAGATGAGAGCTGTTCTGTGGTAGATTAAAGAAACCACAACAAATGCTTATAAAACTTTTTGTGTTCAGTAGGATGTTTCTTCCTGACCATGTGTCTGAGCTTGGCTCACTAACAGAACCTAGAACTGGACTGTTTAGGTATTGCTAAGATCTCCTCTGTCATCTTGCTTACTGAAAATATGACCACACATCCTTAAGTATTTTGGCTTTTCCTGTAGTGTGTGTGCAATATAAGTAGATAACCAGTCAAACTGTAACAGCAAGAAGAGTCATAAAGACACCATAAAGGGTCTAGCATAGATCTTTGGGTCTCTGTGCCAAAGGACAGAGAGGAGCTCTGGAGCTCATGTCATGGCTGAGGGCACACTGGTGCCATCACCAGGGTGCGTCAACAGAGCTGTGTCTCACCATATTCCTACCAGCAGTAGCAAGGGGTGATTGAGGACAGGAGCCAGATGAGGCTTGAAGAGAAATGTCACATTATTCCCAGTCATCAAAAAATGTTCCCTGTTTTGTGCCTTATGCACTAAGAGTGCATCAGTGCCATCAGTTTGCCACCTCCTGTAGCAATCCAGGCAGACAATGCTGCAGGGCTGTCAGCTTGTGGAGGGCCACATCCCTTGGTGACAAAATATCTGTGCAGTTTCTGCCATGTGTCTTTCTGATTGGGGAAAAAAAAACTTTATTGTTGCAGGGATGGTTTCAGAAACAGAGCAGGCAGGAGCAGCATCCAAACTGCTCTGTACATAAAGACCTTACTCTCAGAATGGTTTGGAAGCCAGACAGAGTGGAATATTTCTCCTATTTTCTTTGCAGCTGAAAAAACATGAAAAATCACAGGAGTGCATTTATTGCCATATTTCTGTTCCAAAGTTTGCCTTATTTAAAAAAAGAAGAAGAAATAAAACTGGTTTTGCCCACCCCACTCACTTTCCCTCCCCTTCCTTCCCTCCCATTTCCTGGACCAGGCTGAGGTTTTTAACAGAAAAAACCTCAGTTCTGCGCAGAGGCTGGGAACACACAGAGAGACAATAAAGTGTTTGTTTGTAGAGATCACAGATGACTGGTCTGTAGTTTTACAGTTTTACAGGAGGGGAGAAGACAGTTTTACTCCAAAGCCTACAAGGGCATGAGATGTGCTGTCTAAATATACATGAGAACTCTCCTGGTGTCCCTGGTGGGTGATGGTGTCTCTTCAGACCTCATCAAATCAAGTGCTGGTCCCTGAAAATAAGAGTGTTAATATAAGACTGGATGGAGGTGAATAAATGTCCTAGAGAAACTAAGGTCCATTCCCTGATAGAGAATAAAGCAGTGATGGAAAATGAGTTGAAGAGAGAGAATCCAAGACCAAATGAGTACAGCTGGACTTAACTCTTGTTCAGGAGCCTCTTTATATCCATAATTTTAGAAGAAATATTGTCTTTGGAAATACCTTTATGCGCAGGCATATCTTCCAGGTAATAAGTGACATTTTATTAGCTGCCAGAAACAATATGTAAGTGTATTAAAGGTTTTCCAAAACTGAGAAAGAAGGAAGCTTAAAATGACCCATATAACCCCAAAGGAAAAAAATAAATAAAAAAACCAGGACAAATGTGGGACTAAGGATCATGAAAATAAATTTAATTGCAGTAAGGGTGATCAAATGGTCTGGAGCAAGCAAAGGCCATGGGGGAGAAACTTCAGATGGGATTAAATTAAAATAGACTAGGACAGAAAATGTTTTACAGCAAACAAACTATTTAGGCTGTGCTGCAAACAGGCCATCTGGCTATTTTCCACTGTGCAGTCTGTGTGCATACTTTGTTGAACTTTCACTGTAGTGACTTTTCATTTTCTTGTTCCCTCCACGTTCTTCATCCCTTTGAAAACCTAGGGACACGGTTGGAACAGCAAGGGATTAAACCTGTCTGCACATGAGGTACACGCTTCCCTCCACACACACTTAGATTCTCAAATAAACATATGTAGCAAATTTAGGACACTGCACACAATCCAATTCAGCAGCACAGCCTCAGGTGTAAAATAAAGTGTCAATAAACTTGGTGAAAGGGACAGTTGTTCTCTGGGGTGGGGAGCTCCTGAGCCTACCACCAATTCCCAACCTTGTCCTTTTTGGAAAGGCAAGAGCTTTTCTTGAATCCTTCCTGGCCAAGGCTGAATTGGAGAGGGCCTTGTTCCTGTCTTGGGTACTGGTTAGAGGAGGTAGGATGGCTGGAATTTTTGTGGCAATTTAGTTGGATTCTTTTTCCTCTGGATTGCTTGGTACCCCACACAGGGACAGCCATCCTGACGCAGAGGCACAGCCATGACCTTGTGTAACTTGTCCTGCCTCCTCCTCTCTTCTCGCCACAAAAGCTGCCTCCTCCAGCTGCTCTCCCAGAAAGTGTAAATGGAATTTTGCAGAAAAGCAATCTGCAGGGATGGAAGGTGCTTTTGTAACATGGACCTTGCAGAAAGCATAGTGTGATCATCGAAGCTTGTGTGTAGGGCTATGTGAATTAGTCCCTCACAAGTGCTCCCTGCTAGAGCTTGGGCAGACGTCTCTTAGTGAGCATCCTAGGAAGAGCTCCACTGAAGTGTGTGCAGAACAACTACTCTTTAAGGTGACTTTTTCTGCTAGAAGATAAGGAGCCTGCAATTGGAGTTTGCCAGCAATGACCTGGTAGTTTCTGTGGGTTCAGGAGCTCACCTTTTCCTGGTAGCCAGAGTACCTCAATGTTTTTCAAAAAAGTAGTCAAATGAGGTTTTCTCCAGAGGTCTGTTTTATTTACAACGCATGTGGGAGGGGTATTGGCTGTATCCCCAGCATATTTCTCAGGTCTACCTCTCTTCTTAACCACTCAGCTACAGCTGGGGGCCAGTCTGTAAGATGCTGAGCAGGAGATGTTCCTGACACTGCTTAGCCTGCTCCAGGCTTTACTCTGCCTTTACTTGGTCATGCAGCTCAAGCACTTACTCATCATTGAGAACGTTTTCTCTATGTCAGATCCCAGCACACACTGATACTCCCACCTGCTGAACTGTACCTTCCTGCTCCATGGGCACAGCTCACTTAGTCTGAATCCATACCTCTGTCAAGACAGCAATCACACTTGAGGTAGTCATCCTCCTCTGCTTTGACAGTCAGCAGAGAGGAATCTGCCTGTTTTGAGGCATATAATCCATGCTATATAATCTGTTTGGATGCTGCTTTAGAATGAGAGGAACAACCTCCCCACTTCCCTTACCTAGACAGACCAGGTCTCCATCGTCTGTGCTATCTACATCTGCTCATGCACAACTCCCTCTTTACTTACTTCCTTCCAGAACTGCTCCTTCAAACAGCTGTTTACTCATTAACATGTGCTTTGGACATTCCACTAGAGGCAACAGAGTAGAAGTATTGCAGCATGGAACGACTGCTGTAACAACAGGACATTAATCAAAGGCATTCCCAGCATAGTGAATCCCGACCAGAGCTGCCTGCAGACTCAGGGTTGGATCTCTTTGGCATGATTAAGGGGAATGAAAAATGAAGATCAACATTGTAAACAGCACCCTGAGGAGTAGGTTGGGTTTCTTATTGGCAGGGACTCAACACTTTCGCAGAATACACCCAAAACATTGTTATTGTGATTTGTTTAACCACTGCTCACAAGGAATATCCTTTTCCTCTGGGCTTCTGTGGGATAACAGGAGGTTGGGGTTTTTTCTCCACAGCTAAACCAAACTGCAAAGATACTGCTAGTCCCAGCTGTTACTGTATGAACCTGGTTTTCCATGTGAAAGATCAGCACAAAGCTTGAATAAGACTAAGAGCACATGAGCTTGTCTTAGCCTTTGGGACAAGGGGAATTTTTCCTACTTAGAGCATTTTATCTGTGATGTCTACCTGAGGGACAGATGAACCTGCTCTCCTCTTACCCACTGCCAATGTAGAGAAATAGCAAAAGTGTGGAACTCAGAATAATACCAGTTTGCTGTAGACACAGGTTTAAAATTCTCTTTAGCCAGCCAGCTCCTTTTATATTTAAACACCTCTGTTTCCTGGATGTTTCCGCTCAGGTCTAAAGCTGCCCACCTCTCTTGTCTGAGCTTATCTCATGACACTCAGGGCTATTCTGCTTACTTGGATTCTGGCAAAATGCAAGTTGGCTCAGAGATACCTGATCTAAGGAGCCTGAAGAAGTAAGAGCTTTTATTTAATGCTCAAGCATATATCATGACTGAAGAATTAGTTACTAATGGCTAGAAGAGTGTGCTCTACCTGAATCCCTCCTGCTCTGGAGGGTCCACCTTGCTTTCAGGGATCACACAGTCTTTACTTTCCTATTTCTCCTTTTACCCAGAGGATGAGAGTGGAGGATATACATTGAAATGGCAGCTATGGGATGGTGCCAGTAGAAATAATCTGAGTCCAGCCCACAGCCTTGTTCCAGGGAGACAGTCCTAGTAAGTGTTAGGCTGGTCCTTAGTGACCAGTGACCTGTTCTAGGAGGGAGCTAGATGCACAGTTCCACAATTGCTTGTTCTGTAGGAAGCATTCCTTGAACTAAACAATTTTCCCCATGAAACTTAAAGATTTACCAAAACACAGCAGCTTTGTGTGCTTCAAGTTTTCTGCTGTGCCTCGAGTGTTAGTGGCTGGTCTGTAACCTGGACCTGTTCCCAAAATACAGGTTTAGCCCATTTCCTCCTCTTCCACTGGCAACATACTCCTGAATTCCTTTCTTCCTGCCTGACACAGAGCTGCAGGGTGCCTTGCCTGTGTGAACTTCAGGCATGGCTGGATGAGATTGAGCAGGAAAGGTGGTTAATTTTACAGGATATCTTTTGACCTTTGGTCCTACAAGACAGATAAAACATGTGTGTGAGATTCATAAACATGATTCTTTGTACTGCTTAGAGCCAGACAAGATGAATAATACAAGAGCAGAGATTGAAACATAAATACATTCATATGCACTAGTTTTAACGTCAGAAGAGACTCTTGGGAGCTGATCAGTGAATGTGGGTCCCTTAACCTTCATCCTGAGCACCATAACTTACCTTTGCCTAAGCTGTATCTTCCAAAGAAGCCTTCAAGTCTGGATTTGAAGCCACTGAGGGATAGAAATTCCATCACCTGCCATGTAAAATGTGGGGTTTGTTTTCCATTTGAGTTTACTTGGAATATGTCTCTCAGCTATTAGTTATGGTGGTGACTTTCTGTCGGAGTAAAGAGCCTTTAACATCAGCAGCTTCTGCTTGTAACAATAGTTGTGCACTGTTGTCAACTTCTCAGCCTTTTTTTTTATTATTTGTTACAATAACGAGGTTAAGATTTCCTAGTCTCCTCCCATACAGCATTTCCTCTAGCCCTCAGATTCTTCCTAGTGGATATTTCTGCACCACCTTTTTCTGATATGCTCATGTCAGTCTAGAGGTGTGCAGTAATGCTCAGAGAGGAATTCCTGTTTGGTTTAATATTGGATAGTAGCAGTAGCTCTCCTGAATGACTGCTTTCTAGGACACAACATCCCATTACAGGCATGCTCTGCATTTCCTGTATAATTTTGTATTTGATTCTACTAAAGAACAGTCTATTCAGAATCCCTTTGGATCTAAAACCAACCCCTGTAGATGCCCAGTAGAAACATTTCCTTCAAGATCCCACAGATGGATCCTCTTAGAGACCCACCAGTCTGGCTTCTGCTAAGGTGTTTTAATGGATGTACTGCTGACATTACACATCTTATCAGGGAACCCTGTGAAAGTCAAACCTTATCAAAATCTAACTATACTGTGTTGCAACCATGCAGGCAGCTTTATCAAACAAGCTTAGAATCATGCCAAATAATAAATTCAAGTTTGGAAGCACCTGTTTTATATACAAGTGTCTTAGCTAAGATTAATATTATGCCTATTCTTCGGCACGTAATAAATTGAAGTCTTTATCACATTTTCCATTGTTTTGCCTGGAATGTGTGTCAGTCATCTAGCATGTATCCATGAGGCTCATCGCTGTGTGTCTTGGCTGACTATTGGCACAGTGCTTCAGCACTTGAGACCTGCTCCAGTGCAGATTATAAATGAACATCAGTGGGCCAGCAACTTACTCAGCCAGCTCTTAAAGGACTCTTGAGTATGGCTCTTTAGCCAAGCTGTTTTCAGACTGTTTATCCATAGCAGATGGTGTTTCCAATTGTCCTTGATTACTGAGGAGCAGAAGGCAATTCATTGCCCCCCACAGCCCATCATATGGGCACATCCCCCTCTCATTGTCCAAGTCCTGACTGCCAAACACTTTGACCTCCTCTGCAGCAGTGCAGTTGATTTGGTCGTGGCCATCATTAGAGGGAAATGGTGAACTGTCATGCTGCAGAAGGGGTTCATGATACACTGCCTATGCAGTTATCACTCCTAACCAGAGAGACACCCAAACATCTGTACAACTCCACAAATTCTCCCTGAGGTTAGCGCTTACCTGAAATTTTATTCCCATTTTACTCAGAAACTGGAATATGTCCATTTGGTCTTCTTTAGCCCTGCAGGTGCAAACTGAAGTCTCCTTGTTTCTCAGTCTGTGTGTTCTACCCCTGTTGTCTCCTATTTTCTGCCAGTATAGCTGTCTCTATTCACTGCAGATAAGTTTTGTGATGTGTCAGGTTGAAATGCGTGAGTGCATGGAGTTCATTTTTTTCATAAGTGAAAGGCTAATGCTGGACCATACAGGATGGGGTTTATTTTTGGCCTTTTCTTGTGCCAATGAGGCTATTTAACAATCTACAAGGTCAATAGGCATATACTTAATATGGTCCCTGTCAGCTAAAGTCAGCTGGAATCTTTCTAAATCAGAGGAGTTAAACAGCCAATATTTGGACAGGTGACCCCAAAGGAAACACTAGTGATTCAGTAGGTGTGGTCCTTTTTTCTGAGTCAGGGCTGAAATGTGATGTCAAACGATGCTGGGTTGCCAGAGGACATGTTTTTTTATTTGAAATATTGAAACCAACTTGAGTCTTTGTGGCAATTTAATATGCCATGATATTATATTCGATGATAATCCAGTTAGGATTAATTTAGTTGGCCTCCCTATATTACTTCTGTCACTCAATGTCAGAAGGATGCTTCTTTCTTTTTCTAGAGCTTTAAGAAGTAGCAGATTGCTTTGACTAATTGAAGTATCCCAATGGGATATTTTTAGGGTAGATTTAAGATGCCCAGAATTATATCCTGTGGATTTCTTCTGCCAGTTCAGGATCCATTTGCAATTAAGGCTTTGTATGCTCTCAGTATAAGAGGTTGCACCAAAGAGTTGTAATGTTTGGCCTTTTCATCACATGGAGGGCAAATTTCCCTTCAGAGCATTTTAAGGAATACAAAATGCATCTAACCATCTGGTCTGAGAGCCACTGCTGGCTTGGGTGGGGATGCCCAATGAGGAACAGCTCCTGTTCTGAGACAAAGGCTTTGTGGATGTGATGGTTCTTCTTGAGTATATAGGTAATAAGTGTGAAGACCTGTTGTAAAAATATCTTTCTGCTCCATGGGTAAGATTGAATCACAAGTGAGAAAGTGGGAGAGCAATATAATAAGTGATGCATAATAACACTTCTGTCTCTTGTACATAGCAGAGCATCTTATTTGTCTCATGGACTTATTTCTCAAGCAAGAGACACTTTGAGACAGCATCCTTCCCCAGGGACCAGCTTTCACTTTCAGTGTGAGGAGTGTAGGAGGCTTAAGGGGCAGCTGAAAGCACTGCACTGCCCTGCAGCAGCATCAGCAGCACTCGGCTCCCTGTGAACATACCACTGTGACAAGTCCTTTCTCCCTGTGTTTTTTCTTGCAGGTAAACTATGACCACTTTACTATTAGTGTTTGTGTGTTTGCAAGTCATCACCACAGCCAACTCTGTGGAGCTCTCAGGTACGTGTCCAGGATATATGAGGGCGAGACTGAGCCCTGTGCTGCACTCTAGTCCCATTCCCAAGTTTGGGCAGCCCCCAGAAAAAAGTGTACCCAAGATCTACTCTGAGCATACACAAGGCTCCCCTGTTCAGATGGCTGCTATGCCACAGCCTCTCACTGCTCATGTGCTTGGGAGCCAGGAAGGTATCTGCAGGCAAAGGTAGATTTATGGAGAAACTTAGAGAATATCAGCATACCCTTTATAAACATTATCAGGTGTGATCTCATAGGGCAAGTAGCAGCTGTGCTGCAGTTAGAGCCCTTCATTCCCTTCATTCCCCCATCCAGCACTGATCCAAATCCCAAAAGCAACCATGGTGCAGTGGGCATTGCCTTAACTTCCCTTTCTAGACTACACCAAAAAAGTTTTATCTGAATATGTGGGTACAGGTTTGCACAGCAGATGTAGGCACTGGATCATACAGAACCACTGATATCTTGTATTAAATGTGTTATTAATGTACCTGTTGCTTTGTTTGGGAACTGGCAGACAGTAGTGATGGCCTGGAAGTCAAGATACCTGAGCAGTCTCCCCTGCGTGTTATCCTGGGAAGCTCCCTGAACATCCCCTGTTACTTCAACATCCCAGAGGAAGAGGACACCAGTGTTATGCTGACCCCACGGATCAAATGGAGCAAGCTCTCAAACGGGACAGAAGTTGTCTTGCTAGTGGCCACTGGGGGGAAAATCCGGCTCAACTCCGAGTACAGGGAGGCGATCTCCTTGCCCAATTATCCTGCCATCCCCACCGATGCCACTCTGGAGATCAAGGCGCTGAGATCCAACCACACTGGGATTTATCGCTGCGAAGTGATGTATGGGATTGAGGACAGACAAGACACAATAGAGGTCCTAGTGAAAGGTGAGATCCTGCCCTTGCTCTTTCAAGATCTTGCTGCCTGGGCTGGGCTGAAAGGAGGAAGAAGTACATGGGCAGTGAAGGCATGGCTCTTTCCATAGGCATAAGGCCTTTCCATCAGGTTACAGATAAGGTGATGGGTGGATAAGCAGAAGCCATGGGCCAGGCATTTATTTTAGCAAACTAGGACCAGACTAAACAAACCAGTAAAATGACTCATGCCAGAATATGTGGCAAAAAAATTATTCTTCTGGCAGAAAGTGAGTTACAAAGACAGCAAGGCAACATCCTTGGCAGGAGGTGGAACTGGATACACTGGGCTATTGCTCAGGCTGGAGAAGCTGGAATAGGGCCATTATCAGACCTTTAAATTTTCCCAAACATTCTAGGAGATGGGATGCCCTCAGCTGGAGAATTGAGCTGTTCTGGATAAACTTTCGTTGCCACCTTGCAAAGCCTATCCTAGTAATAGGAATAGGCAGATAAAGTAACAAAAGTTTTGTACAGTTCTTACCTTTTTTGTGGGTTTTGCTTTCTGTATAAGACAGGGAGACAGCTTTCACTGCAGGACTGTACAGGATGAGGTCTATTTTTGACTTTTTCTTGTGTCATCTTTGGAAGGAACAGGCTGGTGATGTGAGTGATGGCCATTGTCTTTTCCAGGCATCGTGTTCCACTACAGAGCAATCTCCACAAGGTACACCTTGAACTTTGAGAAGGCAAAGCAGGCCTGTATCCAGAACAGTGCCGTCATTGCCACTCCTGAGCAGCTGCAGGCTGCCTATGAGGATGGGTACGAACAGTGTGATGCTGGCTGGCTGGCTGATCAGACTGTCAGGTAAGGAACTACGATGGGGAAAGAAAAGTCTCAGCAGGGTCATTAGGGAAGGGCTTCTGTAATGAAGCCACCAACAGAAAATGGTTGCTAAATAGCAGCTGTTGTAACTACTGGTGTGGGAGTTACACAGGGAGAGGCAGTGGATTGCAAGCCATTCTCTGACAGGAGGAATCTATAGTAGGAAAGCAGAGTGACCGCTGTCCTTCTCAGCTGGTGTTGACAACTGAATGGACAATGGCTTAATCCCGGTCCTTCATCTTCTCTGAA
Source organism: Xenops minutus (assembly GCA_035221455.1). Taxonomy (NCBI): domain Eukaryota; kingdom Metazoa; phylum Chordata; class Aves; order Passeriformes; family Furnariidae; genus Xenops; species Xenops minutus. The sequence goes on from JAWWEE010000016.1 coordinate 7,918,957, forward strand.
CAGAATCAATGCTGTGTCAAGATGCACAAGTCTGGCTCAGCCATACCCAGCTGTGCATCCCCCATTGGAGAGGTACCTTGTCCTGATGTCTTTGGTCAGTGCTCCAAGGACCATCAGAGTGAGGGCAAGACAGCAGATCATCCTTCTCTTTCCCCATAAACCAGGAAAAGTAAAAATCACCATGCTGCACAGTGCTCTGCAGCTCCCTCCCAGCCTCCTGTGGCTTCCAGGGTCCTGCCCTGCAGTACTTATGCACCATCTCTTCCTCAGGTACCCCATCCACTGGCCCCGGGAGCGCTGCTACGGTGACAAGGACGAATTTCCAGGAGTGAGAACCTACGGTGTCCGTGAACCAGATGAAACCTATGATGTTTACTGCTATGCAGAGCAAATGCAAGGTGATTTGAGGCTTTCATTGTTACTAGACACAGAAACAGCCAAAGCTCTCATCATGCCTAGGTTGGACAACAGTAAACACAGAGGCAAAGGGCCTAGAGAAAGAACAGGTTAAATGCGGAAAAACATATACTCCAGTCAGGCCAGATGTTGTCTACAGTCTCTTTGTTAGACCTTGGACAATTTTAATGTCAAATGACTAATGCAGTGCAGAGGGTGGAGTCCACATAACCTCCACTAGAGTCCACACCATCCTGCCTGGTCATCCATTTGAGGGTGTGACATTCAGAGATGTCAGCTACTCATGCCTATGACAGGGATCCATTGAAATATTCAGCACAACAGGACTGCAATTGTCCTTTATCTCCCTCTTGCCCTGTGGCTCCAACTAGTTTGGTAAGTTCTGCTCCAGTCCGTAAAACTCACTTTCTCCTGGTCTTTATAAACAGTCACACACAGGGATTTGCAGTTCAGCTCTAATATACAGGGTCCTTCATCTTATCCAAACTCTCAGGAGTGGGAAGGGGATAGAAAGGGAACTGGGATCAAATTCTACAGGTGATTCCTGTGCTGATGGATGGTGTAATTGCAGGTAAAGTCTTCTATGCCACTGTCCCAGAGAAGTTCACCTTCCAAGAAGCTTTTGACAAGTGCCGCAGTTTGGGGGCACGTTTGGCCACCACAGGAGAGCTGTACTTGGCCTGGAAGGAGGGCATGGACATGTGCAGTGCAGGCTGGCTGGCCGACCGCAGCGTGCGCTACCCCATCTCCAGGGCACGGCCCAACTGTGGGGGCAACCTGGTGGGCGTGCGGACCGTGTACCTGTACGTGAACCAGACGGGGTACCCGCACCCCGACTCCCGCTACGACGCCATCTGCTACAGCGGTGAGTGCACGGGGCTGTGGGACTAAGCAACGTGGCTCTACACACCAGCAAGCAGGAGATAACCTCTTGCTTCTTTAATGTTTTTTTTTTAAAAAATGAGGGAGAAAGCAGGTTTGGCAAAGGACTAAGTCCCTGTTTGGGTAGGAAGCAGATCCAGAAAGTACACAGCTGCTTGACCTGTACAAGAGGCTCTGTGGAGGTGGGTGTAACCCAGTCCACTTCTCTCTAGTCCTCCCACATCTTCCTGCTTTCATAGCTCTCCTGGAGACATGGAGCAGAGCTCAGGTGCTCCATGAAAAAGAATTTGAATGCTGGAGATAGAAGAGAAAGAGAAAGAGAACAGGTCTGACCCTGAAGATGTGTATAGTGACGTGATGTGGTACAGACATATGACCGAGTTTCCATGCTGGGATAAATCTGAGACTGACGCAGTCCCTGGCAATCATGGAGCAAAATTGTACCTAGGAAGTGGAGAGTATCCCAGCTGCTCCCCCTTTCTTCTAAATGCACACTTCTCCCTGCAGCAAGAAGTGGGCAAAGCACAGTCATATATGGTCTATTCAGGGCAACCGGAGATTGACACACAAATAGGATTGCCGTAGTTTAAAAAATAACAATATTTTAAAATATGTATTGAACCCCTCTGATCAGACCTATTGTGCCCAGACACATCTCCCAGGCCCCCGCAGGTACAAAGTTATGTGGCCAAGCTAAAGACTGGTCTATCAAGACACAGCTTTCTGGTTATCTCAGGGTTTGCATCTGAAATTGCAGCATACAGTCACTCTTTGTCAGAGTATCTCTATCGAATTATGTCTGAATCCCTTGATGTCTGAGAGGCTTAAAATGAACTAGTAGGAAAATGGAACTGGAAATAAATAGAGCAGGGAAAGCAGTATTAGGGGAAATCCCTGGCAGTGTCTCATTCTCTCTCCCTCCCCTGCCAAGGCCTGCCTTCCTGCATATCCAAGATGTCCCATCTCTCCCTTACCTGCCCTCACAGTTCTGTTTTATGCTGCTCTGTAAACCACTGCCTTTGCTCTAGGCTGACCTGCTCAGTGGCATGTTAAGCACATTCTCCTAGACCCAAGGGGTGTGACTTGAGCAGGAAAGGGATACAGGAGGAACAGGTGGGAGCTGTTTGAGTGTATTTGGTGCAGCAAGGGGCTTTGCCTGTCCTGGCAATGGGGTTATGCTTTTATGGGACAAGCTCTTAAGTCATCATCTGGGCAGTGTAGAAGGAGATCACTATCCTGGTGAGGCTTCATTAACTGAATGTGAGGATCCAGTTGTCTTTCACCCATAGCTCAGACAGACCTGCCGTGAAGGATATTCAAGCTCCCCCACTTCCCTCCGGCCACCTTAAATTCCTTGCATCAGGCACTAGAGGTCAGTACAGACTTGGATATGGGCAAGGTGTTCCAGGGAAGGAGAACAGGGAGGACAGCAGGGAATGTCCCTGCTGATTCACCAGCTGTGGAGCATGCGGTGCCTCATTGCCTTGTGACCATGCCCTCTTTGCTAAGGTGTTGTAGAGAGCCACGGTGGAGGAAGGAAAATCATTTCTTTTACAAAACCACCATGACTTCCCTAATCCTCTCAGAGCCAGCAAACACCCAGCTTCTTCTTGGAGACAGCCCTAGTGCAGGCCACCTTGTCAGACTGACCTTGTCCTCTCTGATTGCTGTTTTGTGTCCTGATGCAGGGGACGACGCTGAGACCTTGGTCCCAGGACAGTTCATTGACGAGACAGAGAGTGAGCTGGGCAGTGCTTTCACTGTCCAGACTGTCACCCAGACTGAAGTGGAACTGCCTCTGTCACGCAATGCCACAGAGGAGGAGGCCCGTGGCAGCATCGCCACCCTGGAGCCCATTGAGATCACACCCACTGCCACCGAGCTGTATGAGGGCTTCACTGTCCTGCCCGATCTCTTCACCACCAGTGTCACAGTAGACACGGCTGCCACAGAGGAGGAAAATGTGACTGAGGGGGATGTCACAGCAGCGTCGACTGTAGCTGAAGAGGTCACCACCATAGACTTAGGCACTGCCATCACCACCATAGCCTTAGGCTCTGCTGTCACCACTGAAACAGCAGAGGTGAGCTCGCTGGAAGAGGTCATGGAGGTGACAGCCACACCAGGACTAGAGTCTGCCTCGGTGTTCACTGTGGAAGATCAAGTTGTGCAAGTGACAGCAGCCCCTGGTGCTGGTCACCTCCCTGAGCAGCCCATTTCCCCCACGGGTAAGTCACCAGCACTCCGAGAAGCCTGAAGAGTAGTTTCTCCTAAAGGTAACCATTCAGCTGAAAGGAGCCTTAGCTTCTGCCATCACTGGAGGTGTGCAGGCTTGTTTGGGGTCAGGGACAGGCTGAGTGCCTCCACTGCAGTAGGACAGGAAGGGAGAGGAGGAAACTGAGGGCCACGCCTTTACATGATGTCAAGGGCTCAGCTGGATGGTGCTTGGCCTGCACTGGTCACGGTCTGCTCTCCCATATGGCATCTGACTCCAGAGAAAGGGAAAGTCAAGGCAGGAAGATCTCAGAGGAGGGCAAAAGAGATCCCCAGAAGTAGCAGCAGAAGTCAATGAATTCAGCATCTCCATCAAAGTGGATTTGAGAGGGACTGGTCCTTGCACTGTTGCTGGGAAGACCCTTTCTGGTCATGCATCTCAGTGCAGGAGGGTCCTGTACCTGCTCAGCTCACCACGTCTTCTCTTCCCCCAGGGGTGGTGTTTCACTACCGTGCTGCCACCAGCAGATATGCCTTCTCCTTCGTCCAAGCCCAGCGGGCCTGTCTGGAGAACAGTGCAGTGATTGCCACTCCCCAGCAGCTCCAGGCTGCCTACGAGGCTGGCTTCGACCAGTGTGACGCCGGCTGGCTGCGGGATCAGACAGTCAGGTAACACCTTATTGACTTGGGGACAACTCTCAAAATGACTATTCAGACACGAACTTGTGTCTTTACTCTGGTCTGCCCTGCTGCTCTCTTCATCAGCATCTAAACCTTTGTTGACCTGAGGTTGTCTCCAGGCCACAATATCTAGTGGCCAATAGACTATTCTTCTCCACTTGTTTTCCTCACTTCCTAACCTATGTATACATCTTTCACCAGTGAGCTTTCTGGTATGTGGGAAAAGTAGAGGAAAATTTGTATTTGTTGCCCCAGTCTGTAAGTGGACTTGACTCCAAGTCATGCTGAAATGCTCCAAGCACCTCTAACAGTGAAGAGTTCATGTCCTGCTCCCAGTCACAGTCTTCAGTCCCGGGTACATAAGGCTGACCTTGGGTTTCCTCCTCCCTTCTTCTTTTGGTAGGTATCCCATTGTGAATCCCCGAAATAACTGTGCAGGAGACAAAGAGGACTCTCCAGGCGTGCGGTCCTATGGCATGCGCCCCGCCTCGGAGACCTACGATGTGTACTGCTACATTGACAGGCTCAAGGGTACGTTCTTCCCCTTCCCCTGGGCACTGCTGTGAAGCAAAAATGGGCTTCACACCTCCACATCTGTGTGTGCATGGGTGGGATGCAGGGATTCAAGCCTGTTTTCTCTCCCATCCCTCAGGCGAGGTGTTCTTCGCAACCCAGCCAGAGCAGTTCACCTTCCCAGAAGCCCAGCAGTACTGTGAGAGCCAAAATGCCACGCTGGCCTCAGTTGGCCAACTCCACGCTGCCTGGAAGCAGGGCCTGGACAGGTGCTATGCAGGCTGGTTGGCCGACGGCAGCCTCCGGTACCCCATCGTGAGCCCCCGCCCCACCTGCGGGGGGGACGCGCCGGGCGTGAGAACTCTCTACCAGCACCACAACCAGACGGGCTTCCCCGACCCGCTGTCCCGGCACCACGCCTTCTGCTTCAGAGGTACCCTCCCACCCCTTGCAGGGCACGTGGGCCTGTCTCCTCAGGGAAATGGGTTGATTTCATGAGGGAGGTTGGATGTGTTGGGGTGCTGGTTTGGGTGAGACACTTCACCGGCACTTTGTTTTGTGAATTTTTGGAAAATCCCTTCAATACCTGTTTTGTTCCAGCTCTGCCTCCTGCGGAGGAGGAGGGTGTCACTCTGTTCTTTGAAGATGTGCTGGCAACACAAGTGATCCCTGGAGTGGAGGGCGTACCCTCTGGGGAGGAGGTGACCATGGAGGCAGAGTTTGCCACTCAACCTGAGAATCAGACAGCCTGGGGAACAGAAGTCTTTCCAACTGATGTGTCTTTGCTCTCAGGTGGGTCCAGAGCTTCCCTGTAGCCTGTGTCATGCTTGGCTGGTGGTGTAGTGTTGGGACACTTCCAAATTATAAATAATTTTCCCAGCTCCTTCTCTTTGTTTTTTCTTTCTTTTCCAGTGAGTCCATCTGCTTTTCCTCCAGCTACTGTAATACCAGAGGAAACAATTACCAACGCTTCCATCAGTGAAGTGTCAGGGGAGGTGACTGAATCTGGAGAACATCAAGTCAGTGGTGAATCCTTGGCATCTGGCTGGGTATCTGGAGTCCCGGATACAAGTGGAGAACCAACTTCTGGAGTTTTTGAACTTAGTGGAGAACACTCAGGGATTGGAGAGAGTGGATTATCATCAGTGGACCTGCATACCAGTGGCTTCCTACCTGGAGAAAGTGGGTTGCCCTCAGGAGACCTGAGTGGTGTGTCATCTGGTGTTGTTGATATCAGTGGCCTGCCTTCTTCAGAGGGAGAGGTATCAGTGTCTGTTTCAAGGATACCAGAAATTAGGGGGATACCACCTGGAGTGGAAAGCAGTGGGGTGCCTTTTGGAGCTAGTGGAGAAATCTCTGGCACTGAGCTAGTCAGTGGCATGCCATCTGGAGAGGAAAGTGGACTTGCCTCTGGTTTTCCTACCATCTCTCTTGTGGATACCACATTGGTGGAAGTTGTGACAACAGTGCCAGAACGCCGAGAGGAGGGAAAAGGGTCCATCGGAGTCAGTGGTGAAGGAGATCTGTCAGGGTTCCCATCCTCTGAGTGGGACAGCAGTGGTGGAATCCAAGGCTTACCCTCAGGAGCTGAGCCAAGCTGGGAGCCCTCCGGAGGGTTGGAGCTCAGTGGGGAGCCCTCTGGAGTACCTGATCTCAGTGGGCTGCCCTCTGGAGGGTCTGAGCTCAGTGGGTTGCCCTCAGGACTGGATATCAGTGGAGAAACATCTGGAACACATGAGGTCAGTGGCCTGGTGGACATAAGTGGCCTTACCTCTGGTATGGACGGAAGCAGCGAGGCCTCTGGCATTACCTTTGTAGATGTCACTTTGGAGGAAGTGACAACAACCCCCTCAATTACAGAAGCAGAAGCAAAAGAGACTTTGGAAATCAGTGGATTGCCTTCAGGAGGTGAAGATGCATCAGGCCCAGGATCCGGGAGTTTAGACATCAGTGGTGAGCCCTCTGGGCATGTAGACTTTGGCGGGAGTGCATCTGGAGTGCTGGAGATGAGTGGATATCCGAGTGGAGTGATTGACAGCAGTGGAGATGTCTCTGGAGTTGATGTCACCAGTGGTCTGCTGTCTGGAGAAGGAAGTGGACTCACCTCTGGTTTTCCCACAGTGTCTCTTGTGGATACCACCTTGGTGGAAGTTGTAACACAGACATCAGTTGCACAAGAGGTGGGAGAAGGGCCATCTGGGATGATAGAAATCAGTGGATTTCCTTCTGGAGACAGAGGACTATCTGGAGAAGGGTCTGGAGCCATTGAGACTAGTGGATTTCCTTCAGGGAGAGGAGACTTCAGTGGAGAGCCATCTGGGATCCCATACTTCAGTGGAGACTTTTCTGGAGCCATAGATCTAAGCGGACAGTCTTCAGCAGTGACTGATGTTAGTGGGGAGGTCTCAGGGCTTCCAGAAGTCACTTTAGTCACTTCTGATTTAGTAGAAGTTGTGACAAGACCAACAGTATCACAGGAACTGGGTGGGGAAACAGCTGTGACATTTCCCTACAGTTTGGGGCCAAGTGGTGAAGGCTCTGCATCTGGTGAACTAAGTGGGGAAACATCTGCATTGCCAGAAAGTGGTCTAGAAACATCCACAGCTTATGAAATCAGTGGAGAAACATCAGCATTTCCTGAACCTAGTTTAGAAACTTCCACAATTCATGAAATCAGTGGGGAGACATCTGCATTTCCTGAATTTAGCACAGAAACATCAACAATTCAAGAAATCAGTGGGGAAACCTCTGCATTTCCTGAAATTTACACAGAAACATCCACAAGTCAGGAAGCCAGAGGTGAAACATCTGGCTATCCTGAAATTATCATAGAAGCATCCACAGTTCAAGAAGTAAGTGGGGAAACCTCTGCATTTCCTGAAAGTAGCACAGAAACATCCACAATACATGAAATCAGCGGGGAAACACCTGCATTTCCTGAAATTAGAATAAAAACATCCACAAGTCAAGACATCAGTGGGGAAACATCTGCATTTCCTGAAATTAGAATAGAAACATTCACAAGTCAAGAGGCTAGAGGTGAAATATCTGGCTATCCTGAAATTAGCATAGAAACTTCAACAGTCCATGAAACCAGTGGAGAAACATCTGCCTTTCCTGAAATCAGCATAGAAACTTCCACAGTGCATGAAATAAGTGGAGAAAGTTCTGCATTTCCTGAGATTAGAATAGAAACATACACAAATCAAGAAGCCAGGGGTGAAACATCTGCCTACCCAGAAATTAGCATAGGAACATCCACAGTCCATGAAACCAGTGGGGAAACTTCTGCATTTCCTGAAATCAGCATAGAAACTTCGACAGTCCATGAAATCAGTGGTGAAACATCTGCATTTCCTGAAATTAGAATAGAAACATCCACAAGTCAAGAAGTCCGAGGTGAAGCATCTGCATTTCCTGAGATTAGCATAGAAACACCAACAAGTCAAGAAGCCAGGGGTGAAACATCTGCCTATCCTGAAATTTACATAGAAACATCCACAGTTCAAGAAGTAAGTGGGGAAATGTCTGCATTTCCTGAAATTAGAATAGAAACACCCACAAGTCAAGAAGCCTGGGGTGAAACATTTCCAGAGACTAACACAGAAACATTCACAGTCCATGAAACCAGTGGGGAAGCATCATCATTGCCTGCTGCTAACATCAAAACAGCTGCCACATCTTTGGCCAGTGGGGAGCCCTTTAGTACTCCCAAGGAGGAGATTACTGATGCAACATCTGGAGCTGTGACACACTCAGTCACAGACGTTTCAGGGGAAACTTCTATCCCAGACATTGTAATTAGTACCAGGACTCCAGATGTTGAACCTACACAGGGACCCAGGAACCCTGAAGAGGGTCAGCTTGAAATAGAGCCTTCCCCTCCTGCGGTGTCAGAACAAGAGACAGAGACAGCTGCTGCTCTAGACAATCCCCATCTGCTGGCCACCACTACTGCTGCCCTGCCTCAAGTTTCACAAGAAGCAATTGACGCATTAGGACCCACTACAGAAGGTAATGTGTCTCATAGGGAAGGGAAAGCTTTATGGAAGGGGAGGGAGGGAGAGAGTATAGCTGTCACTTTTTTGCTTTTTATGCAGCAGAGAACATTAACACAGAAGCAGACTTCAGCAGAATGTTTTTCTGGTGGAAAGCCATAAATATATATGGTTTTTCACAGGTCATCATTATGGAATCATAGGATCGTTTAGGTTGAGAAAGACCTTTGTGATCATTGAGTCCAACAGTTAACTCAGCACTGTCAAGCCCACCACTAAACCATGTCTCTCAGTGCCACATCTGCATGTCTTTTAAAGCAAGCCAGCTGGAAACAAAAATCTTTGCTCTGAGCATCATCTCCACTGAGTGCAATGTTTGCATCAGGCAGACTTTGGCACATCATGTGGCCACCCTCTGCTCTGTGTCTTATGCCTCTCTCTGAAGCTAGAATGGGATAAATGTGTGAGATGATGCTCAGGGCATCACTAGCTTTTGTCAGCAATGCTGCTAAATGCTCTTCCTTCCATCATGCCTCTTTTTGGTGTTTCAGTGCTCTGGCTTTGATAGAATCCCTTGTTGCCAAGTATAAACAGACACAATATTTAAATCTGAATAACCATGTATGGTGAAAACACTCTGCTACTGTTCTAACTATTCCCTGAGCAGTGTTCACATGCTCTGAAAGCATTAGGATACTGCAGTGAGAAGAAAATGAGATGTGAGATGTTGTGCTTCCTGGCTGCTTCTTGGCCACGGAAGTCCAGTCCTTGTAACACAGGATGTCCCACAGCATCCCTGGACAAAGCCCGGTTTCCCTTTGCTGCCATCAGAAGCTGGCACCCAGGGACAAACCCCTTCTGAAAGCCATCAGTGCTTGTGTTGTTTTATGAAGCTCCTGCATGTGCTCAGTTCTCAAAGGGCCACAGGTTCATCTAGGACATGGTCTTTAAGTAGGGTGCAAAATGTATGTGCAAAGTGATTTGCTCAGTTCCTTCTAGCAAAAGTATTTTCAGTTCCACCCCCTTCCACATTGCCTCCTAAAAGGCTTCTTTTTCGTCAATTTACACCTTTCAACATAGGTAGCTCTGGATTTGATAAGGGTCTGTAAATGCAGGCCTTTGTGAGACTCAGCCTGGTTCCTAGCGTCATTTCCATCCTCAGAGTGTTTTGAATGAGTCACTGCATTTCCCTCTGCGTCACTTCTCTCCCTCTGAGAGCACCAGGTAATCACAAACCTTTGTTCAGTCCTGCTCACACAACACACCTGCGGTCCTGTCTGTCTCTGCTGAGCAGTTGCACAGAGGATGCTGCACAAGAGGGTGAAGGCAAGTCAGCAGGGTCATTCCCACAGCACTGGCTTGGCAGGGTCAGGCAGGAGTTATGGCCCAGAAGCCCTTCTTGCACAACTCTTGGGCCCTGTGTTTGGGCCATGCCCACTGCCACGTCCAAGCCAAGAGACACAAATAAGCCAGGAAAATCAGCATTGAAGGGGAGGATGGAACCCAGTGAGGCTCAGTAAAAATTAAAAAAAAAAAAAAAAAAAGGTTTACTGGCCCCAAAATATGGTTTTATTCCACTGCCTTTTCTTTTTATAAATTACCCCCAAGGCGATTGCCAGATTCTTCAGACCATTTGTTAGCCAACATTCTTGTGAAGTATTTTGAAAGAAAAGCATGTGTTCAGCAGCTCATGTGTGAAGAAGCTTGAAAATGTTCTGAAATTGGAACGTGTATTTGCAAGTCACAGAGATGACGATACAGCAGCAGGGGTTTTTTAGCAGGTGACAGCAAGAGGTAAGCGACAACTGCCTGTAGACTCTTTATAAACCAGAGATGGACTTGAGTACATGTGTGTGGCTGGTACTCCTACCTTTTTATTGGTAAACTTCTTTGGTACTGTGTCTCTACAGGATTAAATGCAACCCTGGTCAGGCTCTGAAAGAAGTTCATCCAGGTGTAAGAAAGTGTATTGACCATGAACTTGCAACACCCCTGCAACAAGACAAACTTCCAGAGAATTAGAACAAAGATAAGACAAAAGAAAATAGAAAGAAAAAAAAAATCCTTCTTTTTTTGAGTTTTTACTCTTTACAGTTCTCTGGGGATTGTGAACATTGAAAGTCTACAAGGAAGAACTGTAGGCTGGATCCCAGAATGGTGTTTTCCATGTTGTGGCTGCCTTTTCACTTGAAGCTTCCCAGTCTTGAAATTTAGCTCTTGCAAAAAAATCAGCTCTTGTATCTGTGCCTTGTGCTGTGCTCAGGGTTTGTGGGATGCGGTGGATGCCCATTAAGTGCAACGAATTTTGAGTAACGTTAAAGAGTGGGTGAAGCTGGTTCTGCTCACAGAAGGAGCTCAGAGTGAGGAGCAGGGAGGCACGTGGCTATTGCCCTCTGCTCCTGCCACTGGAGGGTTCCAGTTAGATCCAGCAGTCTATTTAGTTGAATGATTTTAGTGGAGTGACAGTATTTTTTAGTATTTAACCAAATTGAAGGCTATGCATGTACATGTCTTTAGTCAGCAGTTTGATGCCCTCGTGAAGACAGGAACCCCACAAGCTTTAAGAATTGTCCATAGGCTTGGCCTCCTCATCCAGGGTTTTGCCAACTCAGTGGGTCTTTTTGCTTCTGGTAACATTAGAAGACAAATAATTATTAGCTGAAAAAAACATGCTGGCACTTCAGTGAGAGGCTGTGGTTTGGAGCATTCTGACCAGTCAATGACTTAAAAACTTCACTTGCATTGTTGGGGGAAAAGACAAATGTGCTGAAATAGCATTTATTTGAGTTTTGTTTGTCTCTGGTGATACAAGTCCATAAATTCTGTTTCCTGAGACCGCAGCACAGCAGAAGGTTAGAACACAAACAAGGAAAGGTCTTGATGGGCTTTCCTCATGCTTCACAAGCTGGAAGTCCAAGGGATAGAGTTTTATTGGTTCAGATAAAATCCCCCAGAAAAAAAAAAAAGTCAAGAAAATGCTCACCTGCTTCCTAATGTTTCACCTATTGTGGAATGAAAATTATGGTCTCAAGAAGGAATGAAGGTACCAGGCCTAGATGAGAGACAAGCAAAAGCACAGATTATTTGTGACTGACCAGATGAGTGGATCTCTCCTGAAGACTCTGTCTGTTTTGCATCAGAAGTTAGTTAGCTTAAACAACACTTTCCTCTGCAGAAGTAACATCCAGTCCTGGACTAGTGTTATTTACATGTCTGTTTACTTCTACACATAATATTTTGGAGACAGAAATGTCCAAATTTCCTGAGTTCTTCTTCAATGACATTGAAGGTTCCAGCAGATCAACATGTCCTCCTATAAACTTAACATCTCTAGCAGAATAGAGGAGTTTTTTTAAGGCTTCAGCAAGACCTGCCCCTTCTGCCACAGGAAGGCTTTGGTTCAATTATTGTAGTTAATTATTTTAATTACTTAACTGCTCATAGCAAGTCACTAGCTGACTCTGTGATGTTTGATACTAGCATTTGACTTAAAATGTGAGAGAACTGGTTCCCCCAACTCCTTTTCTTCTAGGAGTCACCCTACAATTGCTCCAATGTTTTTCTTCACTGTTTGAGCTGTCAGACTAGTAGTTCAAACTTCCCAGCAGTCTCTGAAAAGCAAATTTAATTTGTACCTGGACTACATTTTCCCTCAGTCTCTGGAAGATAATTATCTGGTTGGTCTCTGATTCCCTGTTCAAACAATCGCACTTACAAGGAGGCCTATACAGAAAGAGTGAGGGGCACAACAGGCACTGTTGGACCTTGCCTTTCTGTCTTACCTTTTCCTCTCTGCAGAACAAAACAGGAGGGTATAGAAACATCCTAGGGTATATTACTAAGCCAGTTACTCACAGCTTCAGGAAAACTACAGTTTGTTCAGAGTTTGGGTAATAGCATCCTCTCTGTTCACCAGCTGCTTCTCCTTAGTAGATGTTTTAGGCACAAAGCTGACCTTGTTTAATGGATATTCTTGCTCATCTTCCATACAGGCTGCCATGGAAAGGAAAGCACAGACTGAACCGTTTCAAAAAGTCATAGCACTGTTTCTGGCATTGTGTTTTTAGCTTGGGATGAAGGATTTTAAAAGTATGTCCTTCTCACCACTGGCACTGAGTGTTCACTTTTACATGTCATGTACTTTCTGAACAAAACCAGAGTCAATCTATTTCTCTTTCATTTCTAACAGATTTCTCTTTCCAATTTCCAGTTTCTGGTACAGCAAATTGTTTTCAAAGGCATTGGGAAAATCACAGAATCATAGAATGGTTAGGGCTGGAAGGGACCTTAAAGATCCTCTAGCTCCACACCCCCACCATGAGCAGAGATGCTAAGAATACTTCTGTTGTGTTTAGTTGCACCAAAAGAAAATTATTCTGACTAAATATAGTATGTATCTGGCAATGTAAAAGAAATCTTAGGAAGCAAATGGTGAAACAAATTCAAAGTTTGTGTTGCAGCTATATAACTCCCCTCGCTTTCTCCAGCCAGCAGTTTACATCTTCCAGATGCAAGACCCCGTTTACATTGGCTATTTTGTTTTAATTGTTTTATTAAAAAGAATACATTTAGAAGTAAGAGCTTGGATCCTGCTAGTAACAAAAGATAGAAACTGTTGTGACAGCAGAATTGAATAACCTTTTGTAACTTCTGGGCAATATTAACTGCAGTATGAATTCTCTCCTGAAGAGTCACTAATTCTGCATTATCCTCAAGAACTTAGTTAATAACATGTTCTAACTGGGCTTCCTATTTTTGGCACCACGAGGCATTTTCTCCCCTTCTTTGTTTTACAGCTGCAGCTCTTGAAAGCGGGGGCTTCCTCCATTCTGCATTCCACAACACATCACACATTGCCATCCTTCCTTAGCAAGGGGAAATAATAGCAGTAGTCTTGTCTTCTTGTCGGTTGATTAGCCCTTGAGCTGCATCACAAAGCAGAGTTGACTTTTTGGATGACTGCTCACCAAAGCAAATAAATAGCTCGTGTCTGTGTAAGATCCTTGAATTTCAAGGTACCTGGAAGCTAGTGCTGTGGAAGTGGGAGCTCGCTCAGTGCTGAGCAGAGCTGGCACACCCAGTGTGTTGCAGGCTTTTCAGCTGGCTGAAGAGGTGTGCAGTGATTTCCTGACCTCATCTAGCTCTAAACAATGTGGAAGAGGACACATTTATAGTATATAAAAAGTTATGAAGAAAATAGCCAAGTGTTGTGTGATAGATGTAATTTATTTTTTTTTAATGGAGTTCTCCTGTCCCATAAATCCTGTGGCTTTGATGTAATATCCTAGAAACACCCACAAACCAACTTGCCAGAATTTCCAGGGGCAACATCACTGCCAATTTTATCATTTAGACCTTTCTAAAAGACCTCTGAGACCCAGATTTTTTGGGAAGACCAGAATCAGCAACACTTTCTCCAACACAACAGATATGTTTGAGTTTGAGTTTTCCAGTTCAGTTTGGTGAGGCGATTCTACATCCAGAAGGAGACAGTGATACTGCCTCAACAGCTCAACAGGCTGAAGGAGGAGTTTGCTCTTTATGATTATCATGTGTTTAAACATCTTCTCTCCAGCTTTTTGCAGCACACCTCTGGGAAAAAAACCTGTCTGTCTCACTTGTATTTGTTGTTTGTTTTTCTGACACTACCTACAAGTACACACCCTTTCTCTGTGTGTCATATATAAAACTGTATATGTGTATGTATGGATTGATATGTAGTATATATATTATACGCAGAGAATTTGTTTTTACAGCATATATAATATGTGTAACCATATTATATACAATATCTGTAAAAGGAAACTCTGTTCCAGTGTTATTTCCCAGCTGGAAATTTGTGGCAATGACTTTGCACATATGCGCCTGCTCCCCCCTCCTCCAAGACCAGGGATGGCTACTCACAGCAGTTATCCTGCTTATCAGAAGAGGTCTTGGACATGCCAAATTTTATTCCACAAGGCTGAAGACAGCTAAAGCCTCATTATCCCCCACTAACCATTCAGCTTTAGCTCCCATGTGTGTTTTGTTCCCACTTCTGCAGTGTTCTTTTCACTTCATGGAGCCTAACAAAGGAAGGAAAGCCTTTACTTACTTGTTCAGTTGGAGCCCACGAGAATCAACAGGAACTTCTGCTGTCACTGCTGTTGGGAAACCCAAGGGGCCTCTAGAGTTGCAATCACCCTTCAGGGTACCTCATTTTTCTTTATGCTCCCTGTCTTCTAGGAACTCCAAGTGTGACTAATAAGCAATACTCAGCCAAGTTCAGCTCCTCTATGCTACTAGACTTGTGACTCCCGTTTTGTTCTGAAAAGTCTCAAAGTATTTATTAGTACCATGGAAACAGAATTTTCTTCAGATTACAGTGAACAAAGAAATCCAGAAAGCGTTCATAAGATTTAGAAGGGCAATCCAGAAAGAAAAATTCCTTCTCTCAGAGAAGAACTGCAAAACTGGAGCAAGAGGTTCATCAGTCATATGAAGAATGATTTCACTGCTCACAGTAATACAGCCTAGAATAAAGATGGGAATCTTCTTGCTCCAAAGCACACACAGATTTACCACCCAAGGTCAGAAAGGATTTTCTCCATCACTTAGGCACGTTACAGAACATGTGATCTTCCTGTTGACATGTCAGACCTTGGCCACTGAGTCACTAGACAGCCACATGGGGCATAACACACATCTGCTCTCCTGTGTCTGGGGACACTGAGCAACTGGGCCATGGTTCTGCAAGGAGATGATGTCTGACCAACTATACCCAAGTCAGAAGATGAACACAGACCTCAGGGAGTCTCTGCTCTGGTATTTCCACAGCCAGCATGTTTATCATCTGTGAATATTTCCTCACTAACCCTTCTCATCCACAAGAAGAGCATGGAGTGTTAGTCATCACTGTTAAAGCTTTACATTTCTTCTGCGTGTGAGAGAAATGCTGTCTCGCATGAGGATCTAACCAGTCATAATTTATCCTAAGCTGCGTGGATGTGCTCCCACTTTCTTCCTTAGTCTTACTCCTTGTTTCTGAGTTGAATGTATCTGAAATCTTCCCATTCTGAATGATTCTTTTTCTAACTCCAAAGCTCTCTCCACCAAGATGGAGTCCACAGCTCAAAAAGATGTACTAGCTTCTTTCAGCCCTATCATAAGCAAAAGAATGCATACTGAAACAGATCTGGAGAAAATGGCACTGCACTCCAGTGTTCTTCACTAAGGAAGAGGCACCCCTAGCTAAGATCCTCAAAGAGAAAAAGTTGAGGGTCTCTGAACCACCTTTGAATCCACTTCTTTTTCTCTCTACACTTTCTTGATCTTCACTGAGAAGAGATATCTTACCAGAGAACTTCATCTAAATTATGTTTAGGAAGAAACTACTAGTGAGCACTGACAACCAGGAACATTGCTTAGCAGATAGAGATCTGTTTTGGGATGTTTCCATCACTTATAAGAATTCCACATCCTTCCTCAGAGACACTTAGCTGCTGGAGACACAGACACAAGTTTTCATGTTTGATGCATCAGGCAGAGACAGAGGACAAGGAAGAGTTACCACAGCTGTCCAAGACCAAGTGCTGTGTGTTGAGTACATCTTGCTCTGCTTGTTCTGATCTCTTCAGAGTGATGTTCAACCACCAGAAATCCAATGTCTTCCTTCTAGGGTGGGTTGGGTCTCTTGCCTTCATTCTTCCAGCAGCAGTATGTTATAAAACACAACCCTCCCAAGTTTCCCCAAAACAACTGATATTCCCTCCTAAACAAGCAAGGAAGGAAGTTCTCCTGTTGGTGGAGTTGCCTGCCCAGAGCCCTAATGGAAGCCCTTGATTTCTTGCAGACACCGATGAGTGCCACTCAAGCCCCTGTCTGAACGGAGCTACCTGCGCTGATGGCATCGGCTCTTTCAAATGCTTATGTCTTCCCAGCTACGGAGGGGACCTGTGTGAGATCGGTACGGCCTCCCTGGCTTCAGCTAATTGTACTAACTGCTGCAACACCTTGTTCCCAACCTAGCCATTCCAAAAAGCTGATCCCTACTGCTCCCATCAGCCCTGCCCTCATCTCAGTGAGGTAACCTCTAATACCAGTTTAAAACACACTAGGGAAACTTTTTGAGGCTTTTGAATATATATATTTTGATTACTTTGTTCATCACAGTGCCATGTCCTCTAAGATTTCTAAGCAGGAACTTCTGGTGTCTTGTTCAGCTTTCTCTTTTTTAATTTTCTCTAGTGAATCTCCACATGGATCAAAACAATGTTGATGACAGAAGTTGCTGTCTCTTTGGGTCAAGGGTCTTCCTGTTCATCTGTAACAGTAGGGAAACTTCTGAGTACATCTTCTCCCCAGGCAAACTTTCTCTGCTAGACTGGAATTTCATGGAAGGGTGCTTCAACTGAGCCATGAAAAATTATTGTGTTTCTCTCAGGGAAGATGCTGCTGAGAGAAGTCTCATTCACTCCAGGAATCTCCACAGATTTGACATAGCATGACATTTTTGTCATCTCTTCAACATGGCTTCCTGTGGCAAAATCAGCAGGGAATGTATCTTTGAGAAAAAGTGAAGTGATCTATTTTTCCATCAAAATTAGATACTCTGACCTTCACTAATACTTATTTTTGTTTCTACAAGGAAAGAAAAAGAGTTGTGTTTTTTAGTTAAAGCTGATCAAAGTCTAAACTTCTATCAGCTTAGCTGAGGGGAAGCTTTCCTGCCTTGCTCAAACAAAAGAGAAATAAGGTTGCAGTGTCTTCTTCAGCTTGGCATGAATAATGATAATACACACTGGATTTTCTTCTTCTCTTTCTCTGCATCTCTCTTTCTGCTTCCAACATGTGGAGAACATATGGAGAAGACCATAAGAAGAAGGCTCAGGATCACTGGACTTTCAGGGCAGGAATTGTGCTGACTTAACATCACTTTCATAATGCAACTGAATCAGCCCTGGATTTCCCATCCATGATACCTCTTGGTGAAGATCCTTGTAATCCAATAGGAGACTTCCTACACTGCAGCTGCTTACAATCTTGTGCGGTCCAAGCCAAACTTAATTTTCTCTTTTCTCTGATACTTGGGGGCTCTAGCCTGGGAGACGCAAGAGGAAGTGAGTGGCCCTAATTCTGTGGGGAATGTAAATCTTCATATTCCCATGAGGCAGACCATCCTTTCTATCAGTCTCCAAGCACAGCAGGACATTGTAGGTGGGCTTTGCCATCTGTGCACACAGACAGAACTTCCTGTCACCACATCAGTGTCCCTACAAGGAAACAAGATATTCTTCATTCCTGTCCAAGAAAATTGCTGTCACATTTACCCAAAAGTAACAATTATGTAGAAAGAGTGGCCTTTCTCAGAGGAAATGTCCTGCCTAGGTTCTGTATCATTTGCTGTCCCATCCCCAGGCTATGATGACAAGGGATGGCATTCAAGATGCTGGAAGAGTCTTAAATCTCAAAAGACAGAGTGAGTTCTCCACTCACTTTGTGCAAATTATCTGCCTGCAAAACCCAAGAATCCTTAGAGCTTCAGCTACTTCCAGATAACCCATTTCATCTGTTGAAGAAAGCAGAAGATGTTAGAAGATGTTAGAAGAACTAACTACCAGTCGTTCCAACATCTATGAAGCATCTACAATCTCCAGCTGGAAGAACACCAGAAAGGTGGATTAGGAGGAATGAGTGTGATTGAAGGTGACAAGTGCTTTGACTCTCCAAGTTTAACAAAGAAGAAAGAAACTAAGTACAGAAAACCTTACTGAAAAGGGAGAGGGGCATGAAAACACATGGAAGATCACTCCCAGAACAGCAAGAGCCTAAGAAAGGATAGTAGATCAGGCATCTGAAAGGCTGAGATGAAACACATTTCTTTTTCTGTTTCCTTCAGTCACATGTAGCAGATAGATGTATGGTGTTGCATTGCATGGGAACTACTGAAGGACTTTGATGGTGTTTTTGCCATTTGCTTCTGCTCTCCCCATCTGTGGTTTTGTTTTGGTTTGTTTGTAATAAGTGCATTCAGTTGTTCAGTGTTTCTCAGATGGTGAAAGATGTTCTGAAAAGCTGGGAAATGTTTGTACTTCTTTAGCAGCTTCCGAGCTTTTTCATTGAGATTTCATTCTCTCCCTACACTATGGTAAGTTCTGTCTCCATCTCTTTTCAGCCATCTTGGTAGGTTTGCTTCTCCTCCAGAGCTCCAGAATCACACCAAGTGATACAACAACCTGAACCTGGTAGTCCCTTCTTGCATTTTCAACACATGTGCACTGATTCTGGATATCTGGATTTGGGTTTTGCAGGTTTTTTCCAAAGCAAGAAAACTCTGCAGGCCAGCAGAAGTGGGAAGAGATGTGTTCTTGCTTGGTCAGTTCCTCAAAAACAAAGTTCAGGAACATGACACAGGGATTTAATTGCTCAGCAATAAGTCAGTATCATTCAAGTTTTCTGGTAGCACTGGTCATTTTACTGCAGACATGGGGTCTTCAACACAGGTTCCCCTCTCTGTGTGTCTTGTGTATGTCTTCTGATGATCTTCCCTAGGACATCCTACAGGCAACAGCGTCAGGGTTTGTTTTTTAGTGAAAGTGACCATGTGTTATCCCATGCCATGAGAGCATGAGCTGCTAAGAGGTGAGTTGGAGGGCTTCCAGACCCATGCACCCACTCATTATCATTCTTCCTCTGTGTGTTTCAGACTTGGAAAACTGTGAGGAAGGCTGGACCAAGTTCCAGGGCCACTGCTACAGGCACTTTGAAGAGAGGGAGACTTGGATGGATGCAGAGACCAGATGCCGACAACATCAAGCCCACCTCAGCAGTATCATCACCCCAGAGGAACAAGAGTTTGTGAACAGTGAGTGCTGAAGCAGCCTGAGACTGGGCAGGAGTCCAGGCATTGGACTCTGAGTCTTTGGGCAGATTTATCAAAAATAGTGTCAAAACCACAAAGCTTCATCCTTGCATGGGTTCATCTATGCACATGGCATGTTGAGTGGGGAGGGAGATGGACAAGTATGATATGAGGAAAATTAAGGACATCAGGAGCTCGTGACTGGAAAGAAGCTGAATGATCCAGAGACTCCAGGGACAGAAAAAATGCTTGCAACAAGGTGTAGGGCAACCATGACCCACTCTTCTTTCCCCTTCTGCTCTTCCAGGTCATGCACAGGACTACCAGTGGATCGGCCTCAGTGACAGAGCTGTGGAGAACGACTTCCGCTGGTCCGACGGGCACTCTCTGGTGAGCCTCCAGCCCATGGCGTGCACAGGCACTGGCTTTGGGTGGGGGGAAGAGCCCCAGTGCTTGGGTTGGGCACTGAGTGGGGGCAGTAGGGCTTATGGTTTTTCCAAGCCAATAGTAAAGTTGGTCAGCTCCTGGGCACTGTCACAGCAGAAATAACTACTGTAGGAGCAGTCCGAGCATCCCGTGGTCTCTGCTGGAGGGAGGCATGGGCAAGGCAGCAGCAGGATTGAAAGAGGGAGTGGGAAGGGCTCAACCTTAGATGAATGGCTTTCCTCTCTTGGCAGCAATATGAGAACTGGCGGCCCAACCAACCCGATAACTTCTTTTCGGCGGGGGAGGACTGCGTTGTGATGATCTGGCATGAGAAAGGCGAATGGAATGATGTTCCCTGCAACTATCACCTCCCTTTCACCTGCAAGAAAGGAACAGGTCAGCACCCTGTTGGCATCCATGCTGGCAAGGATGGGGGACTCAGGCAGCAGCTGCAGGACTGGAGCAGAGTCCCCAGTGCATGTGAACATGGGTTTTGTCACTGCAAAGGGTGGTCAAAGAGGTGGAAGGAATTAGAAATATAATCTGGGCAAGGCTCTAGGAGAAAGTTTTACAAGGACTTGAAAATAAATAAGATGAGACATCAAGGATGGGGATTCAACATTCCCAGGTAGAGTCATACCCTGTCTGCATCATCACTCCCACAGTGCCAGTTCCAGGTCCTCCCACAGACACAGATATCTGTTGTGATGCTCAGCTCTCACTGCCTTTCTACAAGGCAGGAATGGAGCACAGAGCACAGAGGCAGACCCCTGCTTAATTTCAAGGCCCATCACAGAGTTCTCATATCCCCCTGCATTAAATTTTGTGGATAGAGACAATCTAGAAGGGAGTTAAGGTTTTATCCATGGGAGGAGTGAAAAGGTGTGCATACCCAGCCTGCACTGGATGGGCAGGCAGGATCTGCCCAGGTGTGAGCTGCCCACTCAGCCGGGCACGACCCCTCTCACTCTCCATGTCTCTGCCCATCTCCTGCAGTGGCCTGCGGGGACCCCCCTGCGGTGGAGAATGCCAGGACCTTCGGTCGGAAGAAGGAACGCTATGAAATAAACTCCCTGGTGCGGTACCAGTGCAACCAAGGCTACATCCAGCGCCACGTGCCCACGATCCGGTGCCAGCCCAATGGGCAGTGGGAGGAGCCACGGATATCCTGCCTAAACCGTATGTTTCAGTCCCTTTATCTTCATGTTAGGGCTGATGCATCCCTCCAGCAGGGAAAAGGAGCTGAGAATAAGGGGGTCATTGCCGTAGTGTGCAGGGTAGATCCAAGGCAGGCAGAAGGTGGTACCATGATTCCCTTGACTTCTCTGAAAGCTTCCCCATGATGGGGCCATGGAAGCTGACATGTTCTGGGCAGGTGTGGACCACATTAGCTGGCTGGAGGGACAGTCTGAGCAATTCCTGCCCTGAAGACTCCTCCACCAAGGCAGAGTAGGGGCAGCTTCAGAGCCAGAAAAGGGCAACAAGTTGACTACCAGTGGCCCAGCCTACTTAAAGACAGAAAAATAAATGGCTTCTCAGAGCCCAAGTTTTGGCACCACCTGCATCAACAGGGAGAATAGAAGGGGGGAGCTGTGGTCCCCCAAGCCCTTCCCCAGTATCCCCCTGCCCTGGGAGCAGACAGAAGTCCTGAGGCAGAGATAAGCCAAGAGACAGGGCTGGGCTCCTGTCAGGCCTCCAGCTAATGACAGCCAGCCTTTTCCCACTGGTGTTCCAGCCCACTCCCAGGCCTGCCTACACCCCTGTTCCATCCCTGCTTGCCTGCAGCTTCCCAATAATTTTATTGGTCTCGGATAAATCCCATCTGTCCAGTGGCCTCCTTTCCAGATTCAGGTCCAGCTGGTCAATTCCAGATAAGGCTGATTATGCAATGGTCCCACAGCCAGGGAAAGCTGATATAGCCTTAGGGAGCAAATCTCTGCCCCAGGGAGGAGATGAAAAGAGGAGAGATGGAGGAGGTGTCCAAGGGCGGCTGCCTGCTGCAGTCCAAGATGCTGATTCCCTTGGCTCTGCTGTGGATCTGGAGAGCTGCAGGCTGCTCCCTGCATGGACCGCCAGCAATCAAGAGACCTTTTCTGATCCCAGCTAGCTTTTGCTGCTTCCACCAAAACCCTCCTGCAATTATCACACCAGAGCGGTTGCCAGCTTCCAGGGAGACCGACAGCAAAGATCAGGCAGAAACCTTGTCCCTCCCTGCCAGCCAGATGGGGCTGTTTCCCCTCCTGTGCCCTGAGCACACCCCACTGCTAATGGACACTGGATTATGGATTGAGGAGAGACTGGCAGGGCAACGGGCAAGGCAGGGACACGGTGCCCACTCCACCAGCAGAGCTGCCCTCCGGGCCGGGCACAGGGAAGGGATGGCAAAGACATCCGCAGAGATGGTGCTGCTGCCCAGGCTCCCGCCCAGCACGGGGCACCTTCTCCCGCGGGGGAAGCAAACCCCGGGTGCAGGGCGAGAGAAGGGCTGATTGTCCGTGTGCGGGCGGGCTGGCGCCGGGGCACTCACAGCCAGCCCGCCGGGCAGCGCTGCTGCGGCTGCCCGTGTTTTAACAGGGAGCCAGGGGCGGACAGCCCGGGACAAGCAGCGGCTCTGTCCTCGCTCCTGCCAACAAGGTGCCTTTTCTTCTCTTCCACAGCCTCCAGCTACCAGCGCAGGCTATACAAGAGGAGCCCCAGGAGCCGGTCGAGACCCAGCGGCAGCGCCGTCCACAGACCCACCCATTAGAACGGGGCCATAGACCGAGGGGGAACGCGAGAAAGAGATTTTTAACTGAACAGTTATATTAACAGAGTCGATTTCTTCTTCTTCTTGTTGCTTTTTTGTCATATAAGGAAAGAAATTATATTAAAGACAAACCCACCTTTGTGTATATATATATAAAAAAAAAATTAATGTTTTTCCAAGCACCAAAGCAAAACAAATTAGATCTCAGCATTTTTACTAACCGTCCAGTTCCAATTATCTTCGTGCCTTTGGGGACGGGGAGGGGGGTGGGTTTGCAGAGGGCAGGGGGTTAAGTTAAATAATAAAGATGATTATTTTTTCCTGATTTTATCCACGAACAATGTAATTATTTCTGTTATTTAATCTCCAGGGTGAACAGCACCTTTTGGGGTTTTATTTTTTTTTTCCAGAATCCTTTTACTGCTGCAGCGCGTCAGGGCGGGTGGGGAGGGCCAGGGGGCTGTGGTGGAAGGAGCTGTGAGAGGAGGTAGGCGAGGGGATGCTGAGACCCAGGACCCAGGTGCTGGGGGCTGTGGCCCCTCTCTGCTTCCCCCTCTGCAGTGCAGTGCCCGTCCCAGGACAACGTGCTCTTTCCAGGGGACCGTGCGGGGCACCAGTGTTCCCTGCACCTATTTATATTTTTGAACATATCCTATTTTGAAAGAATGATAAATAATAAAGAGAGTGAAATCGGAATGGGCACTTTGTTAGTGTTTTTTTTAGGGAAGGGGGGGTGTCTCTGTGAGCTGGGAGGAGAGGGAGCCCTGGGGACAATGGAGGTGGGATGGGTGTCCCAAACCCCAGCTGAAGAAGCCTGGAGCACGACTTTGCCCTCCCTGTTCAGCTCCCACCTCAGAAGGGGATTAACCCACATTCCTCAAATCCGTCTAAAACCCATGACCAGCAGGAACTGTTTCACCTTACAGCTTTCAGTTCTGATACCCAGGGGGTTAATTAACACTCAGTAATGAGGGAACACAAGGCCCTTGCAGGAGCTTGGGTGGGCACAGGGTGGAGGCAGCAGCAGTAAGACAATGCTCAGCCAAGGATGAGACAGTCCCAGACAACTAGCCAGGGATTCCCAGATTTTCTCTCAATGGTACACTCTCTTGTTTCGGGAGAGAGATGGACAGCCACATCACTCCAGGGCTTTCTCCAATTTATTAGAAGATGTCCAGGAAAATACATCTTTTCATAAACAAATTATCAAAGAAGAAGGCACCAGAATTCAAGTGCAGTCTAGGCAATGAGCACACGGAGATAAGGCACTGGTGCTCCCACAGGGACAGGCACAATGGCATCCTTCAGCAGGACAGGGATGGGGCTGGAAGAAGCGCCAGGATGCAGTAGAGACGCCTGCTCTCCACTCTGGCCAAATCCAGCTTTGCCTCACTCCCACCTCACGAACTCAGGGGCAGGACCAGCCCGGAAGAGCAGGCAGGTGTCGGTGACAACCCACCAGCACAGGAAGGGGTCACAACCCATGGGGTGGCAGGACCAAGTGGAATAGCAGCTGTAGCCCATGGGGATCATCCTCACACACATCCCATGACAGGGACTGTTCCGCGCTGCCCAGCTGGCAGCTGCCCCAAGCAGCTGCATGTGCCAGCTGCTGAGCAAGATGTGAAAAATATAAAGGAACAAAACAAAACAAAAAGAAGCCTCCCCCCATCCCACCTCCCCCCAGTCACCCCTAAAACAGCCCTGGGAAACACCCAATACTGGGCACCGTCAGGCTGGAAATATCCTTCATCCAAGAAGGATCTCTCCTGGCTCCTTATCTCTCCTTGTAGCAGAAGACCCCAAACCTGCCCTTGCTGGGGAAGCCGAAGCTGCGGACACCGGGCTCTGCAGGGCCACAGTTGGGCCGGGGCCTGACAATGGGGTAGCGGACACTGCCGTCTGCCAGCCAGCCAGCATTGCAGCGGTCCAGCCCCAGGAACTTCCAGGCGGAGTAGAGATGCCCCACCCGGGCAATCTCAGCCCCTGCATCCTGGCAGCTCTGCTTGGCCTCCTCCAGTGACATCCCATCGTGGTGGTCCAGGTAGAAAACCTCTCCTAGGAGAGAGAGGGGAGCATCAGTGCTGAGCATCATTCATAGCATCCCCACCTGAAGCATCCCTGCCTGGAACATCTCCATCCAGGCTGAGTCCTGCGCCCTAAGGGGGAGGGATGCAGATCATCTTCCCTAGGGTACCAGCCCCCACCCATGGCCCAGCACCCACCTCTGAGTGCAGAGGAGAAGCAGAAGGCATCAAAGCGGTGGAGGTGCCGGTGGCGTGGGCCGTAGCTGCGGATGCCCGGGGCGAGGTGCACCCCACCACAGGGCTTGCGGGGCAGGCGGATGGGGTACTGCACGGTGCCATCAGCCAGCCAGCCTGCATTGCACCAGTCCAGCCCCTCGCTCCAGGCCTGGAAGAGCTGGTTGAAGTTGGCGAGGATAGCACCTTGGTCCTGGCACACTTGCTCGGCTTCATGGAAGTTGAGCCTGTACTGCCCACGGGGAGGCTGGTAGGGGAACACAATGCCTGGAGGCAGATGGGATGCTCAGCTGGCTCTGTGGGCAGCCCACCCGCCCCACGCTCAGTGCCAGCAGGAGATGCAGGACTCCCCAACCCATCCCAAATTCAGGCTGAGACAGGGACCACCCAGGTGTGGCAGAGCCCAAGGCTCAGGAATGCCGGGATGGGGCTGCTCCGGGCATGCAGGCGCCAGCGGTGAGTTGCCAGCGACATCTGGTGGCACAGGGACACAGGGCCCCTCATGGGGTCGGCACCTGCATAAACAGGGATGCACAGATTGTGATAATGGGGTTGCAGGGACCATCACCACTGGGTCACATAGACCACAGTCCTGGGGACGCACAGACAGTGGTCCCAGGGAGGCATGGACCACTTCTGCGGGGATGATATCACTGTCACGGGGATGCATAAGCTACAGGGACAGGGACACAAGGACCAGCATCATAGGGACATATGGGCCACAATCCCAGGGACACATGGACCATCAACATGGGGATGGATGGACCAGAGAACCATGTGCATCACTACCATGGACACAGTCACAGGGACCAGTGGGGACAAGACAATGGGAGGCAGGGCCAAGGGGGTGAGCAGGGGCAAGCAAGAGGGAAATTTCCACAGCTCTGAGCTTGGAAGCAAAGTCAGGGCTGAGTCAGGTCCCTCATGGCAAGTGAGCAAGAGCGGCTGGACCAGTCACCAAGGTTCATCACAAGAGGCAACGGGATATCTAGTGCTGGGAGGGGACAGCTGGACATGATGTAGCACAGTGGGAAGATGGGTGGGTAAAGACAGGAAATGTTGTGGCCATGGGGTCACTCCCAACTCTGACTCCACAGCAGCACCCTCAGTTTCCCAGCTGCACAGACTGCTTTGGACTCACTTGCTCCTGAGACCCCACAGTCAGACAGTCCCAAGACACCACCCCATCACACCAAGCATCCCAGCCCCTTTCTGCCCACAACTGGGCTTCATGAACCCCCTGCCCTTGCTATGTCCTGAGCCACAGGAAGGCCAGGCTCACTGACTTGGTGCAGAGGGTCACATGGTCCCCAGTGTGCCCCCACCTTGCAGCCGGAGGTCCACGACATCACTCTCATCCTCCAGCCCGTCGATGACCTCGCAGCGATATTTGCCATCATCCTTCAAGTGCACATCGCTGATGACCAGCGAGGCCTCATGCTGGCTGGTCCGGTGGATGTGAGCACGGCCCTTGAAGTCCCCAAAGGCCACGTAGGTCTTGCCAATGGCCACCATCACATCCTGCTCCTTGGTATAGTCATCCCGCAGCTTGGACCACTTGATGCGGATTTTGCGTTTATTTCCCAGGTCGGGCTCATAGCGGTAGTGGCAGGGCAGGGTGACATTGGCACCATTGTAGCTGTAGACAGGGTCTTTGGAGGTTTCTACCACCAGTTTGGCTCCACTGAAGTAATCCACTGGGGACAGGGAAGGAAGGCATGATGGGCAATCAAGATTTAGGGCTGGGCAGCATCCCCAGATCTTCCCTCCAGCCACCACCTCTTCTACCATGAGTATGCCCTGAGCATCCCTGGAGAATGCCTGACTGCTCCTCTGGGCCCCACATCCCCCCAAGAGATGGATCGCAGCTCCACCCAGAGGTGGGGGGAGACTTCAGCCCCCTGAGACAACCTGACAGCTGCCCTTATCCCCAACATACCTTTGTCCTGCCCGTTGCCCATGTCATTCATGATGTGGTTGTAGTAGAAGCCGTTGTAGAAGGGGTGGTGGGAGCTGCTGACCAGCTGCAGCAGGGTGGCCTCCAGGAGCAGCAGGAGCAGCAGCATGGCTGGGAAGTGAGCCCAAATCCTGAGCCCGGGCTGAGGAATGCAAGGAGAGGGGTGGAAAGAGCCAGCAGAGCAGTTCGCCTGCCTGCAAGGGAGGGTGCAGGCAACGTGAGCCGTGCCCCCAGACCTGCCTCACAACCGGGGCTGCCAATCCCCTCCCTCCTCATCTTCCCGCCTGGGTCACACCATACACCAGCACATTCGCCTGCTGCCCTTCGGGGCTTGTGGAGCACCCGGCCCGGAGGGGAGTGCTGAGACCAAACCGGGGAGGGGGCAGCTGGAGAAAAGGGATCCCAGGGTGTCCTTTGAACAGGAAGCACTGGGAAAACATCATGTAGGGGTGTGGGGGGGAAAGAAGTCCCACTGTAAGTAGCAACCTCAGTTTACAAAGGCAGCCAAGCATGCAACCCAACTGAAGAGGTGGGGAGAGGGCTCAGGCTGCCTCCACTGCCCCAGCTCTGGACAAAGCCCAGTGGCACCCTCCATCCTGGCCAAAGATCCCTGACTCTGACCCAGGGCTGCTGCTCTGCAACACAGACATGGCTGGCACCAACCCCATGCAATACATTTCGCTCCCAAACCACATCCCATGGGTGGGGGCAGCCCGGCCGCCCCCACAGTGCCAGAAACCTGCACTGCCCAGAACTTTTGGTGCCTGGGCACTCATGGGTGCCCTGCATGGGGCTCAGCCAGGGTGCTCCCAGGACTAGCTACCTGTCAGCATTCCCAGAGCCGGCAGAGGGGGCCCGGTACTCAGCAAGCCTCCGGCAGACCCCTCCAACACCGGGAGGGGTCTTACATTTGTGCCTTGCTTAGACAAGGCGTACGAATGCCTGGAAATGTGCCCCGGGCCGGAGGGCTGGGGAAGAGTGGGTGCTCAGCCCCGGCAGGGTCCGATACGGGGTATGGTGGTGATCTCCAGGGACCAGGGCACGCAACCGGCTGCTCTCACCACAAGTTGCTCACTCCCAGGCTCTCCTCTGCCGTCAGTGCCACTGCTCACCGTGGGGTGCAGCCCATGCTTGGCACGCACTGGGATTGCAGAGCCGGTGCCCGAGGGCACGGGGTGCACCCTCTGGAGCAGCAGCGCATTGGTGAGCGGTGCTGCCGGCACCGGAGCCGCAGGCAAAACGCCACGT
This sequence comes from Xenops minutus, assembly GCA_035221455.1. NCBI lineage: Eukaryota > Metazoa > Chordata > Aves > Passeriformes > Furnariidae > Xenops > Xenops minutus. The sequence goes on from JAWWEE010000016.1 coordinate 7,947,140, forward strand.
GCTGCCCACGCGTCCCAGGGTGGGCTCGAGGCACTGCAGCTTCGCACCTCGGTGTGCGGGGCACCAGCCCCGCTCCCCCGGCACCCCAATGCCTGGTGAACCCCCCCACCAAAGCCCAGCGCTGCAGGGACATGCTGGGGACCCGGCATCTTCAACTGCAGTGCCAGCGAGCGTCATGTTGCAGCACCCACCGCAGAGATGCCTGGCACCTTCTGCAGTGATGCCCGGCTCCCTCTGTGGCGATGCCATCCCTCCCTGCCCTCCAGGGCAAGCAGGGTGCCCGCCGCCCCCGGGTGCCAGCCCTCCCCAGTCCCGGCGCTGGAGCCAAGCCGTACTCACGCTGGTTGCGGGCAGGCTGCGGGCAGGCGTACAGGCAGGCTGCAGGCAGATGCACTGTGTTTAGGGCTCTTGCAGAGTTGAGAGGAAGCAGCTCCAGGGCCTGCCTCTTAAAGGGAAACACACGCTTTCCCAACCCCCTGCTTGCAGCCCGGAGCTGGGGTGGGTGCCCCCAGCCCCCTGCCTGCCCACCGTGCCTGGGTGATGGCCCCGCCGTGCACCCGCACGCTGCCCACATGCTGCCCGCACGCTGCCCCCACGCTGTTAGTGCACCTCCCCTGTGATGTGCCAGCTGCCCACATTGTCCTTAACTTGTTAGGGACCGCAGTGGGGAGCAAGGTGCCCCATTGGGACTGGTGGGATCTTGTGACACCCCATGCAAAGCCCTGGGGAAGTCACAGTGCGAGGGAAAAAGAGCCATCCCTTGTCCCATATATAACTGGGGGGACTTGCCATGGTCCCCAGGTAAAGGTGGTGTCCAGTACAGATGTGGCAGGAGCACCGCAGGCACAAGCAGCTTGGGACAGGTGAGTTGTGGCAGGGGGTGATCTGTGCCAGGCATGTGCAGCCTGCCTGCTCTGGGATTCAGGAGGGGCTACTGAGCTGCGAGGTTCAACCTCTTCAGCGTCTGCTTGGGGCTGTGTGGACAAAGCAGAGGCACAACACCCAGGGCGAATGGGCACATGGGTGCCCAGTTGCACCCATGTCAGGGGGCATCATCCCTAAACTTAGATGACACTCTCCATGCCACCTTCCACTGGCACAAAGACATGCAGACCCAGCTCTAAGAGCCCCAGATCGAGTCCTCAGGAAAGAGCAGCACGGCGGCGGCTCAGCCCGGGGACAGCGGTCAGGGGGTGGACAGTGGGGCCGAACACATAAAGGAATCACAAAGCCGCGTGTGCCCTGACCCACCGACCCGCTGTCCCAGCCCGGTGCGCTACATCACCCCCCACTCTGTTGTTTTATGGCAAGGAAATGAGGCACGGGGGCCCCGGTCCGGCTCTTGCAGGATGGCTTCAAGCCGGAAAGAAAACAACTCGTGTAAAAATAAACTGCCCCGAGGCTGGCTGCGGGGTGAAGGGGGCCAGGACCCCTTTCTGACAGCCCCCCAGCACGGAGCGCTCGGGGTGCGATCCTGCCTGCCCGACGCCGCCGCGCTGATAGGGAGCAGCCGGCGAGGAAGCGGCGTTATCTGCCGCCAGCGCCGGCACGGCAGCCCCGGTCCCGGGGGGAGCCTCGACCGGGGGTGGCCGAGGGACCCGGGGTCTGGAGGCACTGCTCTTCTTTGTTCCCCTTCTCCCTGCACACCCACCGGGCCCGCCAGCCCTCTGCAAGCAGGGAGGCAACGGAGCCGGGCTGCCCAGGGACTTTGGGAGTGTGACGGCCGGGCACGCCGCCTGCTCGCCTGGCCGGAGCAGCCTGTCCCGCAGCCCACAATGCAGGGGCAATTACATCTCCCGGCACGGGGCCACGGCGCTGCCCTGCATCCTGGCCGAGGGTCCCTGGTCCCCCCCCAGCCCTGCCCCTTGGCTGGAGAAGGTGGTGGGATGGCATCCCAGTTGCATCGCAGCTACATCTCGGCAACCAGTGCCCCCCTGCAGCTGCTTGCCCAAGTTGACCGTGTCCCAGTAACTCAGCGACTGGGATGGTTCCCTCCACCCCCTGCTTGTGCAGATGGACAGCCCTGTCAGGGCACGGTGCTCCCTGGCATGGACGTCCCATTGTTCCAGAGCCAAGGAACAAGCTCCACAGTGTCCTGTGCTGCCTGTGCTGCCTGCACCGCTGCACCTGCCAGCACCCAACCTCTGGTCTGCCTGAGGAGGGGAGCAGCAGCATTGAAGGGGACAGGAATGCTTTTGTGCATCTCTTTTCAACAGCTCAAGGCTCACCTTTGGCCATGACTCGTGTGAATGTGGCTAATGATGCCTCTCCCTCCTCCTGGTGAACAGGCAGCATGGGGAAGGACCTGACTACTAGCAGACCCTGAGGAAAAAGAAATCCCCTTCACTCCTTACCACCAGGGTTATTTTTGACACGTCTGGGATGATCCCATATTTGTTTTCTGCTCCCCGAGGAGGACCCTGGGTGGGACCACAGGTTTCAGAGTAAGCAAAGCTGTGCAGGGTCAGCGTAGCTCTGACCCAAGAGCACATGTTTAGGGCATGTGTTTAGGGCTGGCTGAGATTTTGGCTGAACAGGAGCCATAAAAATGTCATCCCTGTCCTCCCTGCCTCAAAGCCAGACATGGCCCCACCAGAGACATTTGTCCATGAAATGCCAGTGGCAATGGATGATTCCAGCAGGAACCTGGCTGACAAGGCTGGTTGCCAAGGCTGAAACTGGGGAGGAACACTCACATTACTGGTAGGATGGAGGAGGTTGCGACCTGTGCTGGGCTTTCCGGGTGGCGGCAAGAGGATGCTCTCCCTGACAGCTGCTTCCTGAGGAACTGGCTCCCAGCAGCTGGCAACACAGGCAGCCGAGTCAGCAGGCAGCAGGGTGCCACAGCGTGCCGGCCATCCTGGCCTTCCTGCTGCTCCAGCAACCTGGCTGCGTCCAGGAAGAGCATCCGAGTGATGGGGACAAGCTGTGAGGGGCTGTGCATGGTGTGGGAGGCACCCTGGCTCTCACCAATGCCCCCATCCTGGGGCTCCAGAGAAGGAAGGAAATGCCACAGGACTGGGAAGGGCCTCAGCATCCACCAGAGGGGCTCACCTGGGGGGTCACAGTGGGCAGGGGGGCAGCATCCAGGGCTTGCAGATGCATCCCCTGCCCTGACACACTGCATCTGCTCCCATCACCCTCTTTACAGAGTCTCTGCCATGTCTCTTGGCTCAGGGCTGTCTTGGCTGGACTCGAAACGAACTGCTCTTATCTCAGGACCAGCTTCCCGGTGATAAGGGTGGCATGTCTGGAGGTGAACTGGGCAGACTGTCCCCCCTGTCCCTGGCTCTAGCTGTGGCTGTTATTTGTCACCAAGCAGCCACAGCCACAGTGAGTTCAGCCACGTCTCTGCAAGCAGCCCCCCAACCCTCTGGTGCCTGGGGCTGGCACCCATGGTGTCAGGCAAGAGCCCACCACCCATGGGCAGGGCCCATGATGGGGATGCCAGGCCGAGCAGGCACTGCTGGCAGCAGGAATATCCATGGAGGTAGTCCAGAGCTGCGGGGACAGAGAGCTGTGGTGAGATGCAGGTGGTCCTTGGCCATTCATGCCAACCTCGGGGGTCCCTGCCCAGTGTGGCAGAAGATTCTGGAGAGGAACAAATCTCCCCTGCTCTGTTAACTCCAATGCTCCTTCCCTACAAGGGACCCCATCCTCAATGCAGGAGGATCCTGCCCCAGCAGCATCCATCCCTCACCCCTGCCCAGGAGGGGTCTGCTGGGAGCATACTTGCCCTGGCAAAACCCACAGCTCCCTCCAGTCCTGTGAGCATGCTGGACTGTACAAGCTGATCGAGCTTCAAGCTGGGGTATCTGCTACAGGGTCAAAGCCAAAGGAGGAGATTTCGGGCGTGGGATAGAGGCTTTCCCACCCCAAGTTCCATCCCGCTGCTCCTGGCCAGCTGGGAGCACAGGCTCCAGCAGCTGTGACAGGGTGGAGGCAGCAGGGAAGACGCGCACAAAGCCTTGATACTGTTTTTCAGACAGCGAAGGGAGCTAGGAGGGTCTGTGAAAGCAAGAGAGGTGTGGGGTCAGCACAGGAGCCAGCAGCCTCCCACCATGGAGGAGCTGGGGGCGCTCACAGGGGATCCTGAGGGATCACTGGACCTGCCAGGCTTCAGGAGATGGCTCTCAGGGAGGCACAGAGCAGACAAGCCAACGGTCCCAAGGTTTCAGCTGGTTTTAATACTGTCAGAGACACCCCAGAGCGGGGCTGCTGCCACCATCCCACCCAGGCTCCCTTGGCCCTTGCCAAAGTGAACCGACTGCCAGCCCGGCCCCACGGCCGCTTCACATCCCAGCAGGCTGGGGAAGCATCGCTGCCAGCCCGGGGCCACATGCCCATGCTCCCACCTGCTGGTACCGGGTCTCACTCATCTCCTACTGCTAATCCTGAGGGCTCGAGCATTGCAACAGGCTCCTTTCCACCCCACAAAAAGGGAAAAAAAATCAGGTTACAAAAAGGGTCATGGCACAGCTGTACCTGCTGCCTTTGGGTGGTTTAACTACCACCTTTCCCATCCTTTTTCCACATCCTTGTGGCTTACAAACTATTCATCCTCACTAGCAGATCGCAGTCCCCCTGGTCACCACTTGGCTCTGGGGACAAGGAATCTCCAGGCACCCCCAAACTGCAGTAAGCTAGGGTTGGCAGCAATGCTGAGACTTGGGAGGATGCTGGAGCTGGTACCCCAGGGAGGGGAATGGGGAGTGCCTGCCAAAATGCCAGCCGTGGCGCCTGATGGAGCGCCCAGCAGGTTGAGCCACCAGCAGGGACCCAGTGCCTCTTGATAGGAGCCATCTCATCACTCTGCTCGCACTATGCGGTGCTGACACCACAGGCAAGGACATCCAGGGCCTGGCAAAATGGGCAGGGGACAACAGCTGAGTTTTTCCAGAGGATTTTCAGAGCCCCTGCTTGCAGATGTGCAGGGAGCAGGAGGGACAATGGAGGCTGCAAGCCTGGCATGCCTGCCCTAAGCCCCTGAAAACTGCTGAGCCCCGAGAAGGTGCAGGTAAGGGACTGCCACTGGCTGTAGCCTCCCTGTTGAAAGCAGAAGCAAGAAGGTAAAGAAAATTTGTCCCCAGGTTCAGCTGGGAGTATACAGCCAAGCCCTGACCGCAGGACAGGGTCCCCTAGCAAAGCCCCATTTGCAGGATGGGGTCCCCCAAGGAAGCCCCAGTTGCAGGAGAGGGTGCCCCAGCCCAGTCCCAGTTGCAGGAGGGCATCTCAGCCCTGCCTGGTGCGGCAAAAGGGCAGGAGCCATCGCCATATCCCACCTGCAAGGGCCCCGTAAAGTGCAGTGCTGCAGCCCCAGCACCAACGTGGGGCAGGGGAGCCCTCTCGACTGCCTCCCAAGTGTGGGGACATGGAGAGAGGGGTTTGAGGTCAGAGCAGGAGTGGGCAGGGGCAGGCAGGGGGCAGGCAGGGGGCAGGCTGGGTGGCGGGGAAGAGCAGCCCCGTCCTTCCTCCCCACACTCCTACTCATCGCAGCCCAGCAGCTCCACACGCAGGGTGATGCGGTTGTGCCAGGCCACGGGCAGGATGCGGACGAAGCGGGCATAGAAGGGCACATCGAACACATTCTTCTTGTGTGAGTAGTTGTCACTGTTGCCATGGAAGATCTAGGAGGCGAAAGGTAGGTGTCAGCACCACTGGGACCTCCCCACCACCACCCATCCCTCCCCACAGTGGCATCCTTGACCCCTGGGAGGTCACTGCCCGCTTTGCCCTTCCTTCCCACACCCACCTTGGTGCTGTTTGTCTGGCCATCCCGGTACAGGGTCCAGGAAGTACCATTGTCACTGTACGCCACCTTGTAGGCTGCCACATACTGGATGTGCCCAAAGTCACGGGCTCCTTGCGTGATGATTCCAGTCACCTTCTTCTGGTCCCGGAGGTCAATCTGGCATGGAGACAAGGCTCGTCACAACTCTTTGCAGGAGTGGTGCTCCCACCCTACAGCACCCTGCATGTTCCAGAGGCATCCAGGATGAGCTGGCCCTCGGGGGTCAAGCATGGAGAAAACACCACTCAACCCCCACCCCAAGGCCGGAGCAACTCACAAAAGACTACTGTGAAATATTTGATCCTTCAACACCCACAGCTTCCCTCAAAGCAAACAAAAGTGGGCGCAAACCCACTGCCTTGTCTCCCTTGCCCACCCCTGTCCACCTCCACATTTTTTGCTGAAAATGTCAATTTTCAATAAGAGCAAAAAATCTCAATTAAAAAAAAATAAAGGATTCCCAGAGGAAATTTATTTCCACTGGAAAGTAAATCTGGCTGAGAAAATACCCATTCGGCACAGGCTGACATTTGGGTTCTAAGTGAAATGGTTTCTATTCTCTTTACTCTGCCACGCTGCACTACTGCTGCTGGCACAGGGCAAACCAGCAAAGGATCTGCAAGTCTTGTTAATTTAGTTCTTTTTCCATGCTCATCAAGGGCAATTCCAGGTATACAATATAAATCCTGAATGTATATGTAAATCTATGCACACATACACAAACAGGCAGTCTGTGGTGCAACAGCCCAACTCAGCATGTCATCCTGACCCCATCAGCCAATGTCTTGATAAGCTGATTCATTCAGGGCTGTGAAGCAGCTGCTTTTAATCATTTCCCAAATAAGAAGCGGGACAAATATCTAAACTGTTTTGTCCTATTATGTCATGGAATCATGTGAAAAGTATAAAAACAGGGGAGGAAAGGAAACCGAAAAGGAAATTTCAAAACTATTTGTTTCCATTCCAGACTGGGAAGAGTAAAGCAAACCTGATTTTTTTCTGCAAAACAGAAACATGGTGTTCTGGGCAGCCAGAGGGTCGTGGGACTGTCACCCCAGGTTGGGATGGCATTTCCTCAGCATGTGATGCAGAACTGGGGTGCTGTATGCTTGATGCACCCCACAATGAGGTGCAGAGATAGCACCACACTGTCCCTATGGGCACTGATGTTTCTGACCCAGAGCTGCAGGACTTGCTGGTAAAACCAGTGGCTGTGGTCCCATCCTGACCTGTCCCTGTGATCTCAGCTCAGAGAGTGCCCCACAGCAAGGCTCTGGCCACACTGTGCCAGCATCTCTGCCCAGTGTTTCCCACCTTGCCTATACTCCTTCCAGCCACCCCAGCACAGGAGGTGACCCCAGGCACAGGAGGTGGCCCCAGACACATCTGCAGGAGCTGGGGACGAGGCACGAGGTTGCAGAGGGAGGGCCCAGAGACCCACCTGCAGCCACTCAGACTGGCCATTGTGGAGTGCAGTCCAGGCGTTGGTTTTGCCCATCATGTCCAGGCGAGCGTAATGGGGGTGCCAGGTAAAGGCATCAATGCCCCAGGTCTTGAAGACGCTGGAGGCTGTGATCTGCTGGTCGGAGATCAGGCGGGATTTCATGCCCAGAGGCTCAGAGCAACCTGCCATGTTGAAATACACTGTAACACAAGTTTACACAGGCAGTGAAAAGGAAAGAGTCCACCGCACCGACGCAAGCAAAACCCCTCAGTCCTGCCAGAAGCCATCCCCACATTCCCATGTTTCTACTGCCTGGAGCAGCAACAGGGCCAGGCAGGGAACTGCTCAGCAGAGGCACAGGGCTGCCTTTCCCCAGGATTTTTCGCTCCAAGCTATTCCCTGGCTCACAGTGCCTCCTGCTGCAGAGACGAGCAGATGTCCCCACAGCACAGCACAGCCCTGGAATACAGAAGGATTTGGCAGAAGGCAGAGGAGGATGTTTTCACCAGTGAAGAGAGCAACGCAAAGACATTTACCAGCCAAAAGCATGGATGGCACTGCCCCCACACAGCAGCAGGACAGGACCCAAGCCCCCACAGCATCCCACTCCCACACCAACACGCGAGTCCCGCTCGGCTGCTGGGGATGTGCCGCAGGGCAGGAATGTGGGAGGCACAGGGAAAGGGCGCACCCCTCACGTTTCCCAGGACTTTGATCCTCCAGTGCTTTTCACACTCTCCGGCAGGAAAAGCAACCAGTTCACAGTTCAGACAAGAAAGGAGCACAATAAAAAGTCCTGCCTTGGCAAGGTGTTAGTAGCATGAGAATGCAGCTCAGGCTGGCTGAGCCAGTGGGATTAACAGCTTGTGCTCCCCAAACGCACAAACATCAGCCTGAGGGGAAAAAAACACCGACAAATCCCTTGTCCTGGGGAATGAGAACCAGGACAAGGGGTGCTGCCCTGGTCCGTGTCACCCCCTGCCCTGCGGCCCCTGGGTGCAGGGAGAGCCACCACCATTTACCGTTCATCTCGCAGCCGATGAGCTCAAAGCGCAGCGTGCAGGCACGGCGGCACATCACGGGGTAGATGCGGATGAACTGGGCCGTGATGGGAGGGTTGAACATGTTGGTCTGCATGGTGCCGTAGTCCATGTTCCCCTCAAAAACCTGCAACAGTGAGCAGGGCTGAGTGGCCCAGCCCTCCCACAGCCTCCTGCACCCAACACCTTGCACAGAAGACGGACAGAACTCAGCAATGCCAATGGCAAAAGGGCAGAGAGGGGGAAGCTGGGCTCTGCTTTCATGCCCTGGAGCAGTGTATGGCTTTGCAGCAGCTTCAACACTCTCAACAGAGTTTTGCAATTCTCCCTATTTCATCCTCACCCCCACAGAGTCACACATGCAACAACACCCACTCCCTCCCACTACCACAATGCTCCTCAAATCATGACAAGCATAGAGAAGTGCTTTTTTCTTTTTAACACAACAGAGTCAGGTCATGTTTTCATGCATTTTTTTCCACTGTTGCAGAAACAAGAGGAATTTTTCTTTTTTTTTTAAAGCAAATACTCCCAACCATTCCTTGGATGCTCCAAAACCAACCAGGAGACACATGCCATAAAGAACAGAGAGTGGAGAGCACTGCAACCTATGAGTACTCCTGCACTGAGAGACACACTCTTGACTCATACTTGGTGCAGCACTGAGCCACCCAAGCTGTTCAGTAGCACTCCCAGACCATGCCCAGTTCCCACAGTGTGTCAGTGATAAAGGTATTATCTGAATGACCTAAATACGTCAGTGCTGCTTCTTTGGTCATGCTTATTATGGTCAATTAAACAGAGGCAGAGTACTGCTCGGTGCTGGAACTGCCTGTGCCATCTCACTGCTAGCATGGTTCCCAAGGTTGCCCCAGGTTCAAAAGTGTTTTCCCACACAAGAGGACAGTTTGGGATGCAGCTCACAGCCACTCCAGTGCTGGGTGGGGTGAACTGGGACATCCCATGTGCAGAGCATTGCAGCTCACCTTGTCTACATCCTGCTTCTCATCCTTGAAGAAGGTGAACTCCCTCCCATCCAGGCTGTAGGCGACTTTGTAGGCGCGGACAAACTCCTGCTGCCCCACACGGCGTGCGCCCTGCGTGATGATCCCACTCAGCCGCATCTTCCGCAGCAGGTTGGCCTGTGAAGGGGAGGAGGATGAGCTGGGCACAGCATGGATGGAGCACACAGACCCTGCACCCACCAGCATCACCAAGCCTGGATGGGAGGATGGGCTCATGCTTGGCATCCGGACCAGGAGAAAGGCTGCCCAGGGTGCTTACTCCAGGCAAAAGCCCTCCATCCCTCCAGCCTTGCATCCCACAGTGGGCAGACGAAGGATCACCACCCCAGTTTCCCATCTTCCTCCAACGCACTTGCCTTCTCCAGGCACATCCCAAGATGTCCCTGGGTGAAACCTTGCTGCAGAAATTTAGCCCTGCATTTGCCACCAGGAGCAGGGAAATCCCGTGACAGCAATGCTGCAAGATCAGCCATGGCTACCAGGGCTGCTCTCTATGCTGGTGCACCTAGTCCTGCTGCAGGTACCTGGATCCAGGGGCTCTTGTCATAATTGCTGGAGGTCCATGCATTGACAATGCCATGGTTGTTGAGGCGGGCAAGCTCCGGCCCCCAGCGCTGGAGGCCAAGGAAGCCGTAGTAAACAGAGGATGCTGAGAGCTGGGCATCAGAGATGGCTCCTCCTTCCATGCCCAGGAGAACAGCACAGCCTGTGGGCAGTGGGGAGATCAGGACCAAAGAGAAACAGTAATCAAGAAGCAGAACTAGGGGTCATTTGTTTCTTATCTCAGGACAGAGCAGGAGATGGAGGCCAGCCCTAGGATCTGGCTGTTCCGTCCTCCTCAGTCCTCATGCAAAACTACACCATCCATCAGTCTCCCTCACAGCACAGAGGTGTGGGGTGAAAGGGCCATCCTGAGGCCCTTCCAGGAGGAGGCAGCACCTTCCTGAGCTTGCTCCCTCCATTAGGACCAGGTCAGCTAGCATCAAGGGCTGCCAGCACACCAGCACCCACAGCTGCCCTCCAGATTCCCTAAACCAGCTGTTGACATCTCTCCTGGAGATGCTGGCAGTGATGGACAGAGTAGTGGGGAAGAGGGAGGGAAAGGGAATTCTGTGCAGTTGGTGCCAGGGACTTACGGACGTGGCAGGTCTTCCCCAAGAATGGAGAAGGACACTTGCAGGTGTAGTCATCGTCCAGGTCCAGGCAGGTGCCTCCGTTTTTGCAAGGTTGGGAGGAGCACTCGTTCTTGTCTAGGAGACAGAATGGGGGAGCTCAGGAAGTGATGTCAGAATCAGTCCCAGAGAGGAGACCCTTCATTCAGCGCAGCAGGAAGAGGGAGAGGCATCCCCTGAGCAAGGGCCATGACAGGGTTCCCGCTGATAGGGTGGCTTGGGTTGAAGCTCTAACCTAAGGAGCTGTCTGTGCCATGTCCCCACTGAGTGCAGCCACACGGTGCACTGGGACACTCAAGGCTGGGAGCCCACATGGAGCGGGCTGAGCCTCGAGGTACACCTTTTGTCACTACTCAAGGCCCCATGTCCCTCCAGAGATGCAGAGAAAGACTCAGACACAGTGCCCCCGTGCCATGATCTTTCCCTTCACCCTGCAAATTCCAAAACTGCCCATGGTCCCCGACACAAGCTGGTGCTCCACAAAGTCACAGCAGCAAACACCCCCCGACTGTCATCCCGGAGCTGTGTAGGGGGTCCCCAAGCCTTAGAGGACAAGCAGCTTCCTCGGCCCCCACACACCACCATACTCACTGTTCTGGCAGTGCACCCCATCGTACCCCGTGGGGCACTTGCAGATGTAGTCAGTGAAGACATCCCCCCGGTTTGGAACCAGCTGGCACTCGCCGTTGTTGTGGCAAGGATTGGGATGGCAGGGGCCTGGGGAATGGGAAAAACAGCTGTAATATAGACACAGGTGGAAAATAAGACCATCCAGTGGGCTGCCACTCCCCAAAGACGTTCATTGCCACTCCCCAGGCATATTCTGTCACCACATCCCTGATTGGATGTGCACTCTATGTGTCCATCCACCATCATCAAGGCTGGATCTCAGGGGTAGTGGTGCAGGACCACAACAAGGGCACATCCACTTGCTGCAAGGCTCCTGGCCTTTATGGAGCACCCATGAGAGGGTCAGCTCCTCACCTTTCTCCGTCTCATTGCAGTCAATCCCAACGTAGCCCTCGGGGCAGATGCAGAAGAAGGGGGCCTCATTAATCCCAGTCAGGCAGGTGCCCCCATTCTGACAATGGTTAACATCACAGAAGTCACCTGGAAGTAAAGCCATGTGTCACTGCAAATCATCCCTGAGGTGGGCATCCACCAGAGCCCCATAGATGTACACAAAGGCATCCCAATCCAAAAGCAGGAACTGGGGAGCACCTAGCAGAGACCAGCTGCTGGATGCTGCATGGGGCTGCTGGCATTCACGAGTGATGGTTGAGACCAGGAGCATGAAAGAGAGGCAAGGACCTGCTCTGCCCTGGCACATTAATAAAGGGGTTTAACAGAGCCTGCATGTCAAAGTGAGAACAGGGGAAACCCAGGGTTTTGGTGCATCAAGTGTTTCTGATACTTGGCTGGGAAGCAGGGCTGGCCAGGCTGGGGGTTCGCTTGGGCACGAGCAGGACAGGATTATTCAAGGGAAAGGGGCTAGTCCCATTGCTGAGTTTTGCTAACAAAAGTCTGTACTTGTAAGAGCACAAACAAAAAAATTGTAGGGGGAGCCCGCATGCTTCGGTTCCCAGATGCTGGAGACACACAGGGAGGGAGCACAGGGTCCATGCCTGCAGGACGTCTGCCAGACTTTCATCGCTCTCTGAGCAGCTCTACAAGGCAGCCCTAGCTCACAGGCAAGTTCCCCCAGGGAACTGGTTGGGTTGTACCATCTTCCCTGCCTGTTCATTCACCTCCAGCGTCTCCCATGGCACAGGGTTTACGTGGCAAGGTGGTGGTGGTGGTAGAGGGATGCAAAGGTGGCTTCTCCAAGATGACACAAGGAGCTGCTCCCATGCTGGAGACAGCCAGTCCCAAACAATGCCAAAACAGACCCTCTGCTGCCCAAAGCTGTGCCCATCACCAACACTCAGGTTGCTTCTGTGATAATGTACCCAAGAGAAGCTAAAAAACACTGTGCAGCAGTTGTGGGCGAGGAGTGAGAAAAATGTTAGAGAAACAGCCCTTGCAGACACCTCCAGCAGAGAATAAGGAGGGGAAGGAGATGCTCCAGGGGCTGGAGCAGGGATGCCACTGCAGCCCATGTAGCCCTGTCTCCCTGCAGCCTATGAAGGACCACAGGGGAGCAGATATGCACACTGCAGCCCATAGAGGAAGCTGGGATGGAACAGTCTCTTCCTCACGCACTGTATCTCATGGAAAGGACCCCCACCAGAGCAGCTCATGAAGATCTAGTCCATGGGAAGGACCCACACTGGATCTTTTCCTCCTTTTTCCCACCCTGTCCTGCTGAGGAGGGGAGTGAGTGAAGTCAACCCACCACACCCATCAACCTTCTGCTCCCCATTGCAGGGCTGAATCAGATTGCAAAAGCTGGGCTGAAATTCCTCCCACTATTAATTCTGCCCTAAAAGAAGCAACACTCTCCATAAACCTACACTAGATTTCCACAGAACTGGCTGAAAGCCTCAGTAACTCCTCGCCAAGTGCTAGGAGAGCACATCCCTTGATGGCAGGCTCTTCTCTGCCATGCTGCAGGAGTCAGAGCAAGGGCTGAACCCAGGTGGAGACCCAGGAATAACCCTTCACTACCTACATGACCTGGAGAAGGTGGAAGTTAACGAGCTGTGGGCTCGCTGCCCAGACCCACACCAAACAGAGCAGTTCTCATTAGCCTAAGCTACTACTCAGTGAGCTCCTACTCATTAGTCCTTTAATAGCAGGACTCCTTTGAGTTAATCCCACTCTTTGTGACACTCCACATCTCTGGGGTACACACTGGTGGCAGACAGGCCAACACTGGATGAAGGTTTCCAAAAAGATGCTGAAGCTCCCTTAGCCCAGCCTCAGGAGGCAGAAAAACTTGGGCACTGGTTCAAGTCACTGCCTGTGCTGCCCAGCCTGTTCTGCATGATCTCATGCTCCATCAATGCGCTGCCATGAGCTACAACATGGGAGGAGAGGGCTCCTGCTGATACGGGGGATGCCTTTGCCTCACACCCCTCCGCAGATCTCAGGATACATCCAGCCACCCCATCCTAAGGATCTTTCCCGGCACCCAGCCAGGACAGAGTTACTTCTGTTAAGCAGTGGGAGCCGGCTGCCTCCCCAGGCACAGAATGCCAAGGAATGTGTCCTCCCCATCATCCTCACTGCCTCCAGCACAGGAGTGTCTGGGGTGGGACACAGCAGCAAAGCAGCAAGGCTTCCTCCCAGGGTCGGGACAGGGGTGGTCCGAGTTTTATACTTTGGGTATTCTAAGAAACTGGACTTCATTTTATCCCCTCCCAGGAATAATCCCTTACATGGAGGGTATCGATAGCCAGACCCCTGCCCAGAAGCGATGCACACAGGTCACATTTTCCACTGTAGCAAGTTTTGGATGCTCCTGTTTCTGGGCTGTTTGGGGCCTGGTTTTGGAGCAGTACAGCATCTTCATCCTCCACACACACATTTTTCTCCGGTTGGGGACAGAGCTGTCACAGGCTGAACACTCAGGAGCCAAGGCAACAAAGATCAGCCACCGGTTTTGGAAATGTTTGCTTATATGAACCCACAGGCTGGCTGAAAAGCAAAAATAACATCCTCTGCATGCTGGGACAGCTCATCTCAGCAGGGCTGGGGGAGGTCAGGTCTCGAGAGGACAAAAAGGGCACAAAGGGCAAAAAGGGCACCTCAGTCCAGGGAGAGCAAACACAAACAGGACCTTCCTCACCCTCCCCTGCTGCCCTTTGTGCCTTGGCCTGGAGCCTCTGCGTGGGCTTTGCTCCCCTTCTCTCTGGTCTCATCCCTCCCTTCTGGAGCCGAGCGCCCCAGACATGACCCATAGGGTGATGACCGCGCTGTCGGTCCCCGGGGTTCCCCTGGCCAGGCCAGCCGGGTGCGCAGTACCAGGCGGTCCCAGGGAAGTTGTTTACACTGCGGACACGGTTATCTGAGTCTGAAAGCACGGGATACCCGGCCGAGCGAATACCGCCCTGGGAGAGGGGCCGGGGCCGCGGACCCGAGTTCCTCTGCTCCTGCAGTGGCAAGCCCTGTGGCTGCGCACCCTCTCACTCGCACCCCTGCACCCCGCACACGGCAGCCGGGACCCGCTCCCCCTGCACCCCGCATCCTCTCGCTCTGCATCCCGCATCCCCGGCACCTCGGCTTCCCCTGCACACCGGACAGCCCCTGCACCCTGCATCCCCTGCACTCCGGATCCCTTGCACTCCAGATCCCCACCATCCCGGGATCCCCCGTACTCCGCATCCCCTGCTCCTCCCGCCCCCCAGCACCCCAGGCTCCCTGGCACCCCGGGACCCGCGGCACCCCCGATCTCCGGCACTGCGGCACCCCAGGCTCCCTGGCAGCCCGGTTTTCCTGCGCCCCGCATCCTCGGCACGCCGGGCTCGCCGGCACTCACCGGACACGAGCAGGAGCAGAGAGGAGCCCAGCGCCAGGGCCAGCAGCGCTCGGAACAGCCGCGCCGTCCGCATGTCGCGTCCCGAGCCGCTCCGAGACGTGCGATCCGCACCGCACCGCACCGCACCGCACCGCACCGCACCGCCCGGGGATCGGGGATCGGGGATCGGGGAACGGGGCTCGGGGCGGGCGCTGACTCGGCCCGGCCCGCCGGCCCCACGTGCTGCACCGCCCGCCCCGGGGCGGGACCGGGACCGGGACCGGCCCCGCCGCGCCCCGCACGGCGGTGTGCGGGCCCGGGAGGTGCGGGGGAGCGCTGCGGGGTGGCAGCACTGGGGGTGCAGGCAGCAAGAGGGGTGCGGGCAGCAAGGGGGGAGCGGGCAGCACCGGGGGGAGGAGGCAGCACCGGGGGGAGAAGGCAACACCGAGGGGAGAAGGCAGCACTGGGGGTGCAGGCAGCAAAGGGAGCACTGCAACCAGCCCTGGGTGCACGGTTCAGGCAGGCAGCAGGAGGGCGAGAGGCAAGATTAGGGACTGACCTCAGAGCCAAAGGTGCCTCCTTAGCAGCCTGGAAGAGCCACCATGGTCACACTGATGATGCTCTGGTTCGCCCCATGCCAAACCTTGGCCCTCAAAAGGCTAGTGTAGATTTTCTGAGCCTGGCAGTGCCCGTGGCTCCCTGCCCTAGCTGGCAGGCAGAGGATGCAGAGCTGGGCTGGGATGTACTTTAGGGGCTGCCAACTCTTGGCAGGAGGGAGAGCTGTTTTGCAGCACAAACCCCGCTGTTCTCTCCCTGGGTGGGATGAAAGCTGGTGAGGGCTTCCCCTCTGCTGGACAGGGAACACAAGTGCCCTGTGCTACCCTTGTAACCCAGCATGCCAGCGGTATGGGGCTTTCCAAAGTTCCTCCTAACTAGCATCGAGGAAAACAGCTTTCAGCCAGGTTGGGTGTACACAGGAAAGGGACTGGGAGGGACATAACAGTTCTCTGCCCAAAGTGTCACACCACAGCCACACTGGTTCAGCCACAAACTAGTTCTTTCTTGAGCTGTGCGCAGCCACCAAGGGCTGGAAAAGCCCAGCCATGCTCTTGAGAGGAACTGGTGCCATGTGGGGAGCTCTGCTCTGGAAGGCAGAAATATATTTAACCCTGGAAGACTAAAGCATATTCAGGCTAAATCCATATTGAGCAGCAAATTCTTTTGAAAAGAGCACTGCACAGCACAGGAATGCTGAATCATTTGACCCTGTAATGGAAAGCCCTCCTCCTCCTAAACATGAAGCTGATTTTTATCTCTTCTTGCAAAACCTTCCATTTCAGCATTAACTAACCCCCATCAGACACTTGGGCTGCTCATATTTATGTGTTGACTGCCCAAGTGTTGCTACATTTCTGGCTTTGGCAGTGTAGGCACAGCAGTGGCCGCAAGCCGGGCAGCCCAGCTGCAATATGCACTTTGACCAGTCTTCCCAGCACTCCAGTGTCCAGCTAAGGTTCTCAGACACAGTGAACCAGTGCCCATGAGAGCACCCAGACTGGGAGCAACACCCCAGGGCCAGACCTGCCGGCAGGTCCAGCTGTCCTGGTGCGCTGGTGATTTGTCGGAGCACCAGGGTATGAGGAACACACGGAAGTGGACACGTATTCCCCCCACACCACCACCCTCGTTGGCGGTGTTTCCTTTAATTAATAACAACACAAAGGAAACTCCAGGTAGAGTTTAACTCTGGTGTAGGGAGAAACAGCAGCTGGAATGGAGGAAGCAGGCAAGATACAGCACTTGCTTTCGAATAACCCTTCAACCTCAGGGTAATTACTGCTGTGGTGTTCTGAGAAAAACAAGGTCAGGAGGAGGAGAGTGCAGGGCAAGATTCCCAGGGCTATGCACAAGCAACTAGGACAAGGGTGTTTTTTCCGCCTTTTGAGGGGCTACTGCCTGGATTAGCCCTGGAGAGAATGCAAGACCCAGAGGGAGCTGCAGAAAAAGGATCAGCCTCTCTAAAAACAGAAAGCAAAATGTTTTCCTTGTGTCCCCAGAGGCATGAATGCCGATGTCCTGAGGAACATGCATGGGAAAGGATATTAAAAAGCGAGTGGTGAAGGCCAGGCGCAGCAATGCTGTCCATAGGGATAGTGCTTCCTGCAGGCACCAGCAAATGGACACCTGCAATGGAGAGGGGCATCCCGATGAGAAACCAGTTGGGAAGAGTCTGTGCTGTCCCAGCTGACAGAGGGAAGCTCTGGCTATGGGAAGAAAAGAAGAGAGAGGAACAACCTGTCAAGGACAGAGAAGCAAGGAGGAATGAAGACAGCTCCCACAGGCGAACACCACACCCGGGCTCATACAGCTGCCAAGTTTTCGCAAGGGATGGCTCTACTTGAAAGAGCTGGGTAAGTCGAAGGTCAGGCATAATTTCACTCCCTTCTGCAGGGACTACTTAGGCCTTGTTATAGCAGGATTTACCACTGGGTTTGGTTTCTTCTGCATGGAGATGTGCCAGGCTGTTCTATGCTACAACCCTTTCCAAGCTGTGCTGATAGCAGATAGCCTGGTTCCCGTAGCTGGGGTGATAAAGAGGAAAATAGGTGATGGGGTCACTCATTTCTCTGATGCAATCCTCTTTAATTTCCATCTTACACAAGGGTGTTTTCCTGTGAACAAGGGAGACGAACAATACACAGCCTGCCCCTTGCTCAAGCATAAAGCCCCCATCCACCATAAAACTGGCCAGGGTGCGTCTTATGGCCGATGAGTGTGCAGTGATAGCTCAGGTATCAGAAGAGTTTTGTGTTCCTTCCCTCCACTCCCTCTCAGACACTCACCTCTGAACCACAGGATCTCTCCCACACACACACAACTTTGGGTAGCAAAGATGCCCCCCCACACCCAGCAAAGTCCTGCTCAGCACTTGCATGGGTCATTTTTGGTGGCAGCTCCTATTGATTGAATTATCTGTTCAATAAAGGAGTTCACTGGCTTAGTTTTATCTCAAAAGAAAGTCAGCCATTACACCACAGAGGGATTCCCCACCCAAAACGCTGCCACAACCCTCCTTGCCACACGGTTTCTCTCCCTAACCCCAGCTTTGAGAGCCCAGAAAAAAGCCCTGGCAGAGTTAGCCACCCCTATTCTTCACAGGCATGGTTCTTTCCTAGAGCCCAAAGCTGTGGTTCAGGTCACAGCACAGGTCTTGGGAAGGTTTCCTGCCCCATGGGATCAAGTCTCCCATCCTGCCACATGTGTCAGTCCAAGCGGGAAGGAGAAATGAGCTGCAGCACCATAGCAGTGGATTAAGCCCCAGTCTGCTCCTAATCCCTCTAACAGGATAACCAAGGGCTTGTGCCAGCATCTCTAACCTCCTGCAGCCCCAGCCAGCGTCACTGCCCGCCAGCCTGCCAGCATGTAGTTTCCAATGGCTGCAGAAGATATCCACCAGCCCAGACAATCTTTGCATGTAGCTGGACTTCCTTGTTTAGTTTCTAGAGTAAAAAAAGCTTTCCACACTCTCTGCCCTTTCTACTCAAAGGGCAACAGTTTCTTTAAACAGAGGCTGTACATTTAGGGATGAGAAAGTTTAGGAATCAGGAACTTCAGGACTA
This sequence comes from Xenops minutus, assembly GCA_035221455.1. Taxonomy (NCBI): domain Eukaryota; kingdom Metazoa; phylum Chordata; class Aves; order Passeriformes; family Furnariidae; genus Xenops; species Xenops minutus. The sequence goes on from JAWWEE010000016.1 coordinate 7,965,631, forward strand.
TCTGAAAAAACCTAGATACTGAATATCCTTAGGACATGGAAAGCTCAGTACAGCTACTGAGTGCCCTTTAGGGGCATCTAAAACTTTCTGATTTTAAAGAAACAAGGCAAAGGGCAACACCGTCCTCTAGTTTTGCTCCTCTGCCCGCTGCTGATCCTGTTGGAGCTCAGATGACATCCCAGCCAGTTTAACTTCAAGTCCTTTGCTCTAACCTAAATAAACAAGATTATAGCCAGCTTAGAGCTGGTGTGTCTGTGTAAGGTACTTAATATAAGCACCTTTATATAACCCCCTTCTCTGAATCCTTTGCAGTCTTTAAGGATTTATCCATGCTTATCTCCAACAGAAAAGGTGTTGCCTTTATCTTCACTTGACAGATGGGAAAACCAAGGGCTAGAGGGGCTCGAGGGAAGGACATGTCTCTCTTTATTTTGGCCATTCAAAAGCTAGCCACATGAGCCTTGCCTATTTCACATATTTTCTCATCAGCCAGTGGTAACAGCACCATTTTTAAAGATCATTCATATGTGCTACAGCAGGACTTACCCTGGGAAATACCTGTCTCCTCACTGATGATGGATCAGCACTGATCTCTGGCTAGGACTAAACCCCTGTGTGGTGGTTCCCTGTGGTGCCTGTCTCAGAGCACTTACTGGGACAGATGGAGCAGAGACCACATCCCAGACTTGCCCCTCTCTACCCTGTTGCTTGGAAGAACCCATCCAGTAATGGAGTCCACACTCCCATGGTACACCATGATGCACAATCGAAACCACTTATGGATTAGTAGCTGGGAGCAGCATGACCGTGCCTGTGCACCAAGCAGATGCCACAGGCAGATAAGCCATGGCTCTTTTGTTCTTTTTCAGGAAGCTTTTGACAAGCTACTGCCTTGACACAAAGCACTAAATTGTGTACTTGATAACTTTATCATCCAGGTTTCTCTGATAACCCAAGTTTCTGTGTCAGGTTTCTAATCCTCAGCCCTGTTATCACATTTTGAAGACCCCTCCTTACTCAAGCCAACAGTTTGGTTTGTGTGCTTCTGGCATATGCTTGATGGAAGGTCCTCCAAGGCCTGCAAGGATCAAGACAAGCTTGCAGCCTGATTAAACACGGGGCCTTATGGTGCTAATGCTATATGAATATGTAACAACACTAATGAACTCTAACGAGCTGAGCCACAGGGTTTGTTTGCAAGGAGCCCAGAACCTGTCTTACCGGCTGGTGAAGAAGAGGCAGTTTGCTCATTATAGCATGCTCCCCTCCCGCCCATCCATGCTGGGGAGAGGCTCTGCCCAGGTGGAGGCCTTATTAATTTGTAAAGTTGTCTTTTGATCTCTGTATCTCGGAGCATAATGAGAAGGTTTGAACTTTGCCTGTCCCACCCTCCCTGTGCCTCCAACTTGCTCTAATCCCCCAGAACCTGGCAGGCAAAGGGGAGAACTGCCACAGCTCTAGGATTCACTTCTTCCTGGAGAGAAGCATAGCTGGGACATCTTAAGACACAGTTCAGTAGACACATCTGTGGTGATGTAGCAGGAAAGCACCAGTCCCTGCACACCTTCCTCTCTGTTGCACAGACACCTGACCCTGGGGGAAAATCTGGGGAAATCAAAACTCAAAGGCAGCTCCTTATTCCCTTGGTTCCCCCAGCAAAAAGCATCATTCAGAGGCCACCTGGAGCCAGTGGTGCCCCTGCGTGGAGGGGCTGGTGACCATCGATGCAGGATGCTGGCTCCTGTAGGACCTCTGCTCTGAGAGAAAGCTCCTGGTGCCCAGTGCCTTCCACTGGAGCTGCTACAGGACCTCCTGTGCTGGCAAAGAACCATACATCCCCTGAGCCCGTGACCTGTGAGAGCCTTCCCCTTGTGATTTAATCTCTCTCCCATCCTGGACTGATCCTGCACTCCTGGCACACCGGTTGAAGCTCCTTCTCCACGGCTTCCTGCCCCTTGGGCTGCAGCCTCCAGAGCCACAGTGGAAACCGCAGCAAGAGCTCGTTTGGCACCACGGTCTGTGTCCAGGAGAGCAGGCTCAGCCACCCAGTTACTCCTCTCCCATGGCTCCTCCTTTCCTCAAAAGGAAATGAAAACAAGCTCAAAGCCAGACATGTGTCCTCAATGAAACCCATCTGTCAGAGCCATCGCCACGGTCCAACCGGGCTCTTGCCCGGTCAGGGTGACCAGATCCGCCATGGAGAAGTGCACGTAACCAGCCCCAGGGGCAGCACGCATACAAGGGGACATGAGGCTGGAGCAGTGGACACCAAGGGACTGCCAGGGCAGCTGTGTTGTCCCAAGAGATCTGCCTGGGGCTGTGCTACCTCCTTTCACAGCAGCAACAACAGCTCCCAGGCAAGGAGCCAGCTGAGAGCTCTGCACAAACACAGATGTCTCCATACAGTTTCCCTACACACCAGTCAGAGTGGTGAAGACTTCTTTAGCAGGGACAGAAGTGTCCTAAGGGGCAGGGGTATCCACCCATCCCTTAGCTGCTTCACAGATTTCCTCTGAAGGAGATTTTCTAGAGGTTAGTTTTGTATCAGATCCTTGTAAAGTCCCAAGTGTTTCTCCCTCCCTGCCAGGAAGCTAATACTAACATGTTTTTAAGACATCCATTCTGTTAGTCATACCCCATATGTCCTCTGCTATCACCCCTCCTTCTCAGTGGGATCTCCCATCACACCAATTATTTTGTCCAGCCTCCAACAGAGCCTTTATTAGAGCATGAACCCATTTGCCTTTTGTCATCAACCCCCCTCCAGGCATTTTCACATTTCACTGTTCCCTCTCACCCCCTTGTATAGCCCCACAGCCCAGTGGATACTAGATGCAAATACCATCTATTCTGCATTCTCCCAGTGTTCTCAGAGAGTTGGACAGCCCCAGTTCCAGTGCTACATGTCCCCGGCTGGCAATGGGATGCTACCCTGACAGCCCCAGCAGTAAAACTGTGGCTCTTGCTGCAGACATACAGAGTAGACACAGAGAGTGAAAACATGTGTGTTCCACAGCCCTTCCTAGCTTACCAGTAGGGCTTTTCATCTTCCTGGAGTATTCCCTTTGGTCTGTGTTCTGGGCCAGGTTTGTTTGTGCCTCCTGGAGATGTGCCCCAGGAACCTATAAATGCAGCCCCAGCACCTCCTTTGGTGTGTTTGGTGGGGCCAGGGCAGTTATTAGGGGTTTGTGTGGTAACCTGTGTCCAGTTCAGGATGCTCCCTTCCAGTCCTTGCTACCCCACCTCAGGCTCAAGGTGGAAAACAGGAGGGACATCACCTACATCAAGACCTGATGTGGCTCATCTCTGTGAGCAGGGCTGACTGCACCGGCACTGTGCTGCACACAGTGCACACCTGAAAGAATACCAGAACCTCCCTGTGGCCCAGAGGGCAGTGCAGTCCCTTTAGCTGTGAAACGGGGCTCCTTTGCAGTCTTCCTCCTTCTTTGCTTGGCTGCATCTTCTCACTTTTGGTAGTTTGTCTTCTGCAAGACCTGGGAATGTAAGCACATTTGCTTCACCTGCTGCAGGCAAGCAGAGAGAGCAGCTTTGCCAGCTGTGAGGACAGTGACCCCACAACCGCAGCTCCGGGATGGCAGGGCTGTGTTTTGCACAGCACGTGCGGCCCCACGCAGGAGGCACGTTCGCTCCTGCTGCCTGTGGTTAGCTGGCAGGCTTTCCAGGGAGCAGCGATCAGCTCACAGAGCTGCTTGTTCAGGAGCATGTCGTGGTTTTGCCTGGTCTTGCAGCTGCCTGTCAGCTGCTGTACAAACAGAGCCCTGACTCTCATGTCTGTTCTGTCTCCCCTGAGCCCTGCTCTTTGCGGGGCTCGGGATTAGCCACACCTCAGCTGGGTAAACAGGAGCTGATCCTGCCCCATCAGCCGAGGGCTTTGCAGCCTCAACCGCCCTGAGCAAGAAGTGCTCCTTTATTTTTCTCCCAAGCAAATCTCCCTTTCATCATTCAGCAGATCTGAAGCCCTTAATTGGACACAGCAGCTGATGTGATCCTCTGCTTTGGATCCATCTTCGTTTTCTTTCTTTAACCTTCTATTCTCTGCTTTTCTTCCACTCAGCTTCCTTATCTTCTGACCTGTTCCTCGTTTTCCCACTTCTTTTCCCCACTCCTGCCTCTGTCCCCTCCTTTTTGCTCTTTCACCCATCAGAGAAAAACCACCCATTCTTGATGTCACCTTCTGGGTGCTAAATAATGAACTAATGAACTATTCCAGTCTGAAAAAGCCTTGGAGGTTGTTAGTAACTACAACCGGAACCTTAGTCTTCATCTCAACTCAGAGGCATCATTTCCTGCAAATTTTTACCTGATTTGAAAGGTTTTTGAGCATGGAGGGAGGAGGATACCCATTCCCTGCAGCACAGCACCCTCTAGCCTCCATCGGGGCAGTAGCTCTCTCCTGAGCTGGAAGCAGGAAGGACCTCCATCATCAGTCAGCCATGCATCCTCCCATCCTACCACACTTCCTACATGTCCAGCCCTGTGTAACTCCAGCAAAATCCTCCTGTAGCATTACTGCCAAATCCAAGGATGGATTTCATGGGAACTTCAGAGATCAGGACCTTAATGCTTGTCTGTTCTGAGCAGACATGTGGTAATTGGGACATCATTTCCCAAAGGTTGAGACGCCAGCTTTGCAAGGTGGAGCCCACAAGGAGCCGAGGTGCTGTCATCCTGGAGAAGGGATCATTACACAGCGTCAGCAGCACTGTTTAATTCCTCCAGCCCATGCAATTCTTTAACTCAGTGGTGGTATGGGCAGGGTTTTCCAAAGGGAAGTGCTGCTCCTGCAAAGCCAGCTGAGGTCATTGAGTGGTGTGGAATCAGTGACTGCAGTAGTTCTGCAGTTGCCGTGTTTTCCTTGGAGGCTGATCTGCAGCCTGCCAGGTCCCTGTGCATGGAAAATGTTGGTCACCCCCAGCTTGCCTCTGGACGTAGCAGCAGACCCTCCCCACTTGGTTGTGACTGCCAGTGCATCTCCAGGAAAGCATCAAGCAGATGGAGATGCTCTGGATTAGACTTTCATCCCAGCCATCACAATGTCTTGCAGCCTTCTCCCCACCTGCCCACCCCCCAAAACATGCTCCTGTGGTCTCCACCAGCCTCACCCACAATCCACCTCCCTGCACCAGCATCACGCCTGTTTCCTCTCATCCCTCCCTTCCTTCTATACCTCCAGGAAACAGAGCTCTGGCTCTGTTCCCCGACATCATCACCCATTCTCCCAAATCACAACTGTAACCATTTCCTTTGTACTCACCGTCATCCAAACACAGTTGTCTGCTCCCTCTCTCCCAGACCTATCCCAATTCCCACTATTTTGGCATGCGGCAGTAGTTTCCGCCTCCGCTTATTTTATTTCCATAAATATTGCTCTCTAGGAAGAGGCCCTTCCCTATTCCTCAGGCAATACTAAAATTCAGATTTTTACAAGGGGCTGATAATCCCATTGTTCAGTTCACTGAGCATTTCAGTTTGCAGGACTGCAACCCTTCATTCTCCTCAGGCACCACTACTTCTACAGAAAATTTTCCAGAGAAAATATTTCACAAGCAGCCACTGAAAAAAAAATAAATATGGTTTTAGCAGTCTCCCTCATCAGCTTTCTGAGGCGGGATAATCATAGTCTTTCCAAACTCCAACCTCAGGAACATCTTTCCAAACTCCAACCTCAGGAACACAGTATAATGGCAAATGTCAGACAGACCACTTGGGACTAAACAGAAGACCAATGGTTTCCTTTATTCAGTATGACATCTTGGAAACACTCCAGGAGAAGCTCATACATCCTTCTCACCCTACTACATCTATTTGTTTGAATCCATCCTGCTTCCCACTAAAGATGCCTCCTCTCCTCTGCTCTCCCAGCCTGCCGCACACGTACTGCTCTGATGCCACCTCCCCTGCACAGAACCTCCCTGCTTGTCCAGGTGGCTTTAGGGACAGGTGCCACACCAAAGCACCACTTGCCTCCTGCAGCTGTGTCTTGATTTACCAAAATGTGTGATAAAGGGGCAGAAATGGGTGTAAGCAAACAAGCAGTGGCATTAGAAGTGACTATAGGGACAGGGCTGCTCAGCCTGGCAGCTTTTGATGAAGAAGGTAGGAATTTCACCTAACCAGATTCCCTGGAAAATTCAGGAGTGTTGTGGCACAGATTCATCTCAGGAAGATACCGATGGATCCTTCTCCTAGAGCACTGAGACTGCTTGTGGAGCCAGGCAGGGTTCAAGTGCCATGGAGCATCCAGAAGCAGGACCAGCAGCACTGCTGTTGCTGGGAAGTGGTTTTCAAAACCTCTTCCTCCAGCCAGCAGCTGTGACTGGATGTGGGGTAAAAGCAGTGAGCTGGCTGTGGCGAATTTGTGGGCAGAAGCAGCGGAGCACAGCCTGGTAAAGTGCTCAGCTCAGTGGCATTTCTCTTTTGGTAATGCCATAGCTTATCTGTTCCAAGATGATCAGTGAAGCTCCCTGTGTTAGCAGTCAGAGCTCTCTTGGGTTTGGTAGACAAACAAAACAAAAAAAAAGAGTAAAAAGTCTCTAGCAATGGCCTTCAGCCATTAGAAACTAGTGCCTGTGGTCTACAGGGGACAAAAAGGTGGACAGCAGTACCCAGCAGGGCTGAGGTCAGTCACTTAAGTTCTATAATTAGGAAATAAATAGCATGCTAAATAAACCCAGAGTAGAAGCTTTTGAGGAGCGTGACAGAGCTGGAAGTTGGCAAGGAGCAGCTGAATGAGAATGTGATGGAAAAATACTGAGCAGGTGGGCCATGTGCCACCTCCCCGGCTGGTTTGTGTGATGCAGCCGTTCTCCCATCCCTGGCACTTGCCTCCATACATTGCCAGCTCCTCAGGACAGAGGCTGGTCTATTTAGAGCTCTGCAAAGTGCCCATTACGCTTTTAGACACCATTTTCAGAAAACACGTAAGAGTCCAAAGAGCACTGTTCCTCCAGATCCAACAGGCTCCAGAACAGCACGGCTCTGCAGCCCACGAGCCAAAGCCTTGCTGGCACTGCAGGGAAGGCAGAGCAGGAGAAGAGGAAAAAGCATTGCCTTTATTTCCATCTGCAAAGCTTTTTTATGCTCACATGTCACTGACAGGCACTTTGCTTATTTTCAGCTCGCAATCAAGCCCTGCCTAAGAGATGTTTTTCTTTTTACTCCTGCTACACACTGGCAGAGATGAACACCCTGATGTTTCCTCCAGCAAAAAAGGTTTCCTCAGGGGCGCAAAGTCCACGGGAGTCCTTCAGCGCACGGCGCGTTTGCTGAGCAAGAGAAAAGCTGGGCAAGGGGAAATGAAGCAGAAAAAGAGTTCGAGTTCCTTGTGGCAGCAACAGCCAAAAGAGAGAGGGATGTGAAGAACAAAAGGTGACTGTCACCACGGTGTTGCACGGGGGTGTCTTCAGGCTGGCTCAGCAGCACGTGGAGTTCTCTCTGCCTGGTACCTTTCCAACTGCTGCGTTTAAAAAGGTGGAATTATCATCAGTCTTTTTTTGGCCTCTGTACAGAGTAATTGCCTGCCCAAAGCACAAGGCAAAACTGCATTTTTCCTGTGCCTGCAGTTTTCTGCACATACATTTGGCCTCTTTTGCAGGATCCACACTACTCAGAGAGGGATCCTCCTATCTCCAAAGCATCGGGGTGTTCCTGGACACCCCCACCTCACTTCTCTGCAGTAACATCAGGCAGAAACATCTGCTGGGCTGGAGCTGCCAAATCCTTCCCTACAAGGCTGGGAACAAAGGTCGTCTCTTCCCAGCTCCCTTTCTCTTGGGATGGTTCAGGCTCCTGCTCAGATGGCATTTCCTGAGCATGAGCTGTTTGCTGTGAGTGGCACAGCCTCCCTCCTGGCTCCGACTGGGGCACTCCACCTATGGTAACACCACTGCTCCCAGCACCAGCCCTGCAGAGTTCATCAGCATTCTGGCTCGGACGGAACAACTCCTGACACACTCAGAAGAAGGGCAGCTCCCTTTGCAAGCCACGACTGGCCAGCTGTTTGGCTTTGTATTCCCAAAATGCTGTTGCTCCCTCCCAGCCACCCCTGCTCTCACACCAGAAGGTTCAGCTGGAACCCACCAAAACTACCCTGAGTACAATGCCAATAACTTGCACCGATTCTTCCTTCCCTTTCTGGAGATATGGCACATTTTCCATCACTTCCCTTCTTACAGAAACAAAGCTCAGGATTTTGGCTCCCTCTGCCAAAGCCACCTGCAAATTTGTGCTGCCACCTCTCCAGTGCTAGTTCCCTCCAGTTCTCAGCTCTCATTCCTCATTGATGTATCCTAGCATCCCTTGGTATAAAAGGCCATCCTATGTTTCACTTCCTCAGTAAGAAGTGGTCAGCTGAGAGTTTGATTGCTCTGCTTTGTGACAGGGTCCATAGCAAAGTTCTCTTCTAATAGCTGAGCTTCTCTCAGGTCAAAGAAATCTTCAATAGCCTCAAGGATTTAAAAATAAAAGCCTTGCCTGGAGGCTCAGCTCCGGTTTGTGGCATATTTTCCTGCCTGGATCTGTTTTTTCCTGCCTGGATCAGATGGTGAAGTAGCTAAGGTACACCTGGAGTCAATTGGACTGCAATTTTCTGTAATCAAATTCAAACACATTCCTCAAATACTTAGTTAAGTCTGATGCCGGATGTTTATCTACTGAGCCTATCTGGTAGCTTGATCACAAGCATAACTCAGCTGCCTTGAGACACACCAAACCTCAGCCCAGCTGAGTCGCTGATAGATTTAGCAACCATAAACGCTGGGTATTTCCACAAGGTTAATTAAACGATAAGGAATACTGGTGTTTGACTGAGTGGTGCAGGATCACACCTGCAGCAATCCAGGAGGAGAGGATGCCGCTGTTTGCTCTGCCACCCTCATTCCAGCATTCCCTCTCTGCCCTTCCCCAGAGCTCCCTCCTTCCCTGTGACTCAGGCTACAGCAGTTACTCATCTCTCTACATACACAGCACCCTGGAAAATGTGACTTGCTCCTTGAGAGCTTTCTCCACGTAGGAAGCTCCAACGCCCAGTAAACACAGGAACCAAAATGCCTGGAATGAGAGGAAGGATTTTTCCACCCAGTTATATAAAGCAACCATTAACACAGCTCAGAACAGTTGATGTTACCAGCAGTGTAACATGCGGCGCTTTTGGGATAATACAAGAAAAGCAGGTTTGTAAGCATCACATCACAGATAGCTTTTTAACTTATAATTTATTTTCCTCCAGTGCCTTCCAGACGTGGCAAGGGTCCATCCAGCTCCAAGGGGACTTCGCTGTCGCTGTCACACACCCCACCTGGGGGGAGGATGCTGGGCACTCCTGTACCCCTGAGGGACCAGGGAAGGCCTTTCCCTGCTGCCGCCACAGCCCAGGGGTGCTCCCAGTGACTGCCACACACAGGAGGCCCTGCAGGCCCATGGGAACCAGACCCAGTGTGCTGAAGGCCCAGCCACCATTTTTAAAGCTCTCAAGTATTGTTTCTACACGACTTTTAAATGCAATGCATTATTACACGACCAGCATCCAGCTCCAGGGCGCATTACATGGCTCAGCAGCAGCCTGGAGAGGGTTTTGACTCTCAGTACCACCGAAACCCATTATCACTGAGGGAAGAAGGTGTCCCTCATCTGGATCCGCGGCCCGGGCGGTGTGTCCGCTGCAGGGACCGTCGAAGCTGCACCCAAGACCCCCTCAAGCCCCACTCTGTCATGGCGGCGCCCCCACCACCTCCCCTGAGCCACAGTAGCCCCGCCCCTCGGGCCCCGCCGCCAATCACCGCTCTTCCTCTGACTGCCAGGCACCCGAACCAATGAAACCGCGACATCCCGCCCCGCTGCCCCTCCCACAGCCAATGGCGCCCGCGCGTCTCTGCCGGAGCGCTCTCCCGCCCCGGTTTGCCTTCTGGCCAGTGGGCGCGCGGTCCTGGGCGGAAGCGGCGCGGCGGCGGCCAATGGGAGGGCGAGGGCGGCTGCTAAAGGGCGGCGGGCGGCGGGCCCGCGGCAGACGGGCGGGAGCGGCGGCGGGAGGTGGTGGGGGCCGTGCGCCCGGCCGGGCCTGCAGGTGAGGCGGGGCAGCCCCTTCCCGCGGGGCTCGGGGGACGGCCGGGCCTTCCTCCCGTTCTTCTCCCGCCGCTGCGTGGCCTCAGGGGGTTGCCCCGCTGCCGGGTCTGACCCTGCATAGCCGCCGCTGGGGTGGGAGATGGGATGTCTCTCGGCGGGGCCGGGCCGGGCTGTGCGGGTCGGTGTGCGGTCCCCTCGCGGTTCTCCCTGGCTGTGGGACCTGGCAGCGCGGTGGCAGCCGCCCCCTGCCCTCCTTGGGGCTGTGAGGCGGGGCTGGGAGCAGCATCCCTGTGCTCGCAGGGAGGGCAGGCCGAGGGGGTGCGATTGGGGCTGGGGGTGGCCCTTGTGCGTGTCAGGGCCAGGGCAGCTGTGCCCCCTGCCTGCCAGGCCACACTGCTCCCCACAGGCGACCTCTTCCCCCCTGCCCCCGCCCCGAGGTCCTGGCCCTGCTACGAGCACCTCGCATCGGCCTCGGGCTCCCTTTGGCTGGGTGCTGTGTACCTGCTTGTCACCCTCTGCTCCATCCTGCACCTTCACGTGTAACCTGGGATTTCCTCCAGCACGGGGTGGGGAGGTGTATCTGTCACAGCTGCTGTGGTGCAGCTGATGAAATCCCTCACCTGGCTCCTAACTTGCCTGAAGAGGTATGTCAGCAGCAGATTTATACACGCAGTTATGGCTGGAGGAGTTGCATTCTGTAGCTGCGTTCTCATGCAGGTTTCCTCAGAGAATTTGTAACAGCTTCCTATTATTGTTGGTGTACAATTGTCACTGGTCTGGCAGGCACTAAGGATTCCTGTCTGCCTCTTGCAGATTGCTCTTTGGCTTCCACAGCACTGGTGCCTCCTTCTGTAACAAATGTTAGTGGCTTGCTAGTCAGCTAACTGGTGAAGTGTGTTCATTTTACAGGCCTTATTTATCAATTATTATCATGTTCAGCCACGTTTGTAGTATTGCTTATGTTGACATGTTCTAGTCCGTGCTGATACAGTGTTTGTAGGACACTCAGTTCAACCTTTTGCATTTGTGGTATCTCATTTTCAGACCTTCTTTGATAGCATTTATTTCCTATGCAGGGAGTTTTGTTACTCACAAGTAGTCTTTGGTTGGTCTGCTATCTTTTCTTGATTTGTCTGCATCCTCTCTAAGGTTCTTGCATAGTTCTCATTTCACAAGAAAAGTTTCAATGGCTTCTGTCTCTTCTTGAATTAGTGGACATGCAGCTGTTCTTATTATTCTACACATGGCTTATTTTGGTCTCAAAGTCAAGAGTAAGAACTATAAGGTTATTAAAAGATAAATGAGTTAATGTTTGGGTTCTTCTATTCTCTTGCCTTATTTTTACAAATAGTTGCTTTTGCACAGAAGGTCCTCTATATTACTGAGTGAATAGCTGTACAGAAGATGAGGCTGAACTAAGAATCTGCCAGCCTGTCTTTTGTAGGGGTGAAGATGATGTAGAGTTTGGGGGCAAATCCTTCCATCCTGCAAAACTATTTCTGAAGAAATTAAACTTAAAATTTCATTTGTTCTGCTGTTGTAAAAGCTTTATTTTTCTATCAGGGAAAGAATAGCAGCTTAAGGTCTTAGTGTTTCATAAAGCTGCTTTATTAAACTTGTCATGTGAAAATCCAGAGATTAACACGTTGAAATAGTTGTTCTGGGATGTGGCACTGGAAGGAAAGATGGCAGAATAACATACTCTGTCCTTGACACAGACATGAGGAAAGGTTATCTGAATCTACTAAGTTTCAACTGTACTCTAGATGTCATTTGGTGTACAATAGGAAATGGTGGCTTTAGAACAGTGATTCAAACCTCCTGTAGTTTAACATCACTCAATAATGGAAATGGCCTAGGTGCTGTTGGATTCACGTTGCTCTGTATCTCTTGTCTCTTCATCCCTACTTTCACACTGCCAGCTCTGGTAGTACCAGAACTTGGATTAACAAAGTCTGTGGTAGTGTTGTGAGTGCTGGGGGTCTTGGGTGCTTATAATTCCTATTGAAAGGTGCCGAGATCAGCCTGGAATTCATGGCTTGGGCTTTTCAGCAAAAGCCTAAATAATCATAGCTCTGCTAGTATATTGGGGCCTTAATTTATACTTTTGAGTTTCTCTAGAAGAGTGTGTTTCAGGATGTGTTACAGCTCTGAATTGCTGTTCTTAATGTTCTATAGAACAATTGATGTTGTTTGCAAATATTTGCCCTGCAGCCTAAATATATTGCAAAATTTAAGCTTATATGCAGTTAAACAACTGATCAAACTCAGCTGATTGAGTGCAGTACCAAACAGTTGCTTTAATTTCAGTATGCAAGGGCACATTGTCCTCCTTGTGGAGAAGCAAAGTCCCACTTGCCCAACATATGTGGGTAGCAGTGATGCTAACCCAGCCAGGCAGCTAACTCAGCCTCTTCTAGCTCTAGGAAGGCTTGTATGCCCAAGGGCTTATCTTTTCTTCAACTATATCAGTTGACTTAGTAATAAAAATTGTCTCTGACTGCAAGCTTTACTCTGCCAATATCAGGCAGCCATAATTAAAATGCTTTGCAAAGCAGTTCTGTACAAACCAGGTGCTTGAAACATCTTTGTGCATGTGCTCTGTTAGAGGTAGTGGCAGGGGAAGGAGGTGTCATACTTGGCAGTGTACAGAAGATTTTTATCTATATCTCTAGGCGGACCAAGAAGTGCAGTTGCCTAGCACTTACCCTGCTGTTGAGAAATACTTGAGTTTCTCTTCATTTTGGGTTTGATCTGACTGCAATGACAGTTGCAACTTCCTCTACTGATACGGATTGAGCCCCTGCAAACACCCTTCTGGAATGTCTTATGTATTAGTTTCTAGTAACTGAGATGCAGCCTTATTCAGGGCATTGACTACTCAAAAAGTGTGTTATGGGCTCCTCAAAAGGGGACAAGAGACTGACTGCTGTTGAGAGGTTCACTGTTCAATAATTTTTCCTGCTTCTTAAATCTTCAAAGATGCTTTTACATAGAGCAGTAGGTTTCAGAAAGGTTATGCTGAGAGTGTTGAGGTCTGGCTGTCCCTTAAAATGGAACACCCAGTTCTGTGAAGCGTTGGTTGGGCATATGTGAATATGAAAGGTTGCACTAAGTGAAAAAAGCAGATGCACAGTCATTTACAAAGAACATCCTTGTAAGAGGAAAGGACAAAATGTCCTGAGACATGTGCCTCTAATATCCTTAGGCTCTCACTTGGATTCAGCAGGAGAAAGGGCAGTGTAGTTCTTCAAGCATTGAGTTGTTGGTAACTGTAGGGCTCAAAAACCCTCAGTTCTAGTCAGCATTCTGGTAGAACCCGAGTATCTGGCAGTGGTGGTAGCTGTGTGTTGGTCACGTCCTGTCTCTTTGTATGTAGTTTTTCTGTTCTGAAATGTTGTTCTGTCATTTTCAATATCATTACATGAATTCAGCTTCTCTAGTGTGAACCTTCTATCAGTTGTGGACAGACTCTGAGAGAATGACTCTGCAAATCTTCTGCTCCCCTGCGGAGAGGAGCTGCTTGTCAGGGGATAAAAATAAGCAAGGTGTTTGAAGACCTTAGTCAAGTGGCACCTTGGCTTTGAATAGTGTTCAGATGTAGGTGTTTTCAGACTACTTGAACTGGATCAGTCTTGAATAAAGTTCTCTTACCTGTGTTGTGCTTTGGTATAGGCTGTCTTTCCTTGCTGTGCAGCTGGTCTGGAGCATATTCCCCACTTGCTCCACTGTGCACTCTCTAGCTGAGCAAACAGCTGTGCTTGGTCTTTGAATTGTTTCTCCATTATGAACAGCTGAGCTTTGGCAGTGGATGGAGGGGTTGGAATCAGAGGGTAAACGATACTTTAACAATGTGATGCCCCATTTCAAAATATAGTGAAGGAATAGAGCAGTCTCCTTTGGGGAGGTTGGTCTGTAACACAGTTTGTATTTGCTTACTTAACTCTGTAGCTTGATGCTAGGATCATTCCCTCAACTGCTGAGCTTGGATTGTGAGGTTCTTACAGTCTGTTTATTCCACTTCCTTTGAGTTTAATGATGCTCCCAGGTTGTGTGATAGGCAAGGGATACCTGCTAATGCCTTAAGACTGTGGAAAGGTGTTGCCCAATATTTCTCTCTACACTTAAAAGTAAGCTTGACCTCTTGTACAAGAAGCTGAGGCTTTGCCCTGTAGTTCCATAAAGCAGTGGTTGGGGTGTGACAGTCCCAAGTTACTGTATCTCATCTTAAAGGAAAGGCTTATGTTATATAAGCAAACATAGTTATTTGATTACTGCAGTTAATTGATTTCTGTGAAGTCAAAGCCTTGTTCTGGCTTAGTTTAATCATGTTCATCAGGTGTATGCAATAAAAGCTAATGCAGTGGTTTTCAGTCTGTCTGAGACAAAGAGGAACCAGACATGGTGCCATACAAGGAGTCTACATAGCAACCTCCTTGGGTAATACACAAAAGCAGAACTATTTTTGATCAGCTAAAATGATACTGTGAAGAAACAAAGGCCAGTTCCTGTAGTTGGAAAGAAGCGGAATTCAAGACTCATTTGACTGTGAATTACCCTTTTTTTGAGAATTCAAAGACCTAAAGAGCCTTTAGCCCTTTTGGTTATAGAATTATTCTCAGATGGTTTTTCTTTTTAAGCAAGTTGCCTTGGTATATACGCCCAGCCCTCTTAGGTGGTCAATTATTTTTGCTCTGAAGATGCAGAATTCCTCAAAGTCAAAAAAGGAAAAAAAAACTCCAGTTAAAGGCACCTGCCTTTCTGTGGTGATGGTACCTTGTGCTGTGAACTTTATCCCTGTAACCTCCCAGTACCTCTAAACTTAGTATGAGCCAAGTATTGTAATTCATGAAAAGGTCAAATTCCAGTGAAGGCACCAGCCAAGAAATTCTTTTTGGAACAGGATGTAAACAATACTTGCTGGTGTCTGTGTGTGCCAACCAGCTAAATCCTGGCCTGGGTGCTGCCTCTGGCACAAGGTGGACAGACTTGCATGTGCTGTCCAAGTAGTGTTCTTTTAAGCGTCCTTTTGAGGGGACATGTCAGTGTGCCCTCTTTACTTGGAGATACAATCTGTCAGATGTTGGACAACAAAACCATGGTGGGCTTTGCCTGCTCCTGAGGACAAGTTTAAATGCTTGAAGTGCTCAGCTAATTCTTAATTATACCGTCTGTGCTTTGAGGTGTGAGACTTATTTGGCTCTTAAATGTCCAGAAGTACTGAGTGATGCATCAAGATGATCTCAGCATTTGTTTCCTGTGTTCTCCTCTGAGCCACCACTAAAGGTTATGGGAGGTTCTGCACCAGGTAAGCTTGGGCTGGGTACATGGCTGTCTCAAGATAAGTGGTGTCATGGCTTGCTTTGTGTGCTTAAGCTGATGAGGCATAGTACTGGTGTGTCCCTAAAATACTGTAATTTTCTTGAAACAATGTAGTAGTTTAGACTTGATGTTTTTCCATAAAAAGGAAAGCATATTTTTTAATACAAGAAGTGCTGGGTAAATGGCAGGATATGCGACTGTGCAATAGAACTTGAGGCTTTCTTAGTGATCCTCTTGCACATGTTCAGGTTCCTGTAGTTGTGTAGCTTGTGTGCTCTCAGACTCTTCTCCATTGCCTTCCAAATACTTAGTGTGGCAGCCTTTTCCATCAGGGCACCTGCTTCACCTGGGAAAGGCTCTGTATTCATCTGGATGGTCTCTAAGCATCTTCCTCTGCATTTAAACCATTGAATGCTCAGTGATGGGACATTTCTGTACACTTCCTGGAGTGAGATTTGAGTAATATGCTGGCATAAAACTTGCCTTTGTTTAAAAAAAACTATGTGCTGCTCTGGCGTTACACCCTTTCCTTAATAAAGTTCCCTTCTCCATGACTTGGTTCTAAATATCTTACCTGGTAGTGACAGGCCTGTCATTTCTGGTTTTGTAGTGTATCTTTCAGAAGGGGCATTATCTTTGGTTGATATTAGAGACAATTACTTTCCTAGAAACATTCCCTAAAGAACTAATTTCAATTAAACAGCCTTCCTTCTTTCTCCTTCAAAGAGGTGGTAAAAAAAACCTTTCTGATCCCAATCTGCCTAGGCACAACTCTTCTCAGGGTGGAGTGGTTTTGCTTTCCTCTTGTCTAACATTCTTGCTCTGAGTTTTAGTCCCCAAGTGGACACTAAAAATATATTAAACCAATCCAAGAGATGTGTGATGTGTTAGTTAACAGAGTCTGTCTGCTCAGTCTCTCAGAAGCAGCCACTTTGGCTCTTCTGAATCTTTGTGGGTAAGAGAGAATATCACACTACTTGGTAGAGACTGTAAAAGAATAGGAAAGGGCATTTTTAAAGACTTTCAGTGTTGGCCAGACATGTTCCTCTTTGGTGTCCAGCTGAGCTCTGAGAGCACCAGTGAGCCAGAGTGCTGACTGGTGGGAGAGCAGCTATGAGGCTTCTGTACCAAGCTGCCATTCATGGAAATGGCATTCCTTCAAGATTCTTAAGTCAATGTAATGGAGCATAAAATATCTTACTAGTGGAGCCCCTTTCAAAGAGGCCTTTGCTCTTGTCTGTTCCATATAGCTGCATCTTTGCATTAACCAGAAGCATTTCTAGTGCTTCAGTGAAATGAGGCTTTCAGTGGCTCATTAAAAGGCCTGAGGGAAGGACCCTGTGGGAATGGCTTCCTTTAATGTCTTTGCTTTTTTAATGTGGCTTTCCAGTATGCAGAATCAGACTCTGCTTCCTTGGGTGGAGGAGCTCTAATGCTTGGTAGTTACCAAATCCTGATAGTGCCCCATTGAGTCACAGCATGAAGTGACTTCTGTCCCTGGAAGAGTTTCCTCTCCACAGGAAATCTCTAACTGAAATGTGTACAGGTCCTGGATTTGTTGACAGTTGTGAATTCACTTACTGTACAAGTAAATATTTTGATAATGGCTTTCCCAAAACTCAGTGTCTTTGAAAGGATACATAAGGAATTTGCTGTAGCTCTACTGGCTTTTGTTGTACTTGTTCCTATTCCTGCCTGGAAAGAGGAAACATGGGGTTTTTTCTCGTTATATTTGTACAGGTGAAATGGACTCTATTAACAGTAATGCTGAAATGTTTCCTGTAACCTGATTTCCAGCTTTTTGAGATGAAAGGGTAGAGGGAAAAGACCACAAATTCAGCACTTGCTTTCCAGTGATTGATTTTAAAGTTAGCTTTTAGTCACGATTGGGACTTAAGAACATTGCTTAAAAGGGCTGTTGGTCTTGGGGGCCGTCATGCCTGTAAGTGATTTTTTTTTTTTTTTTTTCTTTTTAAGGAGTTGTACAATTGAGGTGCTTCAAAATAACATCCTTGTGGCCAAGAGCTTCAACTTCTTTGTGTTCCTCAATGTAGGTCTCAAACCCTGTGGTGGATGGAAAGGCAGGCTTGATTGCTTCTAGTGGTAGACTTATGGCCTCTTACTAGTTTTGTCTAACCTACCAGAAGTGAATCTGGTGTTCTGTATACAGAAAAGGCCAAATGTCTGTCCACTTAAATTAACGCTGACCCAATTAGAGGAGATTCTAGATTGAAATTTATCTGGCTCAACACTGTGGTTATCTGTCCTTTTTTGTAAACAGACAAGTTTATTGGGTCAATGCAAAAAGGGTTTAACAAAACAGAAGCAAGGTGACCTTATCCCAGCTGGTAAAGAGGGAGGCATTTGTCCTATGTGATTAGAGGCAGAGCTGAAATCCATTTTAGTAAGCTAAACCCTTAAAATTTTAGAGCAGAGTGCCTTGACTCAGCCCCTGCAAATCCGCCCTGGCTCAAACAGGTCTGTTCAGGTCTTCAGAAATACCAGCTCTAGAGAAAGTACCTGAAATGCTACAGCTGGATCCACAGGGATTGAAGTTTACCAATCTAGCCTTCACAGAATAGATCCATTGCTTAAATAGTCGCTGCAGATACCTGTGCAACTGCAGCAGCACTGCCAGCTTTGTGTTACATCTACAAACTGATCTGAGCTTTTGGGTAAGGATTCTGACAAATACATGATCCTCTAGCACATGTTTAAGGTGCGTAAGTTCAGTGAATGTTTGTTTAGACTGCCTTAAAATGGAAAAATACTAGTTCACAAGTGTCAAAGCAAAATCCTGCCTACCATCAGCTGAGTTTTCTGAAAGTAATGACAAGCTGGTATGCTGCTTTAAGGGAGCGACAGGCTAAAATGAGATATAAAAGTATCAGAAAATATGTAGTGTGTTTGTAATCTGAAGATTATATGGGAGAGGTAGGGCTTGGTTGGATCAGTTACACTGAGTCACTAGTACAAACTCCTAATGATTAATTGTGTCCAGTTTTATTTTTAACAAATTCACTGAGGTGAAAGCTGTGAATGGCAAACTAGCTTAAAGTCCAGGTGGCTGAAGGTCTTGAGTAACTCTTGTACTAGTATCTCATAATTTTCTAAATAAAACGGTGAAAGGAAGATGTTGCCAGAACTCCTGGGAATTTCATCTGTGGAAGATTTGCTTGAGCACCTGGTTGTCCTAGAGTTCAGGAACTTGGTCTGCTCTACTACCAGTTGTACCTTCCCTGGGGAAGCCATTGCTGTAGCTTACCTGTTGTCTCCTACACAGCTGGTGGTAGGTTTGGTGAAAGTATACAAAGTATGGACATGAGTTGACATCCTACAGCTGGACGCTGTCCTTCATCTCCTCACTGAGATGTGATGCCAGTGTCATCTTCTGCGTAGCAGATGTCTTTTTGTGGCCCACTCTGCTCCCTTCTACTGTGAAGCTCAGAATTGGAAGATAAAAGCTTCAGAGTTGTCCAAAATTAAATGTCTCTGCTTTCCTCACCCTCTGTTCTGCGATGCAGATGGTTATGGTGGCAGAAACTTGCAGCTTTCCAATACACTGTTAGTCAACAGTTGATGTCACTTGTGTTTTCTTCCAAGGGATTTTGGTGTAGCTGCGCTGAGTACAGAAAGTACTTCTGAGGCTCTTCATTCCTGCTAGGAAGAAGAATAAAGCTTTGATATGGTCTGTCCTGATGGTGTGTTTTCCATTTGGAAGCAGCAGCTGTGGTAGGGAGCAGACAGTTCTGGAGCTTTTCCTGGAAGCTCCGATTCCCCATCGATTTGTTGTGCCCGTAGGAAGCCAGCTCTAATTGTAAATATCACTTACACATTTCTGGTCCCAGGCTGAAAGCTCTCTCCTTTATTGGCATCATCAAATTCCTGTAACAAGGCTTCTTGCATGTGCACTAGTATTAATTAGGTGGCTTTGTCTGAGCTTCCTGTGGCTCTCAAGGTCTTGAAGTGTGATATGTTGTAACATCTCTAAAAACAAGTGTGGGAACAAGCAGAGACTGTTTACAAGCTTCTATCTGTAGGAGTGAGCTGCCTTGCTAAGCCTGAATAAAAGTAGCAGAAAGCTTCTTTCAGTCTGGCTTCACACTTGAGTAACAGTGTAGATATTGCACAAAGTTGAGAAGAACTGTTAATTCTCAGGGTTTTTTTAAATACAAAGGGATTTAGGTAGGTTTTCTAACTTGGTACAATGCTTCACTGACTTGAAGAGATGGAATCTCTCTGCTCATGAAGGTGTATTTACATACTGCAGATGAATTAATAAGCTATAGGTAAGTGACCTAGTCTGGAATACGTTCACTGGCAGAGACTTCTGATGCAGATGGATCAGAGTGGAAATGATTATAACTGACTACACAAATCACCAACAATGTCTGCAATGGGACCTTTGTATAAATTTGTATTCAGCCTTTCCAGCTGAGAGATGCAGCTTTATCAGTAATAATCAATTTGCTTTTTCTCCCCTCACAGGGTAACTCCTGTAGCACGTGGATCCAGAAGGTAACAAGTCTACTGAGGACTGGCAATTTTTTCTAGGTTGAAGAAAAACTGAAATTGGTAAGACTTAGCTTGTCAGTTGATGTCTTACTTGGGTTACCCATATGACTGAGGGAAGCATCCAGGGAAAAACCTGCCCCCTTCAACAACTGCAGTCAGCCCTTTGAACTGTGTGTTCAAAAAAACTGGATCAGTTTAAGAATTTGATTTCAAACTGGAGGGATATATTTTAGTTCCTTTCCCTGCCTCTGTTCCTTTACTCTGAAGCCCTTGAAAGACTAGATATTAATGTAGTTCAGCTGCAGAATTGCAGCAAGCTAAAAGAAATGCTGCAATTGCCAGTACATAAAGTGACCACCTTAAATGTAGGCAGAATTTAGTACCACTGTTCTCATGGAATTGCAAAACTCAGGCTGAGGAAGTAACACAGTTCTTTCGAGTCCTCCTTTTCAAGTCTGGCTTGTACAGCTGTGAAGAAACACATCCAGAGCTGCTGATGCCTTTGTAGACTGACTTCTCCCCTGGCTTCTGTTTGAGCTGGGTAGTCTTGGCCAAGATGCTGAATGTATTGACTGGCTACAGACTAAGGCTTGACATTTGAGATGCTTGGGGCAATTGTAGTTCAGCACTGATGAGGAATAATAAATCTCCTTCCCAGTTGATCATCCAATTTGTATTTCTTCTGTTGGTCAGGATGATTAGAGCAGTGCTGCTCTAAGCAGTAATAAATAATAAACTTCCTTTAATAAGTAATAAACCTCCTTTCATCTTTAAAGTTGCCAGTCTAATATACTAGGATTTCTTAGTGGTGTTGACTAACAAATTTAGTTGGTTAGCACAGTTGTTTATTTTATGTGACAGTTGATATTCATATCCAACAGTATATTTCTAAAAGCTTTAATACTGTTTTTTTGTCTCCAGGCTCAAAATGAGTGCAATATTGGAAACCTCTGAGCTGCCAGCAGTGTTTGATGGGGTGAAGCTGGCTGCAGTTGCTGCTGTGCTGTATGTTATTGTTCGCTGCTTGAATTTGAAAAGCCCCACTGCCCCTCCTGAACTCATTTACCAGGACTCTGCTTTGGCCCGCTTTCTACTCAAATCCTGCCCACTTTTGACCAAAGAGTAAGTATATTTTTTCCATGTTGACATGTATTATAGGAAGAAGAGCTGCACTTATATGTTCTTCTCCCTAGTGTGTTTCTTAAGCCTGGGTGCAAATGAATGTCAGGGTACAGTCTTGATGAAATAAACCTGTTCCAAGTCAAGCATTTCATTATTAGTGCCCCAAGTACCTGGACTTAGGACCAAGCCTTGTTGTGCAGGGCTCTCCATGGATGCAGTCAGCACTTGTTCTTGTACTCCTTTGTGTTAGGGAAGGAATCTGTTGGGGCTCACAGGAAGGAAATGTTTTTTATACTGTGTCACTGCACTTATAATGAACACGGGGGTGGCTATTAGTTTTAAAGTGCCTACTCTTATTTGAAGTGCCTTAAGTTGATTGAAAATTAATGAAATGTATTACTGGGTAGAGTACATCATAACTGGTTTAATAAAGTAATTACATACTGGCCAGCTCTAAGCCTGTTGCATTTGCTTCAAATTGACCTTATGTGTATTGGAGCAGGCTGATCCCTGACCTTCCATTCTAGGATCTCCAGAATCAGTGCAGCAGCTCTTACCTTCACCAGTAACCTTCACTAATAATAGGAAGCATTTAGTACAATTTCATGAGCCTTTGGAGGGACAAGGGCTTTGATTACAGTGTTTCTCTTCTGCAATCACTTTGAAAACTTGCAAGTCCAATTTAGAAGCCCTAAATACATCAATTATCTAGTAAGTGCTGAGCGCAGCTGTATGAACTTTCCTTTTGGATCTCAAAAGTCAAACTGACTTAAGGATAGTCATTCTAGGGGAGATGAGAGGCTTTCAGCAGTGCTGTGTTAGGTGCCTTGATTACATAAGGTGTAAGGTATTAAGCCACGGGGTCTGTAAACTTTAGAGGAAACAAAGCATTATTTGTTTTTAAATTGGAACTCTGAGAGGGTTCTATGATGCCCTTCAGACTTGGTAGTGTCCTATGTGTTTGGATTCTTGATTATGTCCACTGCATTAACTGCAAAGCAATTACTTACCAAAAAAAATACCTTAATGAGGTTCAAGTTACTTGGTGCCTCAGACACTTGCCATCTCAGTGCTGCAGTCCAGATTGACATGTCCGTAGTCACTGAAGGAGCAAGCATGTAACTGTGCTGATTACCAGTTTTGAAGGCATATTACTATCAGACTAATCTTTGGAAATGTATTGGAAGCTAATTCAGAGTTCATTTTACTCCTGTTTCACAGCACAGGCTCTTAGCACTACTGTATTAGAGTCATGCTTTTGACTTTTAGTTGGAGAACAAACTATTCCCTAAAAAGTGAAAATGCAGAACATGTACTGCAATTTTTAGACATCTGTTGTGCATTAATTGCAGGAGTGATGAGCTGATTGCAGAACCCTGGTGTTGTGTTAATAGTGTGTAGTTGTGGCTTGTTTTCTCTGGATCAGCTGAGCTCAGGCTTGCCAACCTCTCTGACAACTGTAGCAGTAATCTGCGCTATGTGGTTCTGGGGTAGAATATTGTCTGAGAGGTTTCCATGACCCCAGGAAGCAAACTCAGCTGAAACAAGCTAAACAAAACATGTCAGTAGGTAGTTGTTCAGTCCTCTTACCTCTATACCTCTGTTAAGGAAGCAGGAATATTACTGCTGTAGGGCATTGACAGGACTTACAGGAAAGACAACTTTAAGATGATGTATATGTGATTTTTTTTTTTACTATTGATGTTATTGTGGATGTTTTTTCAATACAGAAATTGAAAAAAAAAAATCAAAGAAATCCTATCTTTAGGCATGAAAGTCACCTGGGGACTAAAGGGGAACAAATATATTTAAATTCCTGCAATTATGCATGAAATAGTTTCCAGGACTAATTAGCAAAAAGCTATGTGAAAACAGCTTGTGCCATACTCCACTGAAAAATCTTGCAAGGCTTTGATTACTTGCTAATTATTCAGAGTGTTAGGAAAGCTGATTAAGCAGCTCTTTTCAAATTCTAGCATGAAAGCAAAATAAGTAGCCCAGCAATCCCTTTTGTTATATCAGTACTGGGTTTGTTGTCAGACCTGTTATGTGACCATTCTCCACAGAAGAATGTTCACAGCTGTGAACTGGCTTTCAGACCTGGTTTGTTCAGCTCCCTTACACTGCAGGGAGGAAGGGGTGAGGGTACTGCTGGGTAATACAGTGTGGCATAGAGAAAGCAGAAATAAGTGAAGTTACTCTCTCTGTGCAGGTGTTTGAAAATACTTGGAGAAAACACTCTTGGATTTTATTTTCCCGTTATGGCATCATCCTCACCTATGGACTTATCCAGACAATCACATTGTAACTGTGGTGTTATTCAGAAAGCCAAGTGGTAGTAGATGAATAATTTAGGAACTTTGAATTGTAAAACTGCCTGGGATGGCTGTGTGCCAGGTACCTTGTACTTGCAGATGTTAGTACTGCTTTTTACAGTTCTCTAAATTGCGAGAAGCTTTCTACGTATCTAGCAAACACTGGTTAGCAAGAAAATCTGTCTTCCTAGAGCTCATATTTTCTTATCTCTGTTTCCCTTCCTCTGCCCTGTCCAGCTCTGTACTTTGGCTGGCCAAGTGGAATAGCATAATCAGACTCTTTTCCATTCAAATTGCTACTTCTTGCATGGAAGCTCTTGCAAATCAGCACAGCTATTGGTGCTCTTGGGCCTAACTCCTGGCTGCAGCTGTCTCATTTTCCTGTCCTTCAAATGGGTACAGAAAGTCCTTCATCTGCTCTTACTCCTGTAGAAATGCAATGTTGGCTCTTTGATTCATGAGGATAAATTTGGCTAGTGCTTGCTGTAGCAGGCTAAACTTTTTTGACTGTTTACAATTTATTTTACCATCAAGTGTGTGTATCTTTATTTCTGTAGAAATGTGGCACGTGTCATCCCTATCGAAAATAATTATCCTTGCTGTCTGCACACTTTTTATCATCAATAAAGGCAAGCTCCTCAAAGATTGAGGCAAATGACTGTCAAGCCTGTTAGTAAACACTGTCAAAGATCCAGCCTAGATCCTTCTTATCCTTTGTTTGCACACTAACCTGTACTGGATAAGTAGGCTGCCTGGTACCAGAAGACTCCTTTGCACTGTCAGTGTGTTTCTCCTGGATGCAAGGAGACAAGTAATAAGAAAAGCTGTCTTCAAGCTTTTCAGTGTTCTTTTCTTCCCCCTAATAGCAAGCAGTGTTTGATTCTTGTCAACTCCTTAGCGTTTTACCCTGGGAGGAACACTTCCAGGAGAATAATAAACTAGAACAACAGTGTTACCCCTGAAGCTTTGGCAGGTGAACATGCTGAGAGGTAGAGAAGAATGGCAGCTCCCTATGGGTAAGTTGAAGTATTAACCTTGGGGAGAAAAGCAGCCTTGAGTTTTGAGTTCTTGCTGGCTGCTGTGGTATTGGCAGCAGCCTTGTGTTCTCCAGCTCTTATCAGCAAAAAGCCTTTACCCTCTGAAGGAAGACTGTAAGTGCTGTAATCCTCATGCCTCGTTTTGACTAAAATACTTCTTTGTAGTCACTGAAGGTTGAGGAGGGGTGTGTTGGGCACCTTACTAAACAAAAGCTGCCTAAACAGTGAAGGAGGTGGTTTAGCCAAGGAGGTCAGTCTGTACTTTTACATAGTTCTGACTTCATACAGTTTCTATGGGCAGCAAACACTTCTACTCCACTTGCTGGTTTCTTTTTTGAGGCTCAGGGGGTATGGAAGCTCCTTAAGCTGCTTAACTTTTTTTGTTACTTGTTTTGTTTTCATCACATTGAACATTCTAGCTGAGCTGATGCAGAAAAAGTTTTTCTATGTATATGGGGGAGGGAGTTGAATCCTGCAGACTTCTAGATGAGTTTTCTTGATCAGAATTCAAATTGCATTCCCTAGCATCAAATAAAGGGCAATGTTCAAATGAAGTCTGATTTTTGTAAAGCATTCTTTAAATACCTCCAAACTGCTCAGTAAAGGGGAAAAATAATCTGTCACCTGTTGTAATGGTAGCAGCAGTTCTCAGGGTGTCCTGACATGGACAAATTGTAGGCTTTGTTTTCTCACCATCAGTATCCAAGATAGTACAGCACATCAGAGGCCATGTAAGAGTTAATGTTTAAAGTGTTAATCTTCTCAGATGAAATGAAGTAATGCTCCAGAAATAAGCCTGTTGCTGAACTTCCACTTCAGATCTTTGAGGACCTGAATGCTGATGCTTGCTAATAAAAATAGCACGGTTTTTATGTGCTTTGTGTGAGCTGCTTATACAGCTGCTGCTTTCCTAAATTCCTGCATACTGAGTGATGTACATGCTCTAAAATTATAATCTACTGCCTGAGATCCACTGAACTTAATCAGCAATCACATGTTGAAATTGTTTTAAATATTAAAATGCTAGGAGAAATATTTGTGGAAAACCTAAGAATTCTCTTGCTCTCGGGCACTGTTGTGTGCAGCCACCTCTTAAGATGTGGGGCTGTGCTGCACAACTGAAATGCCGATTTGGAGCTCAAACATTAGCATTTGTGAACAGATTTATGTAACTGGCTCTGAATTCATTCAGCCAGTTAAGACTGAACTCTACTTATTGTACTATATGTCAGCTTCCATAATAAGTAACTTGCATCCCCAGACGTGGCTGCCTTCTGTTGCAGAATCCTGTTACTGGAAGTTAGAGGGCTGGTTACTGGAAGGTATAACTGCTTCAAATATTTATCTTTACTCAGAGTGCCTGCTGTCTATTGCAACCAAATCAAAATAGGAAAATGAGTCAGTTAAAAGCCTTTGGGTCTGGAGCAAAGTGAGAAGCCATTTTTGTTTCACAGAAATAAAAATCTCCATTTCTAGTACAACATGACTTTTCATTTGGATTTTTTTTTATCAGTACATGCTTGTCTGTGTTACTGTGGTATATTATCCTTGTCCTTGTGTGGAGGTCTTGGCAAGAGGTGTGTTCCTGAGTGCTGTTCACCACCCAGCTGGCTGCTCAGCTCCTGTCACCATAAGCCACTATTGCAGAACAGTGGAAATGCTGCTTATAGACACTGTGTTTGTGCCTGGGCTTTTGTACATCTGTGAGCAGCTTCACTGAAACAGGATACTGAGGAATATATAGTTAGTCATCTCCATATGGTGAAGTTTGCTGTGCTGGAGTAATCTCTACAATACACTGCTTTTCGAAACCACTTTGTTTTATAGCAGACAGAGGAGTTGAAGTCTTTGAACATTTTCCTTGTTTCTGCTTATTATCAATGCTGGAGGGAAGCCATCTGCTTTTGAGTGAAGGGCCCTTGTTTGAAAGACGTGGTTAAATTTAGCAGTAGTGATAGTTTTAGCATAAAGTCTGAAGGGCAGTGCTTGAATGCTCAGACTGAATACTGCTTAGTTGCTCAGTGTGCATGGTTGTGTTTCCATGTGTTGCATCCTGCTGAGCTTGTTTTCGTAAGGTAAGCCACAAGAATACCTTGAGTACTTACTCTTCTTGTCTGCAGGATGAACATCTTTTTTCAGCTGTTTGACATGAGGAATGTTGGCTTCACTACAAAGCAATCTGTGCTAGCTGTTGCTATCAGTATTGGGGTTTTTTCAGCTGGGTTGAGAATGGAAATGTCTCTGGAACTGTTTCTCGCATAGTAGGCTTAAATAGAATTTGTCTTATTTGGTCTTTCCTTTCAGAGGGTGAAGGCTTTTGCACAATTCCTGGCAATTTTTTTCCCCTCAGTGTGGTATTGTGCATCTTCATGGCTGAGAGTTCTTTCTATGCTTTCCTCTTTGAATGGTTTTAGTAAATGCACAAACTCATAAGAAGATGTCCAGTCATTCTATCCATATAGTCTTGCACTATTATACTCAGTACTTGGTCTTGGAAGTTCTTGCAGACTTTGTCTCACTGAAAGATATAGAAGCCACTTACAGGAAGATTTCAAAAATAGATTTGTCCCTTGCCAAAATGGAGAGTCAACAAAAAGTGTGACAGACAGATCATATGTCTCATTCTGCTATAGATTATAAAGATACCTTGTCCTGAGCTGAGGACAGATTGTACCTGAATTCAGTGATACAGAAGAATCACTTACAGTCAAGGTTTTATCAGGTTTTACAGTAAGTTAGATTGACAACTTGTCTGGGTAAATAAAAGTAGTATTTTTAATAGCTGCTTGGTTTTGGATCAATCTGGTATGGTAGCTTTTAATCTGTCTTAGTTTTCATTTATAATGCAAGATGATGTAGGCAATTTCTTTCCCCCTTCCTGGATACTTAGGGGATGTTTGCCTCACTAGAAGCCTGTTGCTTAAGGGCTGATGGACCTAAAGAAAAATATGAGTGAGATAACAAGCTGCTGCTCAAACAGTTGTGTGTATTTCAGAGCTTTAACTGCTTTAAAATAAAGTGCAAATTGTAGAACTAAACATGCTTAAGTATGACTAAATAGGAGTAACAAAACTGTGTCAGAGTACTATGTACATTACTCATGCTGAAGCTTGACCTTTGAATATTTATTTGAAGGAGTGTACTTCCATTCAGAGTGACTAACGTGAGCCATCTTTGCTGCAGGCAGTGTGATGCTTAAGCAGCTGACTGGAGTTAGCATCATAAAAGATAAGCTGAGCATTTTATTTGGTCCATAGGATGCTCAAACACTTGTTAACTCTGAAGGGAGCAACAGTGAATACTCTCTTGTCCAGAGGGCTTCACACAGTTTAAGCTTTGAGGGAAATGTGGAAACTTTAGGTCTCATTCATACATTATGGATAATCACAGGGATCCCTGCCTTAAAGAATATATAAATGAAACTGCCTGTGCTGTTGCCTGTAAAAGCATAAAGGTTTGACTTACTGCAGATCAGTTTTGGGGTAACCTCTAGTTGGGTTTTTCAAAGTCAGATTTGGGGATTTCTTCCCCCAAAGAAACTATCTGTGACCTGAAGAGGCAGAGTGTGGTAAGCAGTGCACTCTTGGTAAGCAGCATGCTTGAAGCCATTTGTCTTAAACTCTGGCAGTAGTGGTGAGTCTTTGGAGACTCTTCTAATTTCCTCTCTAACAACATCCTGTGGTCTCTGCTGCTGCATCTCTTCCAATGGATGACTGTAACCTATATCTGAAAACTGAACTGTCAGTTAAACATGAGGAAAGGTTTTGTGCTTGCAGAGATCCTTGATTTTTGGTTTATATTTTTCTATCAAGATGGGAGCAATAATCAGTGACAGCTTTATAGCTTAGCTGCTGTAGCTGTAGAAATGGTTTTCCTGTTAGCCCTATGGGGTAAGATTTTGGGATAATATTTGATTTGAAAAGCACTGTATGGAAGCAGTGTCACCAGTTTCAATGCATGTGCTTAACCCAAGATTGGAAACCGTGAAACAGTGTTGATGTCTGAGTCTCTTCTGAAAGAGCTGCAAATTCTTACAGGTTGTGTTTGTCAGCTCCCCTCAAAAGCTGCTAGCAAACCCCATCTGTAAAGGATGTCTGTGGGGGGGAAAAAAAGACAAATTCAGTTAAGGACAGTCATAGTGCGGAATATGGCTCCTGACCTGAACTGGTGCCAAAGTGAACCACTGGGATAAAGCCCCTGCTTTTCCTTTTTTTAGAAGAGCAGTGTGTCTTCCATCTAGCATAATAGTTGTTTTCAAAACTCCCTACACTGGGGTGTATGTAACTTGAGAGAACCGTTTATGGTTCTTGTGCAGCCTGGCTTAGTTTGACTGCACTATCCCAATGGATATCTACTCTGAATCATGAGAATGGATCCACTGACTACTTTCTACCATTCCAGCTATTACATAGGATGAGGTTGTACAGTTTCCATCACTGGGAATCTGCAGAACTGCACATTGTGCCTGGCAGGATCCAGTGCAGAGATGCTGGGCTAATACAAGAGGGGGTAGTGCTACTGACCTTGTATGAATTCTTTGAAAAGCTTTATAGTTGAGTGATCAAATCCAGGATGCACTGAGGGCTAATTTACAAGCTTGTGAGCATCAGCTGGCAGGTTTTGCAGCCTTTATTGAGGTGGTAGCTGCTTCTACAGGAATCTATTTTGGGTCTCTTTGGAAAGTGCTCTTGGAAAAATTGGAGTGAAACTACAGTGAACTGCTGTGTTTCTTTGACTGTAAGAAGTCTCACTGATAGATTTAAGGAAGAGAACAGGGAGAAAGAGCATACTGCTGCTCTTGTCTAGCTTAACAAGGCTAAGTAGTTCTTATTTTATAGGGAGTCTTTTTAAGGAGTGTGCGGGGGAAGAGGGAGTTGCGGATATGACACATAGGAGCTGGCATGGGGAAGGTGCAGCTGTGTGAGTAGGTAGTGTCAGAGCACAAAGGTAAGGATTCAGTCACATTCCAGTGGATTATGGGCTTAAGTAGTAAAATTGAGTCCTGAGATGCCTAGTTTTCCATGGACAGGGAAGAATGTGATCTCTGCTTCATGTGGTCTCAAGAAATCCAAGGAATAACTGCAGAAAACCCTAAACACAACAGGGAGGGAGTTGCTAATCTCTCAGGATCCAAGGTAGTGTCAGCAGCTCTAAAGCTTCTTCTGGATACCCTGCTCCATGTAGCAGAGACCACAGTTTCTTAACTGGAAGCGTGTCTCCTAGGACTGCTCTTCTAAACAACAAATTGTTTCCTGTTCAGGGCTGATGTAACTATCTTTTTCAAGGCATTGGATCAGTCTCCTTTGCCGAGTGACCAGGTGACTTGCCCACAGGGTGGTGGTAGGGGACAGTATGTTTCCTGTTATACCACTTGCAACTCTGCTTGTACTAAAACAAACCCTGATAAATAAGCCTTCAATGCTTTCCAGCTCATAGCTGTGTTTGTCACACAGCTTTTTTGAGGGCTAGTAAGCCAGGAAAAAAAAAAGA
The DNA here is from genome assembly GCA_035221455.1 of Xenops minutus. Classification (NCBI taxonomy): domain Eukaryota; kingdom Metazoa; phylum Chordata; class Aves; order Passeriformes; family Furnariidae; genus Xenops; species Xenops minutus. The sequence goes on from JAWWEE010000016.1 coordinate 7,995,512, forward strand.
CAGTCTGATTTGTCACCTAGCTTTGATGTACCCTGATAAAGAAAGTAAATGGTAGACTCACCCCTCTGATTGCAAGGGATTTATTATTCAGTGGAGTTTAGCCAGTTCCAAATGGTTCTCTTAAGACTGTTTCAACTGTACCTAATTCTGAGAGGCAAAAATCAACCTATACTGTGCTCTTTGCTTTATTTAGTAAAGCAGTACTGTGTAAAATGGTCTCAGCCAGCAAGTCTTGGAACTTTCAGTTTTCTAGAATTTGCTGTGAATGCTGTCACTGGCTTGTACAGGTAAGGGCTTGCACAAGTTCATGTGACTCAACCCAGCAGGCTTCAGTGTTTCGATTAAAACAGATTTACAACACTTTACTATTCTGGAGGTCACTTTGGTTGGCTGGCAACATGCAGTCCCAGTTTCACCAAAGCACAATACCCCTGTGTAGCTATTGTGAAGCATTTGTGCCTTTAACATCTGAACAGAGAGGAATGTCAGAGTTTTGGCTTTTGCTGCTATCAGTGCTGTTTTCTCAGCTTTGAGAGCATTTTGGTCTCTCCTCTTGTATAAGACTGCAAAGATCACTGCTGCCAGTTCAGTCATAGCAAAAACAGTTCCATATCTGTTACTATATTTGGTAACTAGTGAGAGATTTGTTATGGGAGTGCTTATCTGTTCTTAAAGGTTCATTAACACAGCAGGAGTAAGCAATTAAATTACTGTGTTTCAGGTACATTCCACCCCTGATCTGGGGAAAGAGTGGACATATCCAGACTGCCCTTTATGGAAAAATGGGGAGAGTGAGATCACCACATCCATATGGACTTCGCAAGTACCTCACAATGCCAGATGGAGCGACAGCCACGTTTGATCTCTTTGAGCCACGGTCTGAGCACTGCATTGGAGGTCAGTCAAACAGCAGCTGGCTGCATCTAGCTACTAACCTTGATTCTGTGCCCTGGGAGATGGGTGAGGATAGAGCCCATGACTCCCATTTGGCCTTCAGAAAAAGCAGATTTCATTTTTTAGTTTTCAGTGTTGAGATCTTCATGGTACAACACTGCACTAGAACAGTCACTCTTATCTTTATAGCTGAAGAGAATCTGAGAAGAGCTTTTCTAATGAGGCAATATTTCAGTGGTTAGAGCTGGTAATGTTGGAGCTTTGCACATGAGAGTGATAACTAATTTGAAGAGCATATGCTAATCCTGAATGTAATTTACTGTGCTTACTTGAATTACAGCAATTACTTTCTTCATTGATGAAATGATATCTTGTTAAAGTAGTGAGCAGTGTCAGCAGATCAAATATCATTAGATTAACCATCATCTGCTTTGTGGCTAATGTCAGCTGATCAGAATGTCTCTGCTTAGCAAAGCTTCTTTTCAAAGATCTGCATTACTCCCAGCTCTGGAAGGGAAGAGGGGAAGAATAGCATAACCAGTCTACTTGGTGTATGAATGAGCGCTGGGCTCCACATCTTCCACGCACATTGCAGTCACAACAGGCTGTCAGAAAGCAGAATGTGTAATGTCAAAAATGTCCTTCAAAGGGAAGAATATACTCTCAGTCTCTAGGCAGTGCCTGTAGAACTGTTTGCACAGCTTTCCCTGAAGTTAAAAAATGTTCATCTCCCATAACATGAATTACTTTTTCACATCTGTAGCGCTGGAGCTGCTGGACTCATGTCCTGTACATGATTTTTGGCAGACTAGAAGGAATTTTAGCCTGCTTGTGGTAGATGGTTTCCCACGGGTCTGGAATGGAAACCTTCTGAATCTCTTCATTTGCATGAAGTGACATTTACTTAGCTTCCCCCTCTCTCTGTGCACAGAGGATGTCACGATGGTGATCTGCCCGGGGATTGCTAACCACAGTGAGAAGCAGTACATCCGCACCTTTGTTGACTATGCGCAGAAAAATGGGTACAGATGTGCTGTCCTGAACCACTTGGGAGCCTTGCCAAATATTGAGCTCACTTCTCCACGGATGTTCACATATGGTAGGTACTTTATGGCACCTGGGAACTTATTTTCAAGCTTATGGAATTTCAAGGCATTGATCAGCCTCCTTCAGGATAACACAACTGCTGCACTCTGATAGGAGTAATACTTTCATACTGCCTCTTAGGAACTAAACTGAGCTTACATGAGAGGAAGAGGAGAGGCTGATAATACTGAATTCACTTTTTCTTCTCTTCTACCAGCTCCTACACATGTAAGAAAACTTCGGGGAAAAAAAACTCTTAGGTCTACCACAAGCCTGCTCAAATCATTTTAGAGGTGCTGAAATTGCCAGTTTCATGGAGTGTGAAACAAACCTATCTCTGAAGGATAAATGCTACTTCTGGGGCTTTGTAAAATGTAACCCAAGAGGATCTTGCAACAGCCTACGCAGAAAGTATATTTCTATCCTAGGAGGGACACATGAGGATTGGCCACCGGATGTAATGCAATGTAAAGAAACAGCAACACTTTTAGAGTATGACAGTAAAGCTACAGAAGTGGTAGTGCTTAATTGCCATGATTTTGGGCTCTCACCTTGAGTAAGAAGTCTTTCTTAACTTAGAAATGAAAAGAAGTAAAGGATTTGGAACAGTGTTCAGGGTGACTCCAGCTAGTCTTAACTGCCCTGTTAGTGAGTAATGTGATCTTTGTAGAATGTGGCCTTTTTGTTTGTGACCTAATCTGCTTTCTCCTGAACTCTGCTGAGCCCTTGTGCCCCTCTTTACTGTAAATATCTATAGGTACACTGTCAGGAGTCAATTGTGGGTTTAGCAGACTTGTGCTAGATTTTATTTTTAAAGGTAAGAGATAGATACTGCTTAGAGTTTGGATTAACAGTTAGAACAGTTATCTGGAGCAGTTAAGTTATCCAAATATTGTGCTTTGAGATTCCGAGTCTGGCAGGCAAATAGGCTGTCATGTTTTGATGCTTGTTTTAGAATTATTAAATCTACTCCTCTTTGGAAAACACTTCAGGCATATGAAGTACCTTCATTTGTATTGAGGCCTTAGGCTGTCAATGGCTGCAAGACTACTAGGTCTTGAAAACTAAGCTTGTCCACATTAAAGCATTTGCTTTTTTTTGGTAAAAGTTAAGAGCTTGCTTCCATGAGTCTTTGCTTTAGGCTTTAGGGAGTTATTCTGTAGTGCATCTCTTGAGCCATACTTTTCTGGGTCTTTTATAGCCTTGGAAAGGGCAAGGAATGCCTAGCACTTCCTTTGAGAAAGAGAATAAATCACTTATCTAAGTTGCTTGTTAAGTATTAAGTGCTAGCAGGACCCATAAGCAGTCTTTACTCTGCCTCCAACCCAAATAACGCTGTGTCCTTCCAGCTTTGCTGTATTCCAGACATATTTGTTGAGGAGTAAGTAGTCTAAATTTGGGATTCACTGAATCCTCCAGTCTAAATTTGGGATTCACTGAATCCCAGCCTCTACATCAAGCTTTGACCTGTTGCTACTCTAGCTTTGGATTTCTGAGTTACCCTGAAATTGTGAAGGTCAAACACAAAAGTGTTTTGACTGATGGCTTCATCCAGAGGAAACCAGAGCAATGCAGCTTTTGTTGTCTTGAGAAAAATTGCTCATTAAGAATGTTCACAAGGGAGTGCCCAAGCCCTGCTGGACTGCTCAGCCAGGAGCTTCCTGTTCTCCTGAAACAACAAAGCCTGGTGCTCAAAGTCTATTCCAGAGCTAGGTAAAGCCAGAGTCTGAGGTTTAGCAAGAATGCTACAGCTGGGTTGGTGCAGGGTAGAATCCCAGCTATCAGGATTTATCATCCTGAGTGAATTCCACAGGGTAGAGCTGAATCTCTGACTCTAAACTGAAAGTTTTATTTCTGTTATTCATGTGATGCCTTCTGTGGTTTGCAGTTTCAAATCCGGGGCGGGGAGTTACAGGTGGTTGATACCAGTGTACTAATGCCATCAGTTTTACAGCTGCTTCTCCATAGTTCCTTTTCCTGTACTCAAAGGCAGGAGAAATAAGTGTAGGTACTCACATGTTGCATGTGTGGAGGCCTTTAAGTCTGTCAAACAATTGGAGGATGCCAGTAACTGGACTTCTTGGTGCCAGCAGCCTGAGGGATGCAACTGGGTGTTTGCTGAGAGCAGAACAGATGTGTATAGGTGCTTAACTCTTCGCTCGAAGTGGGGATACCCACGTGTCTTTTAGAAAGCTGCAGTAGCCTTACCTCTTCAGTGGTTACAAAGGGCTGCCTGTCTCTGCTGAAACCCTTCCCCCTGATTCCAGGGAGCACCTGCTTGATCAGGAGTCTGCTGAGACCCCACCTCTATGCTTCCATCCCCTCCCCACATCAGTAGGGATTTAGGGATTCTAAACAGCATTGCTATACACAAAGAAATGAGCTGCTTTCCATCTATCCCACTTCAGAAGTGTCAAACTGCCTCAGGAAGGTAGTGATATATGGTGTTACTCCATAGTAATGTCAAGCATGGAGTTGCTGAACTCTGCTTTTTAAGCTGTTTTAGAAAGGAAGAGTTTTGATTGTCAGATTACCTGTTGCCATGATTTTTAAGCACACAAATTTCATCCTGCTTTGGCAGTCTCAGAACTAAGCGTGAGCTAAGCTCCACAGGACTCAAACAGATGTATGAACACGTGTGAATCAGAGCTCTTAAGACTATTGAAAAGTCAGAAAGGGTAAGAAGCTGAACTCAAAGCACCCAGCTGAAGCTCCAAGTGGGAGTTTAACTGTTAGAAGATGAATCTTTAACTTTGTCCTTTTTTTTTTCAGGTTGCACATGGGAATTTGGTGCCATGGTGAATTACATCAAGAAGACCTACCCTCAGACCCAGCTGGTTGTCGTGGGCTTCAGCCTGGGTGGAAACATAGTGTGCAAATACCTGGGAGAGAGCCAGGCCAACCAGGAGCGTGTCCTGTGCTGTGTCAGTGTGTGCCAGGGGTACAGTGCACTGAGGTGGGTCTGGAGGCTTCCCTATGCTGGTCTATTTTGGGAGTGCAGGAGGGGGCAGGTCCTCAGCAGGGTACATGTGGAAGGGCAAGGTGAAGATGATTGCTTCTCTAGTACTGAACTGGTCAGGTACGTGTTAGCTTCTGGACTGTGCACGTGAGATGATCTGTGTGTGCAATCTTTGTCAGCACTACAAGCAGGTTTTCTGTACCTGGCTAGGTACATACTGGCAGCTTCTGGGTCTGTATGTGATGCTGTCTCATTGCTACAGTGTTCTAAGAGAAGGCATTCCCTCTGAAGTCCTGGTGTAATTAACTGGGCAGGCTGGGCAGCATGACCAGCTGCTGAGCTGATGCCAGGTTTGAAAGCAATAGTTTACAGTGTCTCATCACTCTGAAAAGTATCCTGTGGTTCATAATAGCTTGTTTGGCTTCAGTGTGCAGTTTCAGCTGGTGGCTTGTACCTGGGGAGACTGGAAAGAGACACAGCACACAGAGGCTGTAAGTCCATACTCCTCTCTTACTTAGTGTGTGTCACTGAAACAGTGCTGTGGGCTGATGAGATGGAGAGGCACTTGCAGCTGTTACAGGAGTGGGGAAGGTAGGGAGGAGAAGGCTTATAACCCTGAAGTCTGCTGAAAATACTAACCTGTGTATCCTTCCACCATGGAAACCAAGGCTGTGGCACTTCAGAAGCTGTTGGCTCCACTCGTGTGTACTGATGAAGGGTCCAGGCACAGGGCTGCTGCTTGAAAACTGGTGCCTCAGCTAATGTGCTTTTAACTCCATGTATGCACAGTTAATGAAGCCAGTGTAACTGACTGAGCAGCTGTATTGAGTTTTTCCTTTCTGTACGTTTGGATGGCTACTAAGGTGTAGCTGACTTTACAGTAATTTAACTGCAGTTTTAAGCCATGAGATTATTTACAAGGCAAAAGAGGCTGTTGAAGCTCAGGTAATTGGTTCATCATCCTTTGGACTGATAAAAATAGTGAAATTGTGGTGGGCCTACGAGGGGCTTGCTATGGAATTTGGCCTCACAGCCTTGTCAAGGTAGCTGGAACTCTCAATGCGGCTGATGCTCTGCCTGTATAGGGACAAGTTTGATGTTCAGCAGTCTGAAGACACCTTTTATGAATGATGCTCTTACAGGTAAAGTAAAAAGCTTTTCTGGAAGCATTAAGATCTGAGTAAAATTTTGATATACATGTAATATTCCAACCTACCTAATCGCTTTTGAGGTCAGATGTGACTACTGCTAAAAGAGTTTATATGCTGCTAGTTCGCACCCTTAAAATCTGAACAGATGCTACAGGAACAGCTGTTCTGTTTTGTTTCAAGTAAAATGTTCTTAGCTGTCCTGGGGTTCTGGCATGGAGTACAGAGCGTCCTTTTGAAGCCAGCCCCTTAATTGCAGCCATCAGACAGGGTTTGCAGGAATAACATCTGGCTGAGGTCCACTTGGTTCATCTTGTACAATTATGCAATATTGTATTTCTGGTCTCCAAAATGATGTTGAGAGTAAGGCTGTTATGCTTGCAGGGCAGGGATGACCTGATTAATAATGCTCCACTTGGATATTTGTGTGGAAAAACAACTGGGTTTTTTGGCTTGTTTCTCTTTTTTTCCCCGAGTTTAATGTAGTGTTGGGTGGGTTGTGTGGATTTCTGAGCTCTTGCCTCCACCTGCTGGGTAAACATCTCCTAGCAAACCTCCTGTCACAAAACATCTGCTCTCTATTACTGGTCAGCCAGCAGGAAGGTTTTTCAGGTCTTGTCTCCCTAACCTAATAAGTGCTAATTTGCTGAAAAACTGGGAGAAAGCACCATCTGCTGAGCAGAAGACAGGAGAAGGGAAGGCCTTATGCCCTGGTTATGGAAGTGGAAGGGAAGAAAGTATAAAGCACCTCCAGGTAAATGGTTAAGCCTTAGCCTTCCTGGGCTTTGTCTGACAGGTTAAAATAGCTGGCTTCAGTCTTCTGGGTTACATAGGAGTGGATTACCCTGGTAGACATGACCAGTTAGTTTACAATTCGATTTTTTTATATTGCTTTGTGCAGCCTTTATCCCACAAATAACCTTAGGAAGTGAAGGAAAAAAGGTGGTGGTGAGCAAGGTGAACCAGAGATCTCAAATAGCAAAGCTTTTCCAGAGGAGAGCAATACTAGGATTTGCCAGAAGAATGAGATTCTTAGTTTAAAGAATTAAGAGTCTTGGGAATGTGTTCCCTGAGGCTAAACAGGGACAGGTCTCCTTATTTCTTAATCTCTGCCTGCACAGGCTTGATTCTGCTTCTTGATCTTGTGGAATGCATCAGCTCCATAGCTACAGGCTGTGGGGAGAGACCTCAGCTTTGAAACCTGGGCAGTCCTGAAAATACTGGAAGATGCCTTTGTTTTGGGGTTTTTGGTTGTTTTTTTTTTCAATGCTTGCACTCTTCTTACTAGGGGTACTGCTGATTACCACAGTAACTGCAGGGAAACGTAGTAGCTTTAACTTCAAACATCTTATAATAATGGGTATGGAAAATACTTTGTGAAGAAAGAAATGTGCATCTTTGTCTTCCTTCATTCCCCTGCCCTGGCATAAGTGTGGTAGGTATAGTCTGGCTAGACAAAAAGATACGGAAGAGGTTTATTTAAAAAAAAAATTCCATAGTCCAGCTTTGCTAACTACAAGCAAACAGCTTGCCCTTGCTCTGGTAGGGCATTTGCAGGTTATGGCTCGGGAGGTCATGCTAAATCTGCTGCAGTTCTTATAATGTGTTAATGTTTAAGTGGCAGAAGTGCTTCAGTAGCTGAAACTGCTCCCAGCATTCTTCAGTTGCTTGGTAAATGATAGTGTGTTTCCTCAGTAACAGCAAACCCTATGAAGAGTAAAGCTCTAACCTGCCCATGACCCTGCATAGCAAAGGAGTGCTGGTATCTGGCAGAGCTCACAGAACTCTGGATGGCTTTAATTCTGTTTTAACAACAGATAAGCTGTGAAGTGCTATTCTGTTTTGAGAAAAGGTAAAGACTTAGATGACACTCGCAGCTGCAAGTAGTATTTATTCTTACAGTTCCTGCCAATGAAGCTGTGTCTGTACATATTGGAAACATCTGCACAAATTATTTCCTCTGCAGAGCTGTATACACAATAGGCAACAGGGTTTAGCCCTTGCCTTGGTAGTCCCATTATGTAAATTACAATCAATTTCTGCAAAGGGATACTAAAACCCTTTTGTCAGTGTTTTAGATCTTGATTGATGGTTCTTAAATGCTCTTATCAAAACTGCTAATTGCATTGGGCAAGATGAGACTGCAGATCTGTTTTCTGGTACTAACAGACTTCATCAAAGTGGAAGTCATTTCCTGGAAAAGGTTAAGCTGAGGCAGGGAAGGCCTGGAGGTTTGTTTACATAGCCCCCAGGCTGCCAGGAGATGTTAACAGTGTATTAATCTGATCTTTCAAGATCTCCATTAACAGCTTTGTTTGTTGTTCACTCTGTTTTTTATTAGGGCACAGGAAACCTTCATGCAGTGGGATCATTGTAGAAGATTTTACAACTTTCTCATGGCAGACAACATGAAGAAGATCATCCTTTCTCACAGGTATTGCAGTACATCATTTACACTGGTAGTACTGATTGGGTCAATTGCTATATTGGGTTTGTCTTCCTGGTCCTTTAAAATAGGACTCCTGAAAGTTCTTTGGTCTTTAGATGAACCAACAGAGAAGGGGAGCCTGTGTCAACCTCATTAGTATATGGTAAAATATACAAATAAGGTTTGGTCCTCTGGTTAGAAGAAAAGCTTTGTTGTCTTTTTGTCTTCTGTGGGAACTTAATGAATAAACAAGACATGCACAGGAAAACATTGCAATTAGACTTCAAAGTCGAGTATTCTGCATCTGTTTCACTTCTAGCCAAAGAATTCCCTATTCAAGGAGCCTCTTGTTCTGCCACCTACCCGAGGTAGGACTAATCTTCACGGTCTGCTGTATGGAGCTGCTGCTTATCAAATAAGCAAATAGTCAAACCTGTAGCTCTGGCTTCTAGCTGTTCCTCTAGAAAGAGCTTGTAGCCACAAAATATAATGTTGCTGTTTCTGAAGTGCAAGTGTACTCGTAGGATCCCTGTGCTGCTGTTGTGATCGGTGGCTCTCACGTAACAAAGGAATGTGTGTTAGACAGGTGAATGCTCAATGTTGTTGCTTTCCCCCATCAGAAGTTCTCTGGGTGGTGCTTTCTAGGGCAAGAAAGTACCTCATCTGTTGCCTGGATGGAGTGAAAAGGAGGGGGAATATCTAAGACCCATTTTAATTAAGAGCGTGTGTCACTTCAAAATTTGGCTTTTTGTTTACACTCTTGTGCAGTATGAAACACTTGTAGAAGTTAGGGCAGCTGATATAGGATGATTCAGATAATTCATTCCAGATTTACAGATATTTAGACAACTTGACCAAATTTAATATCTGAAGTTAGGTAAGCTCCCATTAAAAGGTACTTAAATAACCCAGAAAAAGCCGGTGCTGGCTTGAAGGCAAGTATGTTAAGTAAACTTTTTCCATAATCAGTTGTGCTCTGAGGCAGCTCTCTCAAATCAAACCTAGCCTCCCTCCTGCTCTGCCCTGCAGCTGTCTCTGAAAGGGTATAAAAATCCCTTTCCAACTTGTAGCTTTTTTGTTTGTTTGGGGAGAAGTTTGTTCCGGTAAAGAAACACATCCTCTCCTGAGTGTGGTAATTAGTTATGACAAGTGTTCATAGTAAATAGCTTTCTGCTAAGGTAATGCCCCAAGTAATTTCTGTTGTGTGAGCTAGCCTCGTGTCTCTGTTGGGGAGCCTTAGGACCATATGGTGGAGGAGATGATATGCTCAGGACTACCCGTTCTCTCACCCAAACCACCCACAGGCTTGGTTTGAAGCCAAAGAACCCTCCGTCTAATATGCAACCTCTGTTCCAAATACCCTTAGTGCTCTCAGTTCTGTAAAGATTCTTTTTAGAGGCCCCCTCATTCAGTTTTTCAGTATATCAGGAAGACTTCTTTTTTTTTCCTCTAAGGAAGCTGCTATGGTTTCTGTTGTCTTGCTGCAAAAGGAAGTGGACAAATAAGCTGTTCTTGTTCCCAAGAAAGCCTCATGTATATGTAGCCCACTTCTAGTCTTATCTTGTCAGATTTGGTAAACTCAGCTGTCCTTGAAACATGCCCTTTTGTTATTTGGATGTAATTCTTGATATTACTCTTTCAGGCAAGTTCTTTTCGGAGATAACATAAAGAAGCCACAAAGCCTGTCAGATGCTGATCTGAGCAAGCTCTACACAGCAACATCCCTTATGCAGATTGATGATAATGTTATGAGGTATGAAGGACAATTCTCTGCTCCTCTATAGAATTCTGAAAGTACCTTCTCTTCCCTTTGTTGCTCTTGCATGCCCCTTGGTGTGCCTCTAGGAATCTGCTAAAACATAGTCAACACAACCTCCAATTCTTACTTACCTCCACCCTGAAGAAAACTTGGTAGAAAAAGCCTTACTCTTGACAGTCACAGCTTTTTAAAAATAATCCAGGAGGTGTTTATCAGTAACACCTGAACCTGCAGACCAGTAACAAAGGAAGAGGCCAGCTCTGCTGCCAAGCTCTATCAAAAAGAAGTGCAATGTGGAAAGCAGCTGAGAACTGCTCATGGATTTCCTTAGCTCTGCTTGAATCTCAAAAAGAACCTTCTCCCCAAAAAACACTGCTGCCTTCTCAATATATACTAGGGTTGGTTGAGATAATATAACTTATTTGTCACACTAACACCTAAATTAAGTTCTCTGCTTTATTAAGCAGTAGCCTGTTATTGCTCTGTCCTTAACAACACAGCACTTCAAGTGGTAGTGTTTGTACCATGGCATGTTCTGTATCAGACACTGACACCTTTCCAAAATGAAGCTGTAAACTGTCAGCTATAACACTTGGCAAACTTGGATTGTTGTTTGCTGCTTGTAAAAAGAGCCATTGCTAGGGAAATCTCCCTACTCATATGGACCAACATACCAGCTATGTTTTATCTTAGATAAAAACAAGGCACTTGAGTATAGGCTTACTGAATTCTGTGAGGCTTGTCAAGTATGTTTGAGGTTCATAAGCTGTAGTGAGTTTGTATTTGAAAAGGCTTTCAGCAAAAGATGAACAAGATCATATCTTTTCTTCTACATGTACAGTTAAGTGGGATACTTTAAAAAAAATGCTTTGAAGTCTGCTAATTTTCAACTTGCATGTTTAACTTCCCCATGCTCTCACAACATTTAAGTAAGCACAGAAAGCATAAAAGCATGTGCTGCCAAAAGTGGGTTTTGCAGAGACACTGGGTATTAAAAAATTCTCAAAATTGAGGCATTGTTCATTTTCTGTATATATGTCCTCACTTGAAAATAATAGTCACATGGGTACTAGAAGCAGATGATTGCAATGACAATCTGTTCTGTTTCAGGAAGTTCCATGGTTACAGCTCACTGAAGGAATACTATGAAGAGGAAAGTTGCCTGCAGTACTTGCACAGGGTAAGCTCTTGCAGTAGACTGTTCATGTACCTTCATTTTTCTACTGGAGGGAGAATACTCTGTGGTTTCTACTGTTGATACCTGACAGCTGTCTAGCTGGGATTTTCAGAAATAATCAGGCACAGTATATTGGAGTGGGATTTCAGTTCTTGCTGCCTCTAATGCTTGGGCTAAATGCTCTGGGTTCTAAAGAGCATATAATTCTGGCAGGTAGTAGCACCCAAGTGATCTAGACAAAACTAGACTAAACTGCTCCAAGTGTATCAGGGTAAGGTGGAAAATGGGTGGTGTCATAGAGCCTGCAGTTTCAAGGAAAAAAAATTTACTAGATACTGGGGAAGAGACTCGGGACACAATCTGTCAGGCAGATACTTAGTAGAGCAAAGTTTTGCCAAGGTGAAACTGAGATTAGTTCCTCCTTTTTCTACTGAACCAAAGGATGGAGATGTTCCAAAGGAGTTTCCTGGACTTTAACCAAGGTGTCCATAACAGACCTGGCACTGGCTGCTTAATGTGCAAAGCAGAGCAAAAAAAGGGTGTAGCTATTTGAATTCTGAGAGTGGGAACTCGATGTGTATTTGCTCTGATGCTCCCCAGCCTCTTTTGTATAATTGAGTTGGGGGGGGAAATAAATTAACTCTAAAATAAGAGGTCTTAATTGAATTTAGCAATGAGACTTCTACAGTTGGTAGATTGACATTCAAATACTAACCTCTTACTGTTTTGGTTTTTTCCCTTTTATTTTTTACGTTTCTTGATGCAGATCTATGTTCCTCTTCTGTTGGTTAATGCTGCTGATGACCCTCTTGTCCATGAGAGCCTTCTATCAATTCCAAGAGCTCTTTCAGGTATGCTGAAGCAGTCTTCTCCAGCTGTGCATATTTGTGCACCTGCAGCTTTCTTATCACATCATGATTCACCATCTCAGAGCATCTTGACTTGCCTCCTTACGTCTGTAATGCTGTGGGAGGTGTGCTAATCACCAGTTGCTAGAACTAGCAAGGCTAACCTTGAGCAGGAAGAACTTTAGTCCTCTCTGGCACCTTCTTTTTTGGCTTGTGTTGATAGCCAGAAGGTTACATCCAGGTTAACCTCTTGTATGGAAAAATGCTTCCTTATATCTTCATTCCTCACTGGGATATAGTAGGTGGGTAATAGTCTGGAAGAAGTACAGATAAACACCCTCTCTGCTGATAGAATGGGGAGAATATATGCATGGCTGTGTCACTTGTCACTAAACTGGGATCTCTCCCTTGAAAGGAGCTGAGCTATCTTCCGGCAAGGAAAAAGGCAAATTATCTTTAGATGCTCAGAAGGGGGAGCTGCTGCTGTTTCATCACACGAATAGTGGGTGCACAGGACGGGAAGCAGGGTTCTTCCTTTTCCTGGTTGAAGGCTGTGAGCAGAGAATTTTTCTACAGCTGTTTTAAGGCAGAAGCAAGCATGGGAATTTTTTTCAGTATCCATGAAACAAGATGGCTGATACACTGTCAGAGCTTAGTGCAGCTTGACATGATGCAACAGTCCTAGTTCCAGTGGATGTGAATTAAATATGTTAAAAAATATCCACTCTTAGAGTATTGCTTTAAGGACCTAACCAGCAGCATTTCTTGGGCAGCCTTCTTGTACTGGCAATTTAAGATGGTTTCACTCTCAGCTCAAAGATGTTAATCTTATGGAACTTTTTGCCTCCTTTTGTTTTACAGAGAAAAAAGAAAATGTCATGCATGTGCTGCCCCTTCATGGAGGCCACCTGGGATTCTTTGAGGGGTCTGTACTATTCCCAGAACCTCTTACCTGGATGGATAAGCTTGTGGTACAGTATGCCAATGCCATCTGCCAGTGGGAGAAGACAAAGCCTCACTGCTCAGATGCAGAGCAGGCTGTGTCTGGCCAGGAGTAACTGACCCAAAGACTCTGGATCACTTCAATATATCTCCCCCTTTGGGAACATCTTGTTCCTTCACTTGCTGCTTCAGGTTTCCATTCTCCTTGATATCCTATGGCTGGGGTTTGTTCACAATGTTTTCTTCTGAAGTGGAATTAAAACAGAGGTTAACATCTGGTCAGAGCATCTTTGGTGTATAGACACTTGGGTTTGCAACTTACTGCTCTGCTTGAAGAATTAAGTTGCTGAATATGGCTTGTTACAGGGCTACTGAGCTAAAGACTGCTTGCTTTAATATAGCAGAAGTTTTAAATGTCAAAATCTCTTCACCTGCTGGTCAAAAACTTGATCTGCAGTATTTGTTGATGTATAAATGACAGGGTAATTATGGCTCTGTGTCCTGTTCTGGTGCTGGAAAATCCCTGTACCAAGCCACAAGCCAGTAAGTGTTCAGTCTGTAAGCCACTACAATGTGGCTTCGGAAAACAGATGCTTGACTGCAAGTGGAGTTTCAGCTTTGCACCATCTCAAGGGAAATTTTGTAGTTCCTAGGAATGCACTTGCACAAGTGAATCACTTTAAAAATATTCAACTTTTCCATGCTTCAGCTGTCTGTTGATTGGGGTGGCTTTTTACTGGGACTCCAAGTAGAGAAAAGCTGCAGCCTGGTAATGCCAGCTAATGTTTCTGTGTAAACATGTTCTCACTTCAGAAAGTGATTGGTCACCTTCTTGTCATTTTTGCCTCTCTTTAAATGCAGTCATCTTTTCAGTACTGGATTCTTTGTTTTAAAGATGACTCTGGCTTCCAAAGGGAAATCCGTGATCAAGAATCTGAAGGATTTTTCTGTGAGATTGATCTGTTTGAAAGAGTATTTCATAGAGAGCTATGTACTCTCTTAGGGATTAATTGGCAGGGTGGTGAGGTGTATCTTTTTAGATCTACTTACCTTATGTCATGGTAAATAATATCAAAATCCTTCCCCTTAGCTTTCAGAGCATCAAATGGTTTTCAGACATGACTTGCCTTACAATTGATGGGGAACTGGGCATGTCTAGCCCTGTGCAACTGAAATAACATCTTTGCATGGCTGACTACTTCCATATCTGTGCAATGCTGTAGGATTACTGACTCCAGTAAGACACTGGGCTCTTTCTCATACCCAGACATCCCCTTCTAGTTTTAATGTGCAAAGTGAAGTGTGAAAGCTGTTTGCAAGTTTGCAAGAAAGATGCTTACTTACTTGTGCTTTTCCCTCAAGTGGCTGTCATGGTCTCTGCCAAGATGGTTATTAAAGACTCTCGTCTATCTCCTAGAAGGAAAGTTGTCCCATGACAATCTGGAGACTGAAACTTTGTGGTAAAAAAAATCTTTTTTTCTGTTTCTGTCAATATTGTAGTTTTCATTAATCCATCTTTAGGACTTCTTTACCACAGTGTCAGTGAAATTCTTTTCCTGTCACACTTCCCACATCAGCACTTTATTGTTTCAGCCTTGGTCTGTGTTCCAGGCACTTTAATTTATGGCTTAAGGGTGAAACAAGCAGCAAGACTTCAGTCTGGTAATACAGAGGAATGAGCCTTCTGGACTGCCCTGTCCCTGAACTTCAGTAGGATGGAGAGGTGGGGTTTTGGTTTAATAAAGCAATAATTAACTATTGTAGCAAAGGTGCATTGTCATATCAGGAAATTCCTTTAATTTGCCTTAGGCCAGACACCTTGGTCTGTTACAATGAACTGTGGATATATGCACATTCTCCTTGTTAGTAAATTCAGGTTTCATTTTTTTCTTCAAAGAAAGATGAAACCAAGTAAAGCTACAGCAAAACTTGGCTGTGTTTGTGGCTGTTCCTTAAGAACTATTTTAGGGCATCAGTTAGCAAGGATATTCTTAGCTGATGGATATCTTGTCTCTGTGTTATCCTCTTATTCATACTGCATCACTAAAATGTCATAAAAGACACTTCAGTTTTTTGCTTAAGTAGTGTTCATGTAATATTCATTGGATATGACTTAAATATCTTCTTGCTTCAGCAAAGTGGAGTGTAAACAACACTTGTACACATCAAATAGATACAGTATAAATTTAGGCGTCTCAGTCTCCTAAAATGAGGTGAGCAACAGGGCAGTTCTCAAAGCAGCAGGAGCTGTAGCTTTGTCTAATCAAACAGATCTTTGTCTTCAGAGGGTCTTTCTGAGGAATACTCCTTCCTGCCCCACAACCCAAGCCTTTGTACTTCGGAAGTGCCATTGCTGTGGACTTTCTGAAACTCAAAAAGTAATATAGATCTGTCTTGTTCCTTTGCCCTGTTTTTGCACTTGCATTTAAAACTGCTCAAACTACTTGTGACTTGACAGATTCTGGCCTCTTTGAGGGAAGAAGAGCTTCTGTCATGGCTTGTTCGTGCAAAGGTTTCTGGAGCCCGAGGTTCAACTTACTAAGCTTGTATGTGGAAGCAGTGGAGAAAAAACCTCTCTATCAGCCAACTTTGATGCTGCTTTCAAAGCCAGACTTGTGGTCATACTTGCAGCAGTCAAGTCTTGGGGAAATGGGAGAGGAGAAAATTAAGCTGCAGTGCATATTATCTGAAGACCTTAAAATTATGTATTAAATCTTGCTACTGACAACTGATACTTAGTGCTGGTGCCCCTAGACATCCTCATCTGAAACACTCCCAAAATAAGGCAATTCTAATCTTGTCATGTGGGCAGGTGGTCTTCATTTGCCCAGTAAACTCAAATGCAATCTTAATTTTTCAGTCTTAGAGGTGAAATTGTCTTTCAGCCCTCATCAAGGCACATGAGACTGCTGAGGTGTGCACTTGCAGATCATTGCAGTATGGTCTGAGAGTTCAGGATCACAGCATGACAAATTTGATGTGTGCTCTGCTTAGTGTCAAACTTGAATTAGAAAAAGTATTAGGAGGTTCTTCCACAGGTAATCTTGTGATATACACACCTTTCCCATCACTAGATATAAGTAGCACTTGAATATAAACCCCAAGGACCCTCTCAATCAGTCAGCAAGTTGCAGAACTATTTCTCTTTGATGGTTAGGCTGGTCCAACCATCACCTTCGCAATTTTTCTGAAGAGATCTGAAGATGGTAGGTAAGAAGCTCAAGCTTGCTCTTTCTGAACACAGGGAACTTAGTTTCCACTACATCAGCTCTGCCAGCCTTTTTAGTGGTACCTTTGTTAGCTTCTAAATAGAGGTGTTTTGAGATGGGACTGGCAGTGTTGTAGTTGCACTGTAAAGGCAAGCACTTAACTTCTCTGCCATCTTTTTCCTGAGTGTTTTTTCTGTGGTTCCTGTTTATGAAGATACAGGTTACAAAGACTGGGCATTTACTAAAAATGTCAGGAACTATTAACTCCAGTACTGAATTTAGCCAAGCTACCTGTGTGTCATCTGTCCTGGGTCTGTCACAAGTTCCTAGACCACAGCCCTTTGACACGTGGTGCCTTGCTCTTTTTATCCTCCTCCCTTGACATCAGCATATCTAGAGACTTCAGTAACAGCTCTGTCAGAGCTTTTTGGGCTTTGCTTTTTGGTAAATGAATTTTTAGACCATTAGGTATTGAGACACACAGGTGATGTACACTGTAAGGTGTGTGCTGACTTAAAAGACCTTTGTGGGCAGCCTACAAACAGCTACAGTCTATTTCAAGGTATAAAATAATGTATATAAGCAGTGGGTCATTTGCAGCTCTCTGCTCCTCTAGCAGTAGAAACTGAGTCATAGAAGCAGGGTTTGCTTTGCTTAGTATGTGATTTGTTGTCTTACAATCCCAAAGTTCTTGTGTCCATTAATGCTCCAGCAGCATAGCTGAAGGTATTGTCTAAGTGACTACATCTCAAAGAGCAGTGAGTAGCATCTTCAGGATTTAGTTGCCAAACAGTTTAGCCACTTGGATTGCTTCCAGGTTTTCCTGGAAATACTGTGCTTGTCTGGAGCTTATTGAAATACTTCAATTTTTTTTTCTTTTGTGAGACCAGGGAACCCGTGAGCCTTGTGCTGCATGTGTAAGTCGTTACTTGTAAAAAGAGCATCTTGTTTCTGGCTTGAGCCATACTCCGTGTCTCCTTATCCCTTGGGTGGGTCTGTTCATTGGGAAGATCCTGGAGCCACAATGACTCAAAGCAGTGTCTCCTTCATATGGCTTCTAGGTGAAAGGCAAACAGCCCTTCTTGGTGTGTGAGGACTTTTGAGTTTTCTCCAAGCTTAGAATGCCTCAGAGCAGCACCAGCCCAAGAGAGGGGAGTCCTCTTACTGTACCTTCTCCCTGGGAGTGGGCTTCACACAGGCCTGGACTTTCTCAGCTGTTGGGAGAGCTTAGGCCAAGTGCCAGCAATGAGTCAAAGCAGTTGCCAGCTTTTCATGCTGTGGTGGAAGAGTTTTTAGGGTGCTCCTGAATATCTGTACAAGGTGGCACAAAGCCTTTTTGCTTTTGTCTGAATGACAAAGTTGCATTGTATCAAAACTCTTGTGTGACCAGACATGAGACACAGAACTTTCTTCACTACAGTTCTACTGGGATGTTGACCCTTCTCATGGCTTCTGCCAACTGGGAAGTCTTTAAATAAATAAAAAATAATTAAAAAATAAATATTTTAAAAAAAGAAGCCAAACAAAACCTGTTTGTATTTGATATAACCGAACCCTACTGCTTAGCCCAAGTCAACAGCTTTCCAAAGGAGCATATTTTCTCATTGTATTATGTGACAGCTTGGCCATAATTCCTGATGACAGATCACTAGATATTCTTGAGAAAGCATAACCTCTTTCTCTGAAAATTCCAAGCCAAAAAGGTGTGTGAAGAGCTTGGGAAGAGGACACCTGTGCCCTTGTTTTGCTTGTGCAGCTGTGTTAGAACAGGCAGAGTGACTTCTCATGTTCTCGGTGAGCAGTTGACTATGAAAATATTTTCAATTTGGCAAAATTATATTCTGCAACCATCTCTAAATGCTGCCCTGAAGAAACTTGTATATTGAGACACCCTCCCTGCTGCCATGTTCTGAGTCAGATTCTCTGGAGCTGAGAGCTGCAGGGAAAATGATTTGCAACTAGCAATGCAATTTTTCTATATCTGCTGATGTTTACCTTTAAAATTATATATAAATATATATAAAACAATGTCTTTGATTTTTTTCATTATTTTTTGTTCTTGTGTGGTTGTAAAATGGAAGTCACTGCAAAACAAAATGTAATTTTGTTATCTTTGATTTGGTGGGATTTCTTTATTTAAAAATAAAGGACTTATTCAAGTCAGTGCTACATCTCTCGTGACTGTGTGCAAAGTTATATATATTGACAGAGGTTCTCAGTCTTCCTCAAGGCCCAGCTTGGGGAGCTGACCCTGGGTGACTTTATCTTCTTCCCCTTTCTCCCTTGCACCACATAATGCAAGCACTAGTGCTACCCAAGCCTTTTCTGGTTGCTTTTTGTCTTCTGGCTAAGAAGGGGTCTTTGATGCCACTCTGGTGGAGAGTGGGTGTGGCATCAGTTTAAAAATCTGTATGCCTGCCCTGAAAATAGTGAAGAAGGGTTATTTTTGTGAGTGGAGAACATTTGTTTTTACCCATGTGAGAATGAGTGGATTTCCTAACCTTTCAGCTGCTGGCAGAAGAAACACAACAGCAACTCTAGCCAGAACAACGATATCTTTGAGCCCGGGGCATACAAAAGCACTACTCACCTGACACTAAGAGCTCACTGGTGTGTTTATTATCTACAGACCGAGTGAGATGGGGATCTGGGGGGCAGCAGGTCTGGGACAGGACTGTTGCTGCTCTTCCCCTGTAATGGGAATTACTTTGTGGGAGACTCTTTTGGGCTTCATCTTTAGTTTACTGGCCATTGAGATTTAGCTGTTTGTTCTACTTCAAACCTGCTTCCTGGCTTAGTCAGTGTGTCCTCCTCTATTTGCTGTGCTGTTCTGTCTCCTTATTAAAGCAAGCTACTGGCTGACAGATTGTCCCAGCAGTGCTGAGGGGCCACAGGGATGACCCAAAATCTGTGATTGTCCTAGTCCAAGTCCCAGAGGCAGCAGTGTGGTGCTCCTGTGTCTATGTATGGTTTTGTTTTGTTTTTTTCCCCCCATTTTCACAAGCTGCAATTGCTCTGACTCCCAGGCAAGCTGTGCTGTTGTGCTTGCACTGGCCCTATGGCTGCAGAGTTGTCACATGAGGTTTCATTGGGATGGCTCCAGATGCAACAAGGAGCTAAATGCAGTCAAGAGCTGCCTTTCAGTCTCCCTCTGGCCTCTCATATAAGGCTGGCACAGCCTCAGGCTGAGACTTGCCATGCATGGACTTGGGATGCTGCTGAAGCTGGAGCAAACAGATTTAACCCCAATCACCTCTGCCCAGACAGGCCCCATCCTTCCTCCTCCCTGCAGCTTCAGAACCCACGTCCTGTTTGGTTTGAGCCTGAGCCAGTGTCCTGATGAATGTGGCTCTTGTCAGCACCCTCCACCCTGGCCAGTTTTGGTGGGGAGGGCTGGTCTGGCTGATGAAAGATGGAAATGGGAGGGGGGACAGGGCACACTGCAAGACCAGGCTGAGGGAGAAAGCCTGGGCAGAGACCAGCAACTTGCTCGTCTCTAAGCCCTGCTGCTGGCCAAGAGAAAAGATCTAGAAATGGGTATCTGATCAGCTCCTTTGAGGAGGTGCCTGGTTCATGAGCCAGAACAGACTGCCTTGCTTGGGACAGCTGCTTCTGCCTCCCTCCTCCCCACTCAGGTGCTGCTGATTCCACATTAGCAAGGTCTAATTAATATCAGGCACAGCTTGTTTACTGGGCAGGGACCCTCTTTTGCCCTCCACGGTGGCTTTTGGTGGGACTTCCCTGACTAAGCTGTCTCCGCAGTGCAGTGCTAGGAGGAACAGCTTTTGAAAGATTTTGGAGGGTACATTCTGCTTGTTTTTCACTGTTTTGTGGTTGAAATCAATCTCCTAGTCTCAGTGGCTGCTGCAGCCTCTGTTTTTCCTCCCTGGCTGAGCAGGAATTAGGCAGAGCCAGCTCCACCTGGGCCCCTAATTGGGTTTTTCTTTGCATCTTTTGGGCTGTTTTTTCTGGTTAGAGCAGATGACTAAGAATTGGAGGTCCTTGCTTGGACAGGGGTGGAACTCCATCTGGGATGCAGGGAGAATGGAGGCAGACAGCTCCTTGGTCCCTATGCCAAAGGGTATTCAGTGATGAGGGACAGGGGTCTCCTTAGAAACAGCAATACAGCCAGTGCCCAAAAAGCTGTGCCCCTGTTCCTTACCATGAGGGACCCCAGAGCTCTGCTGTTAAACACTTTATTTCTTCCTTGCTGCAACCCTCCCTTCCCAGAGCAGACACTCTCCTGTCCTCCCCGCCGCAGCTGCAGGGAATGCTGTGGGAGAGGGCTGGTGGCCTCCTTTCTCTGCTGGCTCCCAAGGGAAGGGTGCTCTGCCTGGGAGGGACAGAGCTGCTGGGCAGCCCCACTGCCTGGTGCAGGGAGGGGAGGGACAGGCATGGAGCAGCGTGCCCAGGGCGCCTCGTCACGAGCAGTCACTTGACCAATGCTACAGTAAGGAGGTG
Organism: Xenops minutus; assembly: GCA_035221455.1. Classification (NCBI taxonomy): domain Eukaryota; kingdom Metazoa; phylum Chordata; class Aves; order Passeriformes; family Furnariidae; genus Xenops; species Xenops minutus. The sequence goes on from JAWWEE010000016.1 coordinate 8,016,423, forward strand.
GCTGAGGTTAGAGGGCCACCTCTGATGCTACTGGACAGGGCAGGGGGAGCAGGCCCCTGCTTTAGAGAGCCGTGTCCTCAGACTCAATGCGGGGCCCAAAGAGCTTCTCTGCAGTTGCCTTGCCGTCATACTTGGGCAGGTTGCCACCAAAGTCTGCTGGCAAGATGTCAGCGTCGATCTCCTGGTAGAAGGACTCCAGCTCCTCCCCATGCACAAAGACCTGGAGGGAGATGGGAGTGACCCTCAGCAGAGGATCAGAGCCATTCTTCCCAACCACTCTGTTTCACCCAGGGATGTGCCTTTGCCTCCAGGTCCCTTTCCCACACTCACCCTCTCCAGCAGTTTGCTCTTCAGGAACGGTTTGACCACGTTGTAGGTGGTGGTAAAGTACCAAGGCTGGTGGATGAAGTGGACGGCCTTGAACCGTGCTGGAAATGAGTCCTAGGATCCCAAACCCAGACACAGATGGTTGCAGATGATGCTGTCCACCCAGATCTGGGCAGGCAGCAGCAGTCATCCTGGCACTGCCATAGCTCTCCTTGCCCAATCTCTTTCTCTATTTGATGGCCCCTTTGTGTTCTGACCCAGAGGATTGGTCATCCCAGTTCCAGGGGCACCAGGAAGCTGAAGTCTCCCAGAGAGGTCATTGCTCCCACTCCATGAGAAGGACCTCTGCTGTCCCCCTTCCCTGGAGAAAGCTGAATGTCTTTGGCCTCTGGTCCAAGGACAGAAATCCTGGAGTGCCTGTGAGTCTCCATCCAACCTGGACAGGGCTGCGCTGAGAGGCTGGTGAAGAAAGACCTCCAGGCCATGCCATAGGATGTTGCATAGTACCGTAGTGGTGGTACTGCTTCTGATCACATTTGTGAGAGGGCAGGGAGATTGGTGGGGAAAATAGGAGCCATTTTGCAAGGATTAAGTCAATTAGCTGGCAAGGCAAGGAGAGAGCGATGGGGAACAGCCTCTCGATGCTTTCTCATTGTGCCAGTGTGGTGGCAATCCCAAACCCTGCTGCCTCCCTTCCCTGAGCATTCTGCTCCACCAGGGCCCTCTCTGCCACTGCTGGGCACAGACTTGGCCACCTCACCTGCAGCATGTCCACCATCTTCTTGAGCTCGGAGGGTTTGATCCCTGATGCCTGCTGCATGGTGAAGCCCTTGAAGTTCTCAATGATGCAGAACCCATTGATCTGAGTCTCTTCATTTTCCAGCAGCTTCTCCAAGATAATACAATAGGCACGAAGGATCTAATGGAGAGGAGAAACAGCAGGGTCTTGTATGAGGTCTCACCTCCAATAGGAACCTCCCATTAGAACCAGGAGGTTGCCAGGAAGAGTCCCATGGAGTGTTAGCTAGGGTCTGCTTGTCACAGCCAGCCCCAGGACTTCAGAGCAGGGAAGGGTATTTCAGGGGATGCCCAGCCACAGCCACATTCCCTTCCAAGTTAGGAGCATTTCAGATCTGGGTCAATGTTATATATATTTGCAACCAAATTCAGTGCTAAGCAGGAAGCTGAGCTGAGAAAAGCTGTGAGTTAATGCCTGGAGACCTCTTTGCCAAGAAGCCCTTTCTGTGCTCCCTGCCTCAGTTTCCTCCTCTGCCCTGTACATCCCTCCTTCTGAAGGACCTTGATTTAATGGTGTGGTGCCTTTCTTCACCCCATGTTACTTGGGCTGGGAGATGCACACCCCAAATTTGGCCTGCACTTTGCACTACCTTTGGAGGGAAGGAAGGGGAACCCTTTGAGATGCACCATGCTCTCCCAGGCTTCCTTAAAGAATAAATTCAGAGGTCTACTGATTGGCTTCAGCCTGAATGGGTGGAGACTCTGTGTGGACATGTGCATGTGTGTGTAAGGACGCTGTGCTCAGACCTGCCCAGCAGGACCAGCCCAGGAGCAGAATGGGTCTGCTCTGGGAGCGATGTCTGAGGTGGACTGACCTCATCGAAGGTGATCTCCTCATAATCCCAGTTCTCGATGTTGAAAAGCATCACCACCCGCCCGTACTTGTCTCTGCTGGCCAGGATGCCGGGGTAGCCAGCCTCGATGGTGCTGCGCACAGCCTCGGGGCTCAGGTTGTCGAAGAGCTCGGGGTACTGCTGGCGGAAGTTCACGTAGCCTGGGGAGAGAAAGAAATTGAGAGGACAGGGGCTGTTTGCCCAGCCTTGGGAAGCTGGGGGAGCTGCCAGAGATGTGATGGACTGGCAATGGTGAGATGTCTGTCCTGAGCCCCAGAACTGCGTGTGGGCTGTGCCTGGGGTCCACATGGGTCAAGGTCTCCTCCAACAAAGGGGGAGAAAAGAAGCATAGCAGCAGATCAGTGCCAGCATGCTCATGTTACCCTCCCCTTGGCAGGAGCTTCCCACATCTGCCTTTTCTCCAACACCTCAACAAGCAGATAAAGTAATTTTTCCCCTCATTTCCCTTTTCCCCTTCCTCCCCAATTGGGTGACATCCCCCAGCTGCCCTCCCTTGGCACCCTGCAGTCACAAAATAAGGAATTTCATCCTGGGAAAATGCAGGCAAACAAAACAGCTCGTCTGGGAGCCAGCACTGATAATTACAACTCATTATCCCCCAAGCTGACACAAAGAAAAGCAGAGCTGGAGCCAGGCAGGTCTCAGTCAGCAGCCACCCTCCGGGCTGCCCTCCCACTCCTTCTCCATCCCTTCGGGTCACTCTTAGTATGCAGAGGGGGTGCCATAAGCCCCCAACCTGTCCCCAGCCCTTGAGGTGTCCCAGGGATGCTGAGCCCACCAGGCACCGTGCACAGAAACATCAGAGGGGTGCAGGAATGGCTCCTTACAGAGGTAGAGAGAGGTGGGCATAGGGCATGTATAGGGCATGGGGGTTTCAAGGGAGTGCAGCCCAAACCATCTGTGTTTTCTGCACAAATGGAAAATCCTGCCATCACTGAATGCATTTTTTTACCATTTTGTTTAGTAAATTGGTAAGGAATGGGATTGTCCTGGTGTTGCAGGATACCTGGCATCACCCTTACTTATTTCTTTCCCCATCCCAGCCCTTTCTGAGTCCCCCCAGGCCTGTTTTTTTCTATCTATCCTCTCTCTTCACCCCTTTCCCATGTCAGGGTCCTGCTCTGCCAGCACAGCCCAGACCCAGCACCTAGAACACACCAGCACAGAACTGGGGGGCTACTGGTGGATGTGTACCCCATCCTCACCCAACCTCACAGCCCTGGGTCCCTCCACACCTTTCAGCAGGTCGTAGGCCCTGTGAACATCGAACTTGCGGGCGCGGATGAAGCGGAGCAAGAAGGAGTCATCCTTCCCCTGCACCTTCTCAGCCACCGCCTTGCAAAGGTCCTCGCCGCCCGCCCGCTCCTGCACCAGCTCCCGCAGCGCCTTCACCGCCACCTCCCTCTGCTCCTCCGTCTCGTTCAGCTCATCCTTTGCCTGGGGGGAGCACAAAGGGCACCCAGCTCAACAATGCCCCACACACACATCCTAAAACCTGGGGAGGACAGTCAAGCTCCTTGCAGCATCTCAGCACAGGGAGGGCAGGGTCACGCAAGTCCCCTACTTAGACACACTTTGGGGTTAGTGCGTTCCCAAATGTAAAGGCTGGTTGAGGGTCTCCTCTGGCCCCTGAGAAGGAGCAGGAGCCTCAGGCTGTACCTGCTCCCCACTGCCCGCAGCCGCCCTCACCTTCTGCAGGGTGTGTGGGGGGATCTTCTCGCACTTCCCAAAAACAGGGCCATGGTCCTTGGTGGTGAGGCGCTCCAGCTTGGTGCGCAGTGCCTGCTCCTCCTCTGAGACGATCCGGAAGGTGCCCGTCTAGGGGGTGAGGAGAGCATGTGGGGACTCCCCGGCCAGCCCCCAGCTCCCTGCCCCACTGCAAGTGTCCTGGGGTAGGGAGGGTCTCCATGCAAGACCCAAGAGACTGCAATGGGATGGGGATGGACGGGGTGCTGCCCAAGCTCCTCGCTGTGGACTGAGAGCAACTGAGGGGGCAAGGGGTGCACAGGGTGAACCCCATCCCAGCACTGCAAGGAGGGGATGCTCAGAGCCTGAAGGATGGGGCAGTGTGGGGGCAGTACTCACAACCGCAGACATGTTGTCCTCTGTCCTCCGTCAGCTGCAGGACACTGTGAGAGGGAAGGAGGAATCAGCAGTAGTCTCTGCAGCACTCCTATGCCCCATCCCCTGCCCCTCTTGCTCAGACAGTACTAGAGGTGGGTGCCCAGAGGACTCCCACAACTCTCTTCAGCACCATCACCTACTGCCTGCATGTGTGCCTGCCTGTGGAGACTGAGCACCCTGGAGAAACACCATGGATGTTTGCAAAAGCTGCTTAAAATTGTGCGTGTTGATCATCTGATACCTTCATATGTTTTTATCACTCTGCCTTTCCTCTGGAGGTTGGGGATGTCTCATGGAGACCCCCAACAGCCTGAGCTCACAGAGTAGTGTTCTGCCTCAGACCACCTTCATATAGGCAGAGGTGAGCACCCATCTTTGGCCAGGCAGTCAGCTCATCCTTTTATTGCCTTTTATTTCTACTACTAAAATAAATAATATCCCCAAAATAAATAATTATCACCAAAGTGTTTCCCAAACCCTCGAGTCCAACTGCTCCAGCCCAGAGCCCATCACCAGCTGCAGGGCTGGACCACAAGCATCTCGGCATCTTGCCAATGCAGTCTGGGTGAAACACCTTGTTCCCATCCCTCGGGAGGAGGAGGAGGGCTGCCTTCATCCTATCTCCAGCATCTCCCCCTGCCTGTGCCCATCTGTAGCACCAGCTCTGAGCTCAGGCTGTGCAAGGGATGCTTGACTCCAGCATTTGGCTCAACCACTTCCCAGGGGCATTCTCTTTCCTCCAGCTTCTGGGGAAGGGACAGGTATGCCCTTTATCCAGGCAGTAAAACCAATCCAAGCCCTGGATGTACCAGGTTAAGCGAGGGCTGGATAATGGTCTTCAATGCAGTCCTTTCAGGTGGAAAAAGTCATGGATACTCACCAGGGAGAGGAAAAGCTGAACCGTCCACAGAAGGTCAGTGCACGGGGCCGAGGCGGACGCAGGGATGGTGAGGCCGGAGTGGAGCAGCAAGAAAGCTGGGCGAAAGCTTTGTAGAGTCACCGGGTTGGGATTAGACCGTCACAAGGCATCAACTCACTGCAGCTTTGTAATTAAATCAGCACAACGCAGGCAAGAAACCCCATTAAAACATTACAAAAGGCAGCTGAGGAGAGGGAAGGAGGGAGCTGGGGCTCTGCCGGCCAGTGGGAGTGTGCGTGGAGAGGCGGGCTGGGATGCCGGACCCGATTAACAAAGTATAAAAGCTTCTTGTTGTGTAACTCGCTCATTAGCACGGGCAGGGGCAGAGGCAGGTGGTGGGCACCCTGCCATCCCCGCCCGCTCCCTGCAGGGAGCAGGACAGGTCTCTTCCCCATCTCTTGCTCCAAAAGTCCTGGAAAGGTCCTGCTGTGAATTTGGCTGTGTGGGCAGAGTGCAGCTGTGGGGACCGGACTGTGGCAAAGGATGCTCCTGAGACTGGTCCCTCCTGGAGCTCTCCAACTCCTCCCCAGTGAGGCCACCCAAACAAGCATCCATATGGGGCCACTTGCAGCTTTTAAAATAAAGTAACATGACCAGAATTTTTGCAACATCCTCAAGTGGTTATTACGTTCTTGGAGCTCTGGGAACTGGAACCCATTCTTCCCCTAGGGCGATGCCACAGATCCATGAGGAAGGGAAGCCCTGGGATGTGGCAGGGACCATGCTGAGTCCACATGTGGGTGCAGAGGGATGGCAAAAGGAGTTTTTCTGGGACGTCCAAGTATGCTGAAGCTGCACAGGGCAGGAGAGCCCTTGCAGTTTTAACTCTTTGGATTCAGGATTGTGGGAGCTGGGTGAGGATGTGGTGAGAATGGAGCTGTGCTCAAGAGGAGAGGAGCTCGGCTGGGCTTGTACAATGATGGGGATTTTGGGGAGGTGGCCGAGCAGGGCTAAGTACCAGAGCAGGGCTGAAAGGGCTTACACAAGGCATGTTTTATAATGCCTCTGGGATTTACGGATTTGGTTCCACACAGGGCTGTTCTGCAAATGGAACTGAGACCCCAGTGTGAGGGAGGGAGGAGGAAGGCACGAGACTCCAGATGAAAGGCGGGGGTGCTGCTGAGGGAAAATGAGGACCTGTGCCAAAACCCTGACCAGTGTTGTGGCCAGAGGCACCATGCACTGCTCTTCAGAGGAAACCCCCTGTACTCCTGCCCCCCTTTCAATACTAGCCCTGGTGCAAGGCTCAGCTTCCTTCTACAGCTCATTGTACCTTTATCTGCAGACCAGTGGGCAAGACAGTGATAACAGGGGGACACTGTCAGTCTGGGGGTTCCCAAACAGACCCAACAGTGCTCTGTGAGGGTGGCAGAGAGAACCTGTGATCCCCGGGCCACGTGGCGATCATGGCCATTACAGATGAAGGAGTTTTGCAGACACATGTAGAGCCCTTGGCATCACCAAGTGCTTTGTCCTGGGAAAAGGGGTCTCAAGGAAAGGGGTGGCAACCCCAAGGGGGACCTACCCCAGAGTGTTGTGACAGAGTCCTAAAGGGATCTCTCTCCCAGGTCTGGTTATTCCCTTCCCCGTGGCCCCTGGCCCTGGGCAAACCCACTCCCCTCGCTCCGCAGCATCAGCTCCTGCTCCACGTGAGCACGGGGCTTGCAAAAGCTCCCACGCTGTGCTGGCGCTGGATCCTTTGGCTAAATCCCACTGCTTAAAGGCAGCCTAAACCTCCTGGTATGCCCAAGGCCTCCCCTTGCAACCCCCGGAATTAAGGGCTTTACTCAAATGTACCCACACCCCACGTGGGTGGCACTCGCGGGGCCCGTGCTGCTGATGGGGGGTGGCTTTGAATGGGCACTTTGTGCCCTGTGCCCCCCCAGGCTGTGCATCCCATGTGCCAGCACCCCATGTCACCCAGCACCCCATGTCACCCAGCACCCCATTCTGCGCCCCATTCTGCACTCCATGTCACCCAGCACCCCATGTCACCCAGCACCCCATTCTGCGCCCCATTCTGCACTCCATGTCACCCAGCACCTCACTTTGCACCCTATGTCACCCAGCACCTCACTGTGCACCCCATGTCACCCAGCACCCCATGTC
>JAWWEE010000016.1:8023653-8160448 GCA_035221455.1 Xenops minutus
CCCATTCTGCACCCCATGTCACCCAGCACCCCATGTCACCCAGCACCCCATTCTGCACCCCATGTCACCCAGCACCCACTCCACACTCCTTTAACTCCACTGATTTACTCTGCAGTGACCACACACTGGAACAGGTTGCCCAGAGAGGGTGTGGCGTCTCCCGTACTGGAGATACCCCAGGACCGTCGGGACACAGCCCTGTGTCACTGAATCACAGAATCGACTGGGCTGCAAAAGACCTGCGAGATCATCGAGCCCAAGCCTGGATCCAACCCCAGCCTGTTTCCTAGACCATGGCACCGAGCGCCACGTCCAGTCTCACTTTAAAAACCTCCAGGGACGGTGAATCCACCACCTCTCTGGGCAGGCCATTCCAACACCTGATTACTCTTTCTGTAAAGAATTTCCTTCTAATATCCCACCTAACCCTCCCCTGGCAGACCTCAAGCCCGTGTGCCCTCGTCCTGCTGCTGGGAGAAGCGGCCGCCCCCTCGAGCTACAGCCTCCCTCGGGGTACTCGTGTCGTGTGCTCTGCGATGGCCCCGCTTGACCAGATGACCCCACTGCGGTCCCTTCCACTGGGCTGGCCCACCTGCCGTGATGCCGCGCCCTCCCGAACCCCCGGTCCCCGAACCCCCGGGACTCGAACCCCGGTCCCTGAACCCGCGGGACTCGAACCCACCCGGGACTCGAACCCGCGGTCCCCGAACCCACCCGGGACTCGAACCCCCGGGACTCGAACCCGCGGGACTCGAAACCCCGGGACTCGAACCCGCGGGACTCGAACCTCCGGTCCCAGAACCCTCGGCCCCCGAGCCCCCGGTACTCGAATCCTCGGGACTCGAACCCGCGGGACTCGAACCCCCGGTCCCCGAACCCGCATTCCCCGTACCCCCGGGACTCGAACCCCCGGGACTCGAACCCCGGTCCCCGAACCCCCGGGACTCGAATCCTCGGGACTCGAATCCTCGGGACTCGAACCCCCGGTCCCCGAACCCACCCGGGACTCGAACCCGGCGCCCCGGGGTCCGGGCGGGGCGCGCGCCGGGGGCGGAGCCGTTTCCCGGGTGACGCGCGGGCTCTTCCGGGCGGGAATTTCGCGGTGGCGGCGCCGCGGCCTGGCGGGTGCCGGGCGGCTCCGGAGCGGCTCCCCGGCCCCATGGCACACCGCATCCTGTCGCTGGCGGCCGAGGCGGGCCCCGAGCGGCTCCAGGAGGCCCTGCAGGGCCTGGGGGAGGCGGAGGTGCGCGGGGAGCGGGGAGCGGGGGGTGATGCGCAGCCCGGGCCGGGGGCGGCTCACGGCGTGCCCTTCTCTTGCAGCTGGGGGAGATGGTGACCAGGCAGGCCCTGAAGGGGAGGGAGACGGCGGCGCTGCTGAGGGGGATCTTCAAAGGTGGGTGATGTCGGAGCTGCGCTCTGGGGGCAGCCAGTGCTCAGCAGTGACACTGTTGTGGTGAAAAACCCGCTCGTCGGGGCTGTCACAGGGAAACACATCCAAAAAACACATAGCAGGCAGCAAACTGGATTAATATAGTTGTGATGAGCCCGTGGTAAGTGGGATTTGCCTCTGGGAGCCCTTAAGTAGCTTGGAGTAGGACTGAGCTGGCCAGCTGAAAAGTGATTCCCAACTTGGTTCTTCGTGATGTTTGTGAGTTCCTGTTCTGCGGCAGCAGGATGAGTGACCCACGGGGTGTGATAACAGGGTTCAGTGCTTTGACCGCTTTATCCAAGAGATTCTCATTTCCTGTGCTCTGGGGTTTTCTGTTTGTTTTGTCAGATAGATAAAATAGGGAATTGCAGTCAGGTGATAGTTTATCCCTGCTGATTTCCTGTAGTTTAGCAGCATGTCGTTACTTGCATAACTTTTTTCCCATTCTTTCCTTTCTGTGTTTGCTCGTTATAAGGCTCCCCCTGTTCCCAGCAAAGTGGTGTTCTCAGGAGACTCCAGGTTTACAAGCACTGTGTCCCATTAGTGGAGTCAGGAGACCTGCATTTGGGCAAGGTGTCTGAAATCATAGGACTGCTGATGCTGGAGGTAAACCTTTGGGCTGGCTTTTCTGGGCTTTGCTGGGTATTATTTAGTACGTGGGTTGAGATACTTCACTAAGCCACTGAGGAAATAAATTGTGTCCTTTCCATAAGTTAGCTGGCGTTGGAAATTGCTCTGGGTGTGAATTTAATCTTTGTATATTTAGTCTTAAAAACTCCAAACCTGTAGTCACATCATCTTGATTTATTGCTCTGTTCTATAAAGGACAGCACAAAACAGAGATTTAAGGGCTGAATTCCCCTTAAAAGGGGAGCATTTAAGAAGTGTTGTTTTCTGCTGGTTTTTGGTGACAGTTTGGATGCATACATGGAATTCTGTGCATAGCCTCAGGCTCTTTCCTGTTGCATGTTCTTCCCAGGCCCGCCAGCTGCCAGGCCACGCATTGGCTGAGCTTGCCAACCTGTTTGTTGATGTTATTAAAGGCGGCAGCCTTTCTAACGGGAAATCCTTGGAGCTGTTTTCCACTGTTCTCACTGCATTGGCCAGTTCGAAGGAGAGCCTGGCTTATGGGAAAGGTAACCCCTATCAGCTCCTTCTCTGCACTGTATCCTCCCTTCCTCTGGAACCAGCTCCTAAGACTTTTGGTTTTTCAGGTGAACTGAATGGGGAAGAGTTTAAGAAACAGCTGATAAATACCCTCTGCTCCAGCAAGTATGTATATCTGCCAACTCTTAGTTACGTGGCAAAACATTGTGTTTCATGTTGTGCTTTGAAAAAGGTATCACCATGAGCTGTGTGTCCTGCTCTGTCATCTTTGAATCTGTGACCTCTGTGACAGTGTCTTCTCTGGTTGTGTAGGCAAGGGAGCACCCTGTTCCCAGATCCTGTGAGAACATTGCATGAACTGGTCTCAAGAAGTGCTTGTTTTTATTCCTTTCTTGGTATTTGTTATTGTAAGGGCTGGGACAGTTCAGAACCATTGTAAATGTGGGTGGTTAGGGTGGTACTGATGATTTCTGGTGAAAATCTGGCTTCTAATCTCAATATTAGAATGTAACAGGGAAATGGTGACATTCAATAATTGTGTAGGAGGGAAGAGCTAAATTATCTCAGTTTGCTCTCAGTCTTCCAACATATTTTTGTTTCACCAGGTGGGATCCTCAGTGTGTAATACATCTTGCCAACATGTTCAGGTAATTCTTTTTCCCTTCAGCGTCAACACTGCCTTGTGCTGCAGTCATGTCCATGTCCTATTCCACATGTAGCCTGGGGCAAGTACAAATAGAAGGACTGACCATACCAGGCACAGCCCTGTGGATGGTTGGTTGATTAACATTCCCACCAGATCCATCTGGATACAAAACATAGCTGTGCAGGCATGTCCCAAGAGCTGGGCATGGCATCATGGTTTTTATTCCATATGTGAATGTGTCTTGGCAAATAAACAATATATTAATAAGAATCTTTGATTCAACAGGGATATTCCACTATCAGGAGAGGAGCTGCAGTTTGTGATGGAAAAGGTCCTTAGGATGTTCTCCAAATTAGACTTGCAGGAACTTCCCCCTCTGGTCTATCAGCTGCTTCTGCTTTCTGCAAAGGTAAAAGCTCATGGGACCTGGATTTCCTCTAAGCTTATACCATCAGAAAAAAATGTCCACACTGATCTATAGGCTGAATTTTGACAGGGATTCTGATTGTTCCCAAACCATGTTGTAGGGATACAGCAGGACATCAGTAGGTTTTCTCTAACTGCCTCCAGCCTGAAGAAGCTGACTGCTCAGAGAAAGAAATGATCTTGATCTTCCTTGTGGGAAAAGAAGGAAACCTTTGGGAAATAAGGGATGAGCACAGAGCTAGCAGACAGTGAAGATAATTTGTTTGTTCAGTGATCTCAAGTGTGGTTATGCTCACTTTGTGTGACCTGCATGCTCTAATAGCTCATACAGTGTGACTGTCTGCTGGGCTGTAGTCTGACTTGTACTGGGAATGTGTCATCTCTTGTGCTCTTCCTCCAGAGCAGAGACTGCCAGGTATATCTCTGCCCTCTGACAGGGTGATCTGGTTCTTTTACTTACTTTGTGACCAATTCAATGCCAAAATGATCCAGAGTCAAAGACAAATTATATGTGTGTTACAGGAGGTCATTTGGGTCCACTGGCCAAAATGTATTGTTACATTTAAAGTTAGGAGTTTGAAAGCCTTCTCAATTGATTAAAACATAAAGGATCCTTTCTAATTAATAACAATTTCAAAAAAAAAAGGACAATCAGAACATCTGAAAGCTTGAGTTTCTTCCAGCTCTTTGATAAGTGCAGTCAAAAGAAATATGCAAACTGGAAATCTGAAAATGAGCCACACAGGAGCCCTCCCCTGCCTCAGCAATTTATTGAGGGAAATGAAAGATACCATGACATTTGTGATAGGTGTGGGAATGAAGTGTAGTTCTCTGGGATACGGCAGGCCCTGCAATAATTTAATGTAATGTTCTGTCTTGCAGGGCAGTAAGAAGACTGTTTTGGAAGGAATAATCAGTTTTTTCAATCAGCTGGATAAGAGACAGAAGGAAGAACAGAGGGTACCACAGTAAGTTCTTGCTCTGTCATCCCCTTTCTTTACTACCTGGGTATATATAGTCACCCTGGTCGTGCTGAGAGTTCCTTGAATTTGAATTGTTAAACCTTGTACAAATACATCCTCCTGGTTCCATAAGAAATGATTTATGGCATTGGATGGCTTATTTTTTTCTGATAAAACTTACAGGTCAGTGGACCTTGAGGTAGCCACAATGCCCCTGGACCAGCTCCGTCATGTGGAAGGCACTGTTATTCTCCATATTGTTTCTGTCATCAACCTGGACCAGGACCTAGGCGAGGAACTTATCAAACATCTGAAGGTATGGAAGGATGGAACAGGACCTGTTCCTAAAGACATTGAAGCAGGGTTTTTAAAGCTTAATTAGTTAACTGGAGAAAGGATTTAATAATTTTTATGATCACAGTCATGTTCCCTTTAACAAGTGCTGTGATATGTTTGAAGCGAGATGTACCTGATGACTTCCTAAACTTGCAGGGCACTTCAGTTGAAGATAACAAGCTCTCTGACTGTTACTTGCTATTTTCTAGACTGAGCAGCAGAAGGACCCTGGTAGAGCCCTGTGTCCCTTCAGCGTGGCTCTTCTGCTGTCAGTTGCTGTAAAACACAGACTGCAAGAGCAGGTATGTGGGTGATAAGCTTGCAGAGAACTTCCATGGGGATACACTCTGCACTCCTTGGAAAGGAAGCCTGGTTAGGTAGTTGTCCCATCAGAATTAGGCTTAAAAAGGTTTCAGTGTGCTCATGGAGAGGCAGTTAGGTCATTGGTATGTTATACTTTACTGAACACTAGAAAAGACCTCAGAGCAATATCACAATTTTTCAGAGCAGTGTTTCCTGTGGGTTGGTATTGTAGGATGAGAAGTCTTCTTTTTCTAATGTTTTGGCTCTGTGGTGGCCACATGAAGAGCATCTGGCAGCAGATTACCCTCCTTGAAGCACTTAATGAGGCTGGTGTATTTGTCCTGAGAAAGAAGTGTTAAGATTTTTGGCAGGCAGTACTGGAACTTGTGCTTTGGCTGGTGCTTTTTACTGGAACATACCCAAGACTATACAGGTCCCATTTCAAAGATAATTTCCTCACACTTAATGATTTTATGTTCCAGATATTTGATTTCTTGAAAACATCAATCACAAGAAGCTGCAAGGACCTGCAGTTCCTTCAGGCCTCCAAGTTTCTGCAGGATTTGTTTCCTCAACAATATGATGTAAGCGCTGTAATTCTGGAAGTGGTGAAAAATAGGTGAGTTGTTGCCACGTGCTGCAGAACTTTCAATGAGCTTTGGGAGGGGGGAGAATTTCAGCCTTGCTAAAATACTGTGGGATGCTAAATACTAAATACTGCTGACCGTGTGCTGGCAGGGATCAGTGTCACAATCCAAAGTTTTTATCCCAGTTTTAGGTTGGTGATTTAAAAAAAAAAAAAAAAGGCAGCAAAACACAGCTGTACAAATCTGCTCCTTTTACCTCAAATCTCAGAATCTGGTGGTACAAAGGGCTAAACTGATCAGGACCTGATTTGTTTCTCACTGAAACACTTACATTGTGAGTCATGCTGCTGGCTGTAGTTTGTGTTCCAGTCATCCCCCACATGGTTAGTGCTTTAAACATGCTGTGGGATAGCTCTGCTCTGTCACCAGTTGTCCTTTAGTTTGATGGGAGGTGTTCCTCTTCTGTCTTTCTCTGTGGCTTGAAGATCTTACGGTCAGTAGGATGCCTTTGCATCCTGACTGTGGCCTACATCATTCCCCATAGCAAGGAAACCTTTGGACTGGAAGTCTGATGGACTGCAAGAGGTGTTGTGCTGAGCACCTGTCCCTCAGTCTAAAGACAGTCATGGTGTTGTGAGAGATGTCATCCTCTCTACTGTCTTCAAGTGTATCTCACTGATACTTGGACACAGACCCTGGACTGACTGCAGAAGATTTTTACCTCGGACTGCTCTAATCTAAACTTTTCTGTGACTAAGTTATTTCTTTCCTGGTCAATTTAATGTTTTCTTCAGTGCATTTGGCTGGGACCACGTTACTCAGGGCCTGGTGGATCTTGGCTTCAGCCTAATGGAATCATATGAACCAAAAAAGCCCTTTGGAGGAAAAGCTGCTGATACCAGTTATGGCCTTTCAAAAATGCCAGCCCAGCAGGCTTGCAAACTGGGAGCGAGCATCCTGCTGGAAACGTTCAAGGTAGTGTATGTTTTGGAGAGGTTTTGAGGAGGGAGGGAACTCTGTTCTTATTCTCTCTTAGTAAATGGTGTCAAAACCTTGCCTACTGTATCCGTCATGAGTGTTTTCCAAACAGTACTTGATTTAGTCTCCTGTTTGCCCGTCTTCAGCTGGAAGAGACCATCCTCATAAAGACCTAAACCTACTCTTTTCCAGCTATCATGGTACTTGTGTTATCCCCATTACAGTTTCCAAGAAACTGCAGAGAAGGTAGAGAAAATCAGAGGTACAAATAAAGTCTGATAAAGTGGGATTGAAACCCATTCTTCTTCACTGAATTGGTAAATTTGCATCCCACAGAGAATTTGCCCCATTATGTTCTGAGTGTACTATGTGTGCCTCTCTGATGTGCTGGTTCTGATTATCCTGGGATGAAATCTGAATTATCTGTGTGGATTTAGCTAAAAGGGACTTCTGGTGACCATCTCAGATTACCTGTCTTGTGAGGTATGGGAATATCTTAAATTTATGTAGTTTTGCCTTTTATTTATTGTTCTTTCTCATTTCAGGTTCATGAGCCTATCAGAAGTGATATTCTTGAGCAGGTCCTGAACAGAGTCCTCACAAAAGCAGCATCTCCTGTCAGCCACTTCATAGGTAAGAGGAAAGGGAGAAAAATATGTCCTGCTCTGTGGGCAGTCACAACATAGCTCTCAGAACACATTAGAAAAACATAGAATGGTTTGCGTTGGAAGGGACCTTTAAAGGCCATCTAGTCTAAATGCCCCTGTAATGAGAGGGGCATCTTCAAACAGACCAGGTTGCTCAGAGCTTTGTTCAGTCTGACCTTGAATGTTTCCTGGAGTGGAGCACTCACCACATCTTTGGGCAACCTGTGGCACTGTTTCACCACCCTCACTGTAAAAAATTTCTTCCTATATCTAGTCTGAATCTACCTACTTTTAGTTTAAAACCATTACCCCTTGTCCTATCGTAACAGCTACTGATAAACAGTCTGTCCCCATCTTTCTTATAAGCCTCCTTTGAGTACCAAAAGGCTGCAACAAGGTCTCTCCAGAGCCTTCTCCAGGCTGAACAATCCCAGCTCTCTCAGCCTGTCTCCATAGCCCTCTAAACATTTTTGTGCCCCTGCTCTGGACCCATTCATCTATGTCCTTCTTGTGTTGAGGACCCCAGAACTGGACACAGTACTCCCAGGGGGGGATCTCACCAGAGTGGAGTGGAGAGGGAGAATCACCTCCCTCAACCTGCTGGTCACACTGCTTTTGATGCAGCTGGGTTTCTGAAGCTCCTTCTGAAGTGACCTGAAGCCAAGAAAATCAGTTGTTCCTTCTCCTCTTACTGAGGTATCAGCTGCATCAGATTACCTTGCATTCATAGCAGGTGAAAAATACGCTTGCAGGCAGTTGCCATGGAACAGCTGACGCACAGAAGGTCGGTATCCATCAGTCAGAAAGCTGTTCCATGTTCTTAGCCTTGCCTTCCCTTGTCCTTGGCCAAGTGCTTGAGAGCCACTGGGCTTGTCAAGGTATCTGTACTGCAACCTCTTCTCCTACACCTCAGTGCCCTCTGGTGGGGTGATGCCCTTCAGCCGGGCTGGGAGCGTTTTACACTTGGGCCCTGCAGCAGAGTTCATGTTTTTGAAGCTCATCCTGTCATGACCTCTCTGTGTAATGGAAGGTCTTCATGTAGTCTCTAGTTGTTAGCTCTGCAGACATTTTTGCTCAGACTTTTCTGGCCCCTTGGCATCACCTGCTCCTTTTGTCCTATTTTTCAGAGTTGCTGTCCAATATTGTTGTGTCAGCTCCTCTTGTGCTTCAGACTTCATCCTCCAAAGTCACAGAGACCTTTGACAATTTGTCCTTTCTGCCCATTGACACAGTGCAAGGGCTCCTCCGGGCAGTACAGGTAAAGCTCTGCATTTCTCCGTGAATATCCTTGCTAGTTTAGTTTCAGCGACTGCTCTGGGCCACAATTATATGCATGATCTGATAACCCTCCTCATAAAATAAGTCTTCATACTGTGCTGTGGGTTGTTCGGTGTAACACGGAACTGTTCTTCAAGCATGGGTTTGCATGTGCCCTCTAGCAAAAAGCATATGGTGTCATCTGGCATGGGACCAAAACTGCTCCGTGCTGACCTTTCATCTGAAAGATACCCAGATGCTGCACCCTGTAGAAAACTAAGTATACAGTGTTCAGCTGAACAGCTGTAGCTGTCATGTTGATTATTCTCCTTCCAAGCTCCATGTCAGTATTTCTCTTTGCCTGGGCTGAGATATTGCCCTGGTGTTAAACTTATACCTGCTTTGTCCAACCTGGGGATAACAGTTCTTTTCCCAAACCTTGCACAGTGTCCTCACTAACCTGCTAAGGTGTCTCACTGCTTCAGCTCTATGGGTTTTCTTTTCTATTTTAAAATGTTTTGGTTCTCCTACTGTACTGATGACAGTATTGGAATTGCAGGGCCAGATGGGCCTGAGGAAGATGAGCTCATATGCCCCAAGGGCTTGGCATGCCTTAGTGCTTTTCTCTCCAAAGGTTATTTTCCTTTCCAGCCTCTGCTCAAAGTCAGCATGTCAGTGAGGGACTCCCTGATACTTGTTCTCCAAAAAGCTATCTTTTCCAGGTAAGCTGAGAAGGGGATGCTCTGAAAAAAATTCTACAACTTATTTATGGTTTTGGAGCAGAAATAATTTTTTATGTTGGCTAAGGGTCTCCTTAGTGTGTTCTTCCCATAACTAGATGGTAACATCTCCTGTCCCTTTAGCCTAGGACTGAATACAGTCACAGCTCTACTGAACTGAGGAAAAAAATCTCAACCCCCAGCTGAATGGGCTTTGCAAATTCAGAAAGCTGTTGGGAACTCCAAACAAGTAGGAAAGAATTAAACCAATTCCAACATGTGTCTAAAAAGCTGAATACAGCCAGGTGGAAGGAACCACTGATCAGAATACTGAGCTGCCACCTTCCCACTGATTTCTTACAAGGTGGTAGAGAAGCAGCCTTGTTATTTTGGTAATGCTTTGAGCAAGCCATCTTGCTGTGATCATGGATTTTGCTGGGCAGTGGCTGCCTGGTTATCAATACAGAATTCAAAATTTAGGATTATTATTCAAGGCAAGGGACTTGGTATTGGGAAAGACCTGGGATTCTGTAAGCAAAGCGAAACACCAGGTTTTTGTTAGGAATTTTCCTACTCTGAAGTCTGTGAGACTCTCCCATTCCAGCCTTCAAGGGACATTTAATACTTGGTTATTGACCCTGGGGCTCTCCCTCAGTGTGAGCATTGCAAGAACAAAAAGGAACGTGAATATTGTGAGAGTGTAGAGCAAGGGAATTCCCAGCAAACTGCCAAGTTCTTGACTGTCTGGGACTGTGCTGCCCTTTTGGGGAATACAGTTCTAGTGGGCCCAGTTGCTCTGTATTTTTGTTTTTTTCTCATTGCTGAGTTGATCTTATATTTACTTCTGAGCATCTTGCTTCCATGTTTCCTTATGCTTCTCTTTTCTGCCCCGATTTCCAGGCAGCTCGATGCTCGTAAGGCTGCAGTTGCTGGCTTTTTGCTTCTGTTAAGAAATTTTAAGGTTCTGGGCAGCTTGTCCTCTTCCCAGTGCAGCCAGGCCATCGGTGCCACTCAGGTAAGTGCTGTTCTGCAGTCCCTGGTGTGGACATATGAGACAGTCTCATGTCTAATATGCACTGTTTGAAAAAAGGAGGGGAATGTTTCCCCAGAATGGAAATACAACTTCAGTAATGATTAGTCCTGGAAGGAAAACTTTGGGAATGCAATGTGCAAAGAGAAGCTAGGCTAGGGATGTTGCTGCTCAAGAGTCTTTCTCTCTTACAGCACCAGTTTTCTGGGAAGCATTCCAACTACTCCATGATGATGATAAGGAGCCTGGCAGCACACTAAGGACTATTTCAGTGATTGTTCAGGGGCCAGACCTGTTATCACTTTACCTCTGTGTTGTGATATTTGAGAATGTACCCAGTATAATGTGACTAATGTTTCCTCTCAGGTCCAGGCAGATGTTCATGCCTGCTATAATTCTGCAGCTAATGAGGCCTTCTGCCTTGAAATCCTGGGCAGCCTGAGGCGATGTTTGAGCCAGCAAGCGGATGTTCGACTCATGTTATATGAGGTAAATAATGCTTTCTTCAGTCTCCTTTTAAACAGCTCTTCTGGAGGCAGGTTCTACTGTAGCCACAGGTAAATAATGATCATATTATTGTGGAAAACAGCCTATCAGCTCAGTTATGTTCTTCTTGGGACACGGGTACCAAAGACTTTTGTTTTTCAATCTTTCTACTTCTTTTTATTTTGGACCACTGCAAGCCCAGGAACGTTTTGATGTATCTTCCTCAGCTCATGCATTGCTTAAGAGCAAAAACATGTCAAAGTCTCCCTTCCTGTGTGGTGTGGCCTAGGAAAAAGGAAGCATATTTCATGTCCAGTAAGGAGAAGTGGTCTAACAGGCATTGGATAGATGTGGAGCTGTTGAGAGTTAATTATGAGCACCAAAGAAAACCCTGATTGGAGAGTATAGAGAAACTTCTTTAGAGCTTGCATCAGGAGTCTGTCTTTTCTCCTCTTCTTTCCCAAGTTTCTATAAAAGCTTGGCTGTCCCTTAGATTTCTTGTGACATGGCCTGTTATAAGGGGCCATTTTTGGGTGCATATCTTAGCTTGTGATATAACTGGGGTACCACCTTGAAAAAAACCAAAACCTGTTCAGATCAGAGAGATTTTGTTTCCTTCTTGGCTTGGTTAGATTGACCTGTGGTGAGCTGCAAGTTTTAGGTATGTTTGTCACTGTTGCTAGAAAACTTGTGCCTGCTTTATCCATCCACTGAGTTTTCTCAGTCCGCAGGATTTATTGCCTCCTACAGTTTCCCCACTGGCTTGTTTTTGCCTTTGAAGCAGGATTTCACAGTTTGAAGTTGGATCTGGTGCTAGTGTTAAATAGCAGTGAAAGTCACTCTGGGCTTGATGCCACCGCTTCTAGGGAGATACAGCTTGTGAGAGGGCCCCTGTGAGGAAATTCATACTCTTTCTGATTCATACCTTCTTTCTGTGGTGCCTTTGCTCTGCCAGGTATGGAGTTGTACGCTGAGCACATTGTTACTTCCTCATGGTTCCTTGCGGTGTCAAAGTGTCATTGCTGTCTTATGACGCCAACTTACTATGCCTGTCGTTCATTTTTTCTGTTGTGTCAGCCAGTTTGTCCTTCCTTCCTGTCTACAGGGGTTTTATGATGTCCTTCGCAGGAACTCCCAGTTGGCCAGCTCTATAATGGAAACACTCTTGTCCCAGGTAAAGTACTGCTCCATGGTGGGGCTGCAGGGACTCTAGGAATTCTGCACTGCGACCAGCATAGCAAACAATTCAGGCTAAATATTGGGCAAAATAGTTCTCTCGTACACTGAAAACATGTTTAAGTGCTGTATCACTTCCCTAAGGAGGTGTTCAAATTCCTGCTACAGTGAAAGAGCAGACTAGGTAAATGTCTGGAGACTGGTTCATATCCTGTCACAGGGTGGAAGAGGAAGGATCTCTTGGAGCCCTTTCCAGCCCTTCAGTTTGTAGGTGCTGTGGGAAATGTGAGCCCAGAGAAGTGCTTTGTGTTCTCCCTGTTCCTTAGCAGTGCTCAGCAGTTACCCTCCCATACCTCCCCAAGGATGTGTGCTGACACAGTAATTATTATTGCTGTCCTCCCATGGGGAGAATACCCAAGTCCGTGTAGGATATGGGAGGATTAACTCATCCCCCAGCAGTGTTGCTCTTGGCAACAAGACAATCACATTTCCTCAATCCATTGGACAGGCTGTGCTTTCTTTGAGACAAGTAATTTTCTTCCCTTTAATCATCCATAGAGTTCATGCTGACTAATTCCAGCTTTCCCATGACAGTACAGGGTCTGAGAAAGGAACATGAACAGACCTAAGACAGTTTTGGGTAACAGGACAGCACTTAACAGGAAGTTGGTGTAAATATAAAAATTTTTGGCACTATTATGTATCTATAACTTCCCCTATTTAGTTCTGAACCTGTATCGTTACTCAGAGCATATCTCCTTCCTGTGGTGCCAAAGAGCCAGCAGCTGGTGCAAGCATGGTCCCTCATGGGTTTGTTTTCATGCCAAGTGTAGCCTCCACAAGTGTGTGCACCCTTAGGCCAGGTAGGTGGGTGCCAGCACAGGGCACTCAGGTGCTCAGGGTGGGTGCTGGGCAGCAGCAGCAGCTGTTGATCCTCGCTGTTTAAAGGATGGGTAACACTGCAGGTGGAGTGCAAGTGGTGTTACAGGTTGAGACAACATAACAGCAAGTGGTCAGATTATTTTAGGGCAGTGATGTGTCCTGGCTGAGAGGTACATGAGCAACTCAAGAAGGTATTTTAATCACCAATAGAGCAGATGACATGGCTCATGTATTTGTACTGTCCCATTATTACAGTGCCAGCTTTTACTCTGTAAAAGAGGGTACAAAGCTTATTGTGTTCTGTTTTCAAACATCCTAAGAGGCTCAGTTACCAAGTAACTGGTTATTTTTATGTCTTGTTTTCTGTGATAGATAAAGCAATATTACTTGCCCCAGCCAGACCTCCTACCTCCACTGAAACTGGAGGGATGTATTATGGCTCAAGGAGATCAAATCTTTCTGCAAGAACCACTGGTAAGAGCTATATTGCCTAGCCACAGCTGCAAGCTCATCTGTTACATAGCATTTTAGTTGTCCTGCTACATGAGCTGAATACCTTGTGCTTCTTCAGCTTCTTCTAGCCTGGAGCGATTCTTTAAATGACAACAGAACTGGGCATCTCACCCCTGCCTCAGGCTATTTATTAGAGCTCCACTAGTATAGTGGTTATGGGAACCTGTGTGAAAAAAGCTGTAGGAATAGTGCAGTTCTGTTATCCTCTGTTGAGTTCACCCTGCGGGGTTTTTTTCCCTCCTTCAACTTAATTCCACATAAAATAGTTGTGCAATGTGTGTGTAGCAGGGGGAAGAATCTGCCCTTTGATTTTGCTCCTTTGGTTTTGCTCCTTTGAAATTGTTGGAGATGAGACCTCAACGATTCGTTGGACTTCCAAGGGAACAAATTCAAATTAATCACTTTGTTTTCCCCTAAGGAAGCTTGTGTGCTGTGCTGCAGTAGCACATGCAGGAAGGGAGCAGACACTTCAGCTAGAGTGAGAGTCCCTTTGGAAATTCCCTTTCCATCCTTCAGCAGCTGAGGTAGCTGGGTGGAATGAGCAGTGGGTGTTCAGTGTATACATCCCATCTAGGCAAGCTCAGGCAGAGAACATTGAAGCTATAACTGGGTAGCAATGTGTAGGATTACTGATCCCCTCAACTGGGAATGAGGCACATTCTTGAGACTCAAGGCATCTCTGAGGACAGCTACAGCTCTTTGCATCCAACTATAATGGTTTGGCCCATGTCCACCTCTACCAGTGACCTCCAGCTTGCAGGCTGAGTGTGGCTGTGGCTGCTTCCCTCAGGCTCATCTGCTCTGCTGTATCCAACACTGTCTCGCCTGGTATAAGAGCACTGTGAATCTCTGCCAAAGATCTGAAGATGACAATGAGGAGGAGGATGTGGGATTTGAGCAAAACTTTGAAGAGATGCTAGAATCTGTCACACGACGAATGATCAAGAGCGAATTGGAAGACTTTGAACTGGTAAATCAGATTTTCAGTTTGACTCAGTGGAAGAAGATGCTGAGTTCTTGTCAGGTTTTGAAAAGACTTTTTGCTTGTTTTCTTTACCTCTTAGGATAAATCGGCAGATTTTTCTCTGTCTTCTGGTGTTGGTATGAAAAACAACATCTATGCCATTCAGGTTATGGGAATTTGTGAGGTTCTGATTGAGTACAATTTCAACATTGGGAATTTCAGGTAAAACCATCAAATCTTACCCTCCAGCACTAGCTGCGCTATTGTTTGCCCATCTCTTTGGGGTGCAGCACAGGATGGTAGAGCCAACATAGAATCAGTGATGTTTTCTGAGTGTGAGTGCCTTGTGGCACAGCCACCCACAGAGCCTTGGGGAGTGTTTTCCTTTTGAATATCATGTGTTGTGGGTGATGCCATCTGACATTTTGTAGAAGAGCAGGCTGAGGAGGAATGGATGAGTTCTACACTGTTAGGGGGCGGGGAGATGTCATGTCATTGTTTCATCATTTAGGGAGTGTCATTGTGTAATTTGGCAACTGAAGCTTCAAATGGAAAACTCCAAGGCTGCATCTTCTCCATTAATGCTTTCTACTACTTTGTTGCAGTAAGAACAAGTTCGAGGATGTTCTAGGCCTGTTTACATGTTACAACAAACTCTCTGAAATCCTGAAAGAGAAAGCTGGAAAGAACAAATCTACCCTGGGCAACAAAACTGCACGGAGCTTCCTGTCCATGGGTTTTGTATCTACTCTGCTCACAGCTCTGTTCAGGTGAGGTGTCCAGCCCTCTGTGGAGCAGAGCCAGACCAATTCAAACCATACCTGTTAGTGTATTTGGAAAGGCTGGTGGAACTCTGCCCTCCAAGTATTCACTACAAGCTGCCAAAACAAAGGGTCTTTTTCACCCTGAGTTCAGCCAGTGATTTTATTTATAAACCCATATTTAGATTTTGAATCTGATAGGCCATCCGTGAGCTTTTTCTGTGCCTCCTCAATTCTCTGATAATGCTCTTGGTTCTTCAGGGACAATGCCCAAGGCCACGAGGAGAGCTTGGCAGTTCTGCGCTCCAGCACAGAGTTCCTGCGCTATGCTGTCAGTGTAGCCCTGCAGAAGGTGCAGCAGCTGGAGGAGACGGGACAAACGGATGGACCAGATGGACAAAATCCAGAGAAGATGTTTCAAAACCTCTGCAAAATCACACAGTGAGTCACTGTGGCAGGTGGAGAGATCAGTGATGCGTTTTGGGGATTTTTGATTCTAAGGTAGGGTTTTGAAAGCAGAACACAGTCCGTAACTGTTTCAAACATTGAAGTCATTGCCTTTCTTTGCTCCTGAGAAATCAAGTGGAGGCACTACAGTTTCTGTGCCAGAGTGAGTGATACAGCTCTAATAATGATATTTGGCCTGGAAGAACCAAACACCATCAAACTCTCATTTTCAGCCTCTCTCTGACATTTGGTTCATCACTCATTGTCACAGAGAAGGTAAGATGGTTACAGACTGGATTCTTGAGGCCTCTGGAATGCAGTGAAGTTTAAATTCACATTGAGCTACAGTACAAAACAAATGTATGAGGGACACAAGCTTTAGAAAACATTTTTTTAGGACTTCTGCAAGATGCTTAAAGACATTCATGCATCTAATCCTTTGGAAATCCAAGAATGTGAACCATGTAAATGTCTTTTGGAATCTAGGTCATATCTGCATGGGGTCTTTTCAGAGCCCAGTCAGCAGAGAGCACAAAATGCAAATTACCCCTGCCATGCATAATGCCTGTTTTGTGTCTCGCCCCAAATAATAGAGGCTATTTTTGTTGCAGTCATTAGGACTACATGTGAGCTACATGTTTTGCGTGATTGGACATTGAAATAGAATAAGATCATCTGTGTAGGCAACAGAACTAATGAGAAGAAAGGAGAGGGAACAAAAAAGGAAAGAAGTGGTCTTAGGGGAGCAGGAAAAAGATGTTTGCCTACAAATAGAAAAGTCTCTTTTGGGCCAAACAATTTTGCTTTCCTCACAGCTTTTTACTTTGCCTGCTTTTACCTTTCTGATTTTATTTATAGAGAGCCCTATAGCGCATTCTGACATTTCACAGATCCAAACTGCCGAAAGAAAAGCTCTTTTTGTCACTGGCAGATTTGACACTAGTGGTCAGGGTTTGGGTAGTCTGAGAAAGAAGGAAAGCTGGGTGGAAGAAATGAGTGTATAAAGATGGACTTGAAATGGGATTGGAAGGTCCCTTGGCACCTGGAAAGAATTAAATTATTTAGCTGTGCAGGAAGAATGCAGGAGCTGTTTTGCTGACACTGAAATAAAATCTTAAAAACGGATCTCTTCTCCCAGCATTTTCCTATAGAAAAAGACCTTCCCATTTAGTTATATTAAAAATACAATCCTAAGAGTATAATCTGTGCATCCAGCTTTACTGGAGGAAATCTCATCTCCTATCCCACAGGGTTCTGCTTTGGAGGTACACTTCAATTCCCACTGTTGTTGAAGAATCAGGGAAGAAGAAGGGCAAAAGTATTTCACTCCTGTGCTTGGAAGGTTTGCTGCGGATCTTCAACACAGTGCAGCACCTGTACACTGCCAGGATCCCCCAGTTTCTACAAGCCCTGGGTAGGTACATGGTACAGTTCTGCTCTGGTTTCTGAGCTCCATGTTCCAGCCCATGTGTGGGCAGGTAGGGACCCAGCACCCTTTATCCATAACTAGGGAGAGAGGGGTCTGGTCCTTGTCTGTCAGTAATAAGGTGGGCTTCGTAGCATTGATTTTCATACCAGGGACGAATTCCAGAGATATCTTTACCTGCTTTTATAGAGCTCTCAGTCTGTCACCAGAGGATAGTTGGGGTCTGATACATCATTCATTTATTTGAAGTTTGCCTTTAACACATTTTCCTGCTCACCATGGTTCTGCAGTCCCTATTTTTCCTCTAGCTGTGAGCAGTTGCAGTCTTTCCCACTTTTGGAAATAAATCCTGTATTCTGCTCTTGGCATTTAGCTTTTTTTCTGCACCTCTCTGTCTCTGCCAGATATTACTGATGGTGACGCAGAAGAAACGGATATTAATGTCACGGAGAAAGCTGCCTTCCAGATCCGACAGTTTCAGGTAAGTACCACTGTGTGCTGCAAGTGTTCCAAAGCACTTGGAATCCTGGCAGAAAACACTCTCTTGCTTGACCACAGGGTCGAGTATGTGATAGCAACTGTAGCACTGATTCACTAGCAGCTCAGAAAAGTTTCTGATCCTTAAGAAAAGCTTCTTCAGGGTGCTGTGCAGAGCTGGATGAAAGTACTTGTGTGTTTACAGAACTATAGGTTCTTCAGTGCAGCACAAACTTACCTGAGTATTGTAAAAGTCACACTGAGTCATATACAGGCCTCTATGTAAGCACTTCTAACAAAAAGCAGCACTTGCTTTTTACAAGAGTCCTCTTTTCATACTCTTTGTCATTCTTCTTGCTGCTGATCCCTTTATCTGCTGCAGCTTCTGGTTATTTGCTTCTGCGACACATATGCGTACTCAGGGACTGTTTTCCTTCCTGTGACCAGAGGTCTCTGGTGAACCAGCTCAGCAGTGCTGAAGATGACTTCAACACCAAGGAAATGCAGTCACTCATCACAGTTCTCTCCACATTGTCCAAACTCCTGGATCCAGCCTCACAGCAGGTACATCACAGCCTTCATATGGTGGTGGGGATGGGTGTCATAGCTGTGGGTGTGGGAAGGAGATTATCAGCTTGGGTTGGCATCTAGGCTTGGACATGTGCATGTTCTGCCTCCCGCAGTCCACATGTGTCAAAAGGACAGTTCTGTTACATTCTCAAGGGTTCTCCTGTCACACTCCTGCAAGGACAGTTAAGAGCAAGTTGTCTTCTCACCCCACTCCTGCACCTTCTGATCCTGGCTTTGGGCACCTGAATGATTTGTTTGCCTGAGCAAGGACTCCTAACAGAGCCTAACTGTAGTATGGCCTCCATATGGGAATAGAGGCAAAAAACACTGGCAGACTTGTGTCCAGTCCAAACTGGCTGAGTGCCTAATTCCTTCCATGCAAGGAATCATTTTCTAAAGTGCCCAATTTTACAAGCTAGGAGCTGCACTAAGTGTGCCAGAAGTCTAGAGTCATCATTTACCTTAAATTAAATGGAGCTGTTACTTTGTCCAGGGGGACGTATCGCCATTCCCCTGTCCTGGATCTCAGCTTTTCACTTGTTGGTAGTTTAAGTGTCCCTTGTGGAACTTCACAGACCACAGCTGGGTGCCTTCTGCCTAAACGGGACTTCACTCAATCTTCCTTTGCTGTGATTCATTGTCTTGAATTTTTATTATTAGTAATAGTGTGCATTGAATTCTGTTTCAAAGTTGTGATATCTTTTCTCCTCTTCTACAGTTCCTTCAATTCCTGACTTGGACAGTCAAAGTTTGCAAAGAAAATGCTCTTGGTAAGTAAGCTTTGGGGGAGTATGTTTAGATGTGATGTGTCAGGTCTGATATTAGACCCTTACATCTTCTGCTGCTGTCTGTCCTGGTTTTACCTCTTCATTAAGATACATTCAGGTCCCGTTCTATGGCAGATTGCCATGACATTGTGGTTATTAGCACAAGTATTAGGGAAGGAACTCCATCTCTAAAACTATTAGTGTTGCTGAGGAAAAGGAAGCCACTCACTTGACTTCTCTCCCTTGTTACTTAGGCTCAAATTGGGATTTATACTCTGGAAAGATAATACTCTTACCAGGGTTGGTATTGAACTCTCTCAGTGCTTTTGGTCATAATTTTTCTATGAGCTGAGGGCTCCAGTGAGCCGTATTTTCCCTTGCACTATTATATGGGATGCCTGGTGTTTTAAAATCTGCTGCTGTAACTGCAGTATTTTGACAGGTTTTTCACCTGTGTATCATTTCTGTTAAGTCCATACTGAATCTGAGACTTCCCCTCACTGGATGTCCGGTGTTCCTAA
The DNA here is from genome assembly GCA_035221455.1 of Xenops minutus. Classification (NCBI taxonomy): domain Eukaryota; kingdom Metazoa; phylum Chordata; class Aves; order Passeriformes; family Furnariidae; genus Xenops; species Xenops minutus. The sequence goes on from JAWWEE010000016.1 coordinate 8,043,071, forward strand.
GTAGCTAGGGGAGCTCTGCACCTGGTAATGTGTTATTTTCTCTTCCCCACAGAGGATATTGCTTGCTGCAAGGGTTTGCTGTCTCTGCTCTTCAGTGTCCACGTTCTCTACAGGAGCCCTGTCAGTCTCCTGCGGGAACTCGCACAAGACATCCATGCTTGCCTGGGAGACATAGATCAGGTATGATGCAGAAGCAACCTAGCTCTTCATCACATAGTTCTGTCAAGACAGACTTGAGTGTATCTCTAGTGGAAAGTCTGTGACAGCAGCTAAAGTTTTACTCACCAGAACTTGTTTTCTCTCCTTTGACCAGGACATAGAATTGGAGAGTCAGTGCCATTTTGCCATTGTGAATGCCAGGACTGCAGCCCCCACTGTCTGTGTGAGTCAAAATAGTGTGTGTGGAACAACCTGTAGAGTCCAGTGATACTGTGCTACAAGCAGCTTGCAGGTTCCTGTTGTGCCAAATTCCTCCAAAACGCCGTTTTGTTATTGGTGTTTCTGTCATAGCTGCTGGTTCTGGGTCAGGTGGATAAGGTCCTGGAAGAGGTGGATTGGCTTATCAAGAAGCTCACCAGTCTGGGGTCAGACACATCAGGTAATAAAAGTCCAATTCTCACTGTTACACATTTGTCAAGATGAAGACAGAGAGCAAAAATGTATGTTGGGATTTTGTGACAGTATCATCTGAGGGCAGGTAAAACTTAAGCTGGTTCTACATGAACCATGGAAGATAAGGGTGTTGTCACAATATCCCTCCAGTGATTATTTTCCCTGTGCCACATGGGTGTTTTGTGCATTGGACACAGAGAGGGTCTTCTGTACCTCCCACCTGCCTAACTGGATTCATTAGACACATATTCACCAAGTATTTATCTCTTTCTTCTAGAAGATTCTTCTCAGCCATCAAACCAATCCCAGGCTCTGGAGAAAGGTATAATTCTGCAGCTGGGAACTCTGCTGACAGTCTATCATGAGCTGGTACAGACTGCACTCCCAGCAGGGAGCTGTGTGGACACACTGCTGAGAAGCCTCAGCAAGACATACGCAATTCTCACCGCCCTCATCAAACATGTGAGTGTGCTCCTCTGACAGTGGGCTTGCTACGAGCTAAAAATGTTCCCCCCATCTGCTGCAGCAAGCTCACAGTGACCCCTGGCAGCAGCTACACTCAGCACTGGACTGTTGATCTCTTGCAGGAGTTGAGCCCTTACTCTGTTAGTTTTCATGCCCTCAATTTCATTATTTTTTCCTGAGCATTGATGATTGTGCTGGTGGAGGTAAAGGAAAGCCTCTCTCCAGCTAAACTTGGCTTTCTGTGGCTTGGAGTGGCTTTTTCCAGTACATTTTATGGGCTTCTCTATGCAGCTGTGTGCCAGAATGAACAGCACTAACAGTGTTCTCACAGTACTCATTAATCCTGCCCTTGCCACCCATTCCCACTGAAGGCCTGAGGCAGGACCTGAGGGAAGTGGGCCATGAAAACAGGCCAGTGGAGCTCATTTGAGACAAGGTGGTGAGTGTCCCAGAGCTCTTCTCTCACAGCTCTGGAACACAGTCATGACATTTGGGATATAGTGAGCTACTGTGGGAGATAGTTGTTTCAAATCCTGCCCTCCCCACCGTGCTGTTGGATGAGCTGCTTTGAGCTCTGCCTGGATACAGGATGACAACAGCATACCTAGAAGAAACTCATGTTTTTCTTGCAGTATATCCAAGCTTGCCGCAGCACCTCGAATACGATTCCAGGAAGGCTGGAAAAGCTGGTGAGTGTGCAAAGTGCTGGAGGAAATGGCTCCTTGCCTCAAGTTATGAGTAACACCAACCTCTCTGCTCTTTTGCAGGTGAAGCTCTCAGGTTCCCATTTAACCCCACAGTGTTATTCATTCATTACTTATGTACAGGTAAGGCCTAAATTAGCTGGCAAAATCACAGTCAATCTATGTGTGGCTGAGTGGTGTATCAGCTGCAGTACATGGGCACCTTTGGGGATTATTAATCTTCTTGACATGAGTTTCTTATAGTTCAAGCTTTACTATGGCAAATAATAGTGTAAGACATTTCAGCACCATTGGGACTGAGTGTGCTGATTTCTGCTTGAGCAGGGAAGGAGCTGGTTTTTAGTTGGGTTTTTTTTTCCCCTCTGTTCATGAGGGTTTTTTTGGATGAGATTAATACTGCTGTTAACCACAATGGCAAATAAAGGTCAGCAACACTGCAGTCATCACAGTGTGAAGTAATGTGGGTGCCAAAGACTGCAGTGCTGAAGCTGGGATTTATCTGCCTGGAGAGGAACTGGGTACTTGTGTGAGGACCACAGGAACTGAACACCATATTGGGGAAGGTGTTGTGGTGTACAGAGCTGTCACTGCTGGGGACTTCTCACACATGCATATTTCTGAATGTATAAATTATGAAATTAGTTTTTCTTATTTCTTTTGTGTGATTACTCCGAATTCCATTCTTGTATTGCTACCTTTCTATCATGCAGCTGAAAATGCTGTTAGCTGGCCAGAGCAAGGACTTCTCAGCTGGCGTTTCTGTCCTGCTAACCCTCTAATGATGTATCTTTTGGCATCCTCCTCCAGAACATCCACAGTGAGAGCTTAAGCTTTGTAGAAGAGAAGAAAAAGAAGAAGAAAGAGGATGAAGCTGCTGCAGTCTCCACAGTCATGGTAAGACTGGCTCGCTCTGTCAGAACATGGGCTGTAGTTGAACTTGGGATCATACTTCAGGGCTTGTGTTACTTGATGGCTTCTTACAGATCACCAGGGACAAATTGTCATTTGGGCCTTTAAGTGAAAATCAAATTTGATCTACTGTAACTTCAGAGAAAAGTCTGAAAAAGCAAAACCAAAATACAACTAAAAAACCATAATGATAAAGCCGCCTTCACTAAATGCAGCCTAAAAGCTTACAGACGTGAAGCAAAGGTCAATCTGGATAGTCTTATCTTCTATGATATTTTTACCATTTGAGGTAAAATGGGTTGAAATTAGAGATAGGAGCTAATTTATTTGAACCAGTATTGCATTCTCTTTAAGTGTTTCTTAATTTTATTAGTACATTTAAAAATTAAGGAATGAATTCCACTAAAGCAGTTGAAAATGATTGGATTATTTGGTTGGGAGCAAGTGAGCAGTCTGGCAGGTGCCTGGTCCTTGATGTCCTTTGTTTGTGCTCCCAGACAGCACTTCTCCTGTCTCGTCAGTGTCCCAGACATTCCTGTGATGTTAAGGGTTTAAAAGCCACAAGCATGATCTTCCCACTTCTTCCCTGAGTGTATGGAAACGGGCTGAAATGCTGCATGTCCTTTACCACTCTGTCACCATGGGGAACAAACACCAGTGGTAGTAAACAGACAGGACAACAATGTGGTGAAATATCAACATGCTCATTGCCTGGACAGCCTGTGCTTGTGATGCCTTGGGAGGGCTGGAGCAGAGGAACTGCTGCTCCCATGGCTGTCAGGGATATCAGGGATCTGGACTGCAGGCAGAATACAGAGCAACACTTGGGAGAGCCTCATTGCAGAACCATCCTGGGAGTTAATTTAAAACTAGTAGCAAAGCTGGCAAAGCTTGCTGGGGGACTGATAAGAAGCAAGGCTACTGAAGACACTTGTCTAAACTGGGACTGTTGTGGTCTTCATGTCAGGCTACAGCACCCTTGTTCCCTTCCAAATCTGACCCATCACACTCCTCTTTGCATTTCAGGCCAAAGTGCTTCGGGAGACTAAGCCAATCCCAAACCTGATTTTTGCAATAGAGCAATATGAGAAGTTCCTTATCCATCTCTCCAAGAAGTCAAAGGTAATGTAAAGCAGAGCTCTTTTGTGGCCTGAACGCGGTGGAACAGTGGGATCAAGGGCATGGTGGAGGGCTAGACCTGGTCCACCTTTTAAAGACTTTAATAATGCTCAAATTAGAAAGGTGTAAGGACCTTTCAGCCCTTGCCCACACTCCTGGCCCAACATTCCTGAATTACGACCACAGTGATAATAGCTTGTGTCAACATCAGTCCTGTGATCTTACAGGGTATGGTTTCTGGTGGAGCAGAAACATGCACACCTTGTGCCAGCTTTCCTCACCCCTCTCTCCCAGTCTGTGTCATGAAATGTACCACAATGAGGTGCTACATGACAGTAACTGGCCATCACTTAGCTTTTAGGAAAACAGGGGCCACTGAATCACATGGCAGGGCAGGTGCTTTTTTCACCTACTTTTTGTTGCAGTCCTGCATTATTACTGTGATGGACTCAGTGCTGTGCAAAAGACTAGGCAGGGTAGAAAACTAAACTGACATGCTAATGGCTTGATGTCTTCTCCCCCTGGGGTGCTGCAGGTGAACCTGATGCAGTACATGAAGTTAAGCACCTCCCGGGACTTCCGCATCAACGCGTCCGTGCTGGACTGCGCCCTGCAGGAGCGCAACACAGAGGATGCTGAGAACGAGCCAGACAATGACCAGGTCAGGATTCATTTGGCTGCCTTTACTGACAGGTTTCCCTCTCTTTAAAGGCCAACTGTATTTGTGAGTTGTGCAGAAATTAGGATAGCCTGTCTTCCCTGGGTTAGCTCTCACTTTAATACTAAGCTAATAGGAAGGAATGAATGGTTACTCTGGTCAACCCCTATACCCCAGCCCTCTGCCCTGAGTGGCCTTTATTTCCATGTACCAGCTCTCTGTGTTATTCTTGGTCTTAGGAAAGTGAAACTGCCCTTAAGGCCTTGTTCTTTGCCTCAGCAGGCAGAGAGGTCTATCAGCATTACCCCTGAGGACCTACTGCCTGGCCAGGATCAGGCCTTTGCAGCATGATACAAAGTGGTTTTGCATCCAGGTTAACTTTTGTAGATAAAGACCTGGCAGGGCATATTCTGCAAGGCATCATTCTTCTCAGACCCATCTCTACTAGATAGTGCTGGTGCAGGCAGCACAGCCTGTGCTCGATAAGAAAAACTATTTACTCTGCTGATTGTCCAGGTTTTTATTGGTGCATCTGTCCATATTTTCCTGAGTGTTTCAACAAGCCAAAACCCAGGACACAGTCCCTGTCCTGTGCCACTGGTAACCTGTGGTCTAAGTTCCAGCATAAATTGGGAGGCGGGGAGGTTGGTCCATGGGGAAAGTCTCAGTGAGTGACAGAAGTCCCACAGTCAGGTCATTTAGTTAGGGAGAAAAGAAGAGCTAAATCCTGTTCTGCACATCTGTCTTCTTGCTTTAGATAAACATTCCCTAGACTAATCACACAAAAACAATGACACTCTGTACTGCTACTCTCTCCCTTCCCTCTCCAGAGCAACACAGCAGAGCAGACAGATGAGAACCAGGAACCCAAAAAGAAGAGACGGCGAAAAAAATAAACTGGGGTTGCTGCTGCTGCCTCCTCCCACAGTGCATGTTCCGTGGTGGACTTGCCTTGGTCTTGGAGAGCTGTGTCTATGGAGATGATGGTTTATTGGTTTTCTTGCCAAATACTTATCACTTCTTCCTTTGTGCTCACGGGAGTGCAAGCAGTGACTCTGGCCCCTGTCTAAGGTTTTACAGCTGGCTGCTGCCTTTGGAAGCACTTCTGCTATTCAAATCTGCTGCTACCACAATCTTCTTCCCCAGGAACATCCCTTCTTACAGCAAAAGAGAAACAGAGTGACTGGCATCAGTCCCTGCCAAAAGACCTCCTTCTGAAAGGACAGTGAGGCTCTGGCATGCAGTCTGGACAATTGTCCTTCTGGCAGTCTAGCGTCCTTATTTCTTCTCCAGCGAACCTTTGGTTATTTCAATGATCTGATATATATCCAGTGCTTCCCCTGGAAAACAAGAGGACAGTCACTTCTCTGCAGAATGCTCAGACTGTGCAACACAAGACAGTGACAGTCGTGATTTGCTTTAGTTCAGAGCGTGTAGCACAGAAAGCCTTAAATTTATTCAGACTTCTGTTTTGGGTGGTGGTGAGAATGCAGGAACCAGCACCAGGAGGAAGCTGGGAACACAAGCTGTTCCACCTTGGAGTTGAAGCTGCCATGTGCAGCTCCTGAGCAGCGAGAGGCCACAGCTTCCTCTGCCTGGGCTGGTTTTCCTGTTATGTTCTTGCTGTTACATTTTTGTTGACCCTGATTGCAATGCTCTTGTTTAATCTGCTGTGTTCTTGGTGAGAACAGAAGTGTCCTATTTGTCCACAGAGCACAAATCCTGGCTCTAAAAGCATCCTTTGCCTGTAAGACTCCTAATAAATATTACCTAAGGGTGGAGTGCCTGATGTGTGCAATGACTGAGAGAACAAATCTGGGGGCAAATTCTTCCCTTATCTGGGTAAGAGCTGCTGCACAGTGAGGAGATGCTTTCCCAGCCAAGAGTTATGTGTTTGCTTGCAGCAGTTAGAGGTTACATTGAGGGCAGATAGGGATGACTCTTGGCCTTGGGATGTTTGAGGAAGTACCTAGCAACACCAAAGCAGTTCTCTGAACAGAGCTGTGCTGGGCTAAGGGAGAGCAGGGAAGAAGAGAAAGGAATGAAGCTTGGAAAAGTTTGGGTCTGCAGGCAAAACAGACAAGGTTGTTGAGGCACCTCCTTTCAGAGGAGGACCAATTCAACCTTGGGTTGTGTTGAAAAGTGCACAGGAGAGCTCCTCCAAGAGACACAAAGCAAATGTGAGCGTGGGAGAACAGAGACAGGCCTGAAATATTGGGAAGGAGCAGCACAAACTGCTTGCGGACTGAGAAAGGAAAGAGGGGCAGGCTCCAGCATCGTGGTTGACCTGCAGGGCAGATGACAGGTCAGGAAGCAAGAGGCTCATGAGGTGCCTCTGCGAAACAGAGGAGCCCTGAGGAAATGATTGCTTAGGCCAAGCACGACAACTTAAGCCAAGTGCTCTGCCTAAGCTGGGGAGGGGATTACAGGGGGTAGCTTGCACAGACATGCTCACCTTGAGGGATGCCATACTTCTCCATCCCCATTGGATTTGACGGTGTCACACAGTTCATGGTCACCTCTTTCCTTAGGCACTGGTCAATATCCACAGCACTGAAAAAAGCCACTGACTGTGGCAGATCCTGCAGACCCAGTTTGTAGGCAAACATGCACCTGGGAAAACAAGAGAGCAGGTGGGATGCTGCTGGACATCACCCTTGGTCTTGCTACACCCAGTTCCAATCAGCCACAGCTTCACCAAACACTGGCCAGCCACCCCTCACAGGTCACTGCACCCATATCACTCAGCCAGGTGGGGAGAAGGTGCTTTTCAAGTCCTGGGTAGGAGGAAGGTCAAGTATTGCTGAAGGGGGTGTGGGAGGAACAGAGTAACAGTGCCTCCTCATAAGTAGCAGAGCCTCTGCGAGAGAAAGGAAGAAACCAGCCCTTCACTGCTAGCTAATTCTCCCAGGCAGGCAGAGCAGATGCTGGATTTTCCCAGCAGGAAGCCCTATGCTTGCAGGAGCTGGCACAAAGGTAGGAACATCAGGGTGCCTGTCCCTGCTGCGCCAGCTGCCCTGGCACAGAAAGGCTGTTTGCGGTATCCCTGCCTCTGCACAGGAGAAAACAGCTCAGCCTTGGCTGGCTCCTGTGTCACCAAATACCCCACAGTGCTGGAAAGAGGATTTGGCAAAGCTGGCTATGCTGCAGCTGGATCAACAGGAGCCCTTTGAGGTCAGGAGCTTTCTAGGCTAAGCTTAGTTCTGCATGGTGCAGGGAAGCAGTGGGGATGCCCCATGCTAAAGAAGGGGCAACAGTGCTGGTGCTTGCAGCAGAGACAAGCCATGCCCCTTGCTGTCCCCTGAAGGCAGCAGGAATGAGAGATTGGACAGTTTCAGGCTCCTGGCTGCTCAGCCAAGCCTGAGGGCCACTGCCACAGCATGATGGCAGACCTGAAGTGAGCAGGAGGTGATGTGCTCCCATCCCAACAGAGAGCAGTGACTGGCCCCATCTCTGCAGGAGCCAAAAGCTGACGACACCCCCTCCTGCCAGCATGTTATCCCTGGAAATCAAAGCCAAGGTCCATTCATAGCCATCTGAGTCATGCATGAAGAAACAGCAGCCTCCAGCTCTGCTAACTTGCCCCAAGCAGAAGAAAACTGCACCAGCTTGCTGCAGGCAAAGCTAACTCCTTGAGCTTGGCTGTCCCACCTCAGAGGCACTGCTTTTCCTCCCCAGGAGACACCACAGCCATCACGTCTCACCTTGTGAGGAGGTTGGTGATCTGCAGGGCCAGGGCTGCCCGGTAGCGGTCTTGCTGCTGGACCAGGTAGCGCACCTCGTCGTGGATGCTGATGCAGAAGCGCCCATTGATGTCAAACTCCTCAAAGAGCCACTTCATGGCGACCAACATGAGGTGCAGATAGTCAACAGCTGAGCTCTGCACCACCCAGTTCACTCTGCTGGTCAGAAACTGGGGAAAGGAAATAGAGATGGATAATAAGAGAGCACTGGCGTCCTGTATGGTCCCCATTACAGGACAGCTCCTGTGAGAAATCTGTTAAATTCAGGATTGTTGGGTTTTCTTGATGGTATTGTGTTTCCTGAATGGCTATAAGAGCCTACTGGGTCTCCAGCACCTATGAAGGGCTGAGCATGAAATTGCCATTTTGGAGAAAATGAGGAAAGCTGAAAGCCCAGCAGCCCAGAGCTGCATCCTTACCTCCCCCTTGACCATGGCGGGCTCCAGGGCCCTGCTGATGTGACAGCCCAGCACTGGGGTCTGCGGGGTGGGGGATAAGGCGATGCTCTCCAGCTTGTTGAACATCTCAGACTCCGTGCCTCCAGCCCACACTCGATGCCCCACCACATTCCACTTATTCCTCTTCCGGGACCTGTGAGGCAGAGAGGAGGTTTTCCAGAAGCGTGGGAGGAGGCTACAGGTCCCTGTTGGAGAACCTCAGACACTGCCTCCTGGTTTGGGGCAGCTGGACGAGACCCTCCTAATTGTTCACTGGGAGACTGGGTAAAACTGAGAGCCCACCTGGCTCTGGGGGAGCAGGAAGGGAGGACCAGGACTATCCAGCCCCATCTCCCTTCTCTTGCCCCCTGGCTGTTGGGCTACAGCTCCCTCCACCTTGCATCCTGATGCCACAGAGCCAAGCAGGGTCAGACCATCTCACCTTTTCATGGCTTCTCTCTGGAGCTGCTGGACATCCTGGGCTGACACAGATCCATCCTGCGCCCTGTCCACAGCCAGGTTCAGCTGACTCACCAGCCATTCCCCCTCCTCGGACAGATGAAACCTGGAGGGGCGAGTGAGTAACCCAGCTGCCGTGGGACACAGCCACCGTCCCTGTGCCTGCTCACCCTGCCCAGCCCAGGCAGCACCCACCTGCGGATGCCCTTGGTGACTGCGTACATCTGCTGGGCCTTCTCCCGTGCCTGCTGCTGCGTCAGCCGGTGGTTGAACTGCATCAGCAGCCGCTCAGCAAAGGGCTGCCCTGCCCCGTAGATGCGCCCGTAGTTGAACACCTTGGCGTGCTCCCGGCTGATCCCCACCGTGGCGGCCGTCTTGCTGTGCAGGTCTGTTGCGTTGCTCTTCTTCCCCTGCAGAGTCATCCAGCCGAAGGCTGTGCAGCCTGCGGGAGGGGGAGCAGATGGGATCAGGATGGGGGGCTCACCCCACTGCCCAGCAAACCTGCTCCCATGCCCAGCTCACCATGCATGCCAGCAAAGTGCGCCTCGCCGAGGACAGCGGCTATCCAGAGCTCCTGGGAATCCACGTCTGCGCCCACCAGGGAGTAGCCAGGTGGCACCTGGACCATGGCTTTCAGCTCACTGCCCACCCGGTCAGCCTGCAGGACACGACACAGAGCTCAGTATATCCCTCTCCTCCACAGCACAGGAGCCTTCCTCCCCCAGCCACAATGCGCTGACAAGGCACTCCCCACGGCCCTAAGTTTTGCTCTCAAAGTCAAAACCAAGTTTAACACACTGTGGGCATCACGCACTTGGTTACTGTCCCCAGACTCCTCCAGCATAGAACGGGAGCTTGAGGAAAGCCAGGAACAGGCACTTTGGTGTTTTCTTCTCCTTTCACCAAATTCTGAAACCCCAGACCCTCTGCTGACTCCTTCCCCTCTCCCCAGCTCAAAGCACGTCAGCAAGAGAAGGGTCCCAGCATTGGCCCTGCCACCTCAAATCCCAGCACCTATTCCCAACTCCCACTTCCAATTCAGGCAGCTCCCCCCAGACCAAAACACACAGAGAGAGCCCCCAAACACCCCCTCGAGGATGCAAGAACGGCCATACCCGGGCGTTGCTGGCTGTCAGCCAGGTGGGCTCCACTGCCCGGCGGGTGATGGTGCCTGCGGTCACCACCTGCGGCAGAATGGCTCCATAATCATCCTCCTCATTATAGTCAGGATGCCTGGGACAGAGGTGAGGGTGAGCATCATCCTGTGAGAGCCCTCCCAACGCAGCATAGAGGGAATGACAGTCCAGACTTGGTGCATTCATCCCCGTACCTGGTCACCACACGAGGCAGCTCCCCCTTCTTCAGCCACACCACCATCTGGGAACTGGGGAGATACATGGAAGGTGAGATGCTGAGCCCCCCTTGCATTCCAATGAACTCTCCTGGTCACGATGCAGCCTCACCCCCAGGGATGTCACGATGAAAGCAGCTGCTCACCTGATCCGCTTGTGAGCGTTCCTCCAAAATGAGACCATTTTGTTAATCTCGAGGGCTCTAGTCCCATGGGTGCGGCCCACAGCAGCCCGCAGGGTGCCATCCTCCATCTGGGGCAGGAAATCCTTGGCAAAAGGGCTTCCAACATTGTTTTCATTCCCATCCTTTAGCAGCAAAAGAGGTGTCAGGGCTCAGTACACCACCACTCCACAGCAATAAAGCTCTGTGCATCCTCCTGTCCCAGCTAGAGATGTGTTTCCATCACCCAATCCCACGGGATATCACGCAGGTCCCACGAGTGCTGCAGCGCTCAGGTGATAGAAACAATCCCAGAAGCCACAACTTGCCTTGTGAGGCAGCTTGAAGAACCAGCACCCAGGGATGTTGACATCATTGTAGGGACCATTGCCATGGTGGTACGAGGGCTGGCTCCTCATCTCTGCCTGCTCACATAGCTCATCCATCTCCTCCTGTGACCAGCAATGCGAGGTGATGCCAGGAACACTATCAGGCATGGCAGGAGGGGGAAATCGAGAAAAGAGGGACCAATCCACTGCCCCATCCCACAGGAAACCCCCCCTTACCTGCACCAGGCTCTGGTCCACCCTGCCCATTTTCTCCTCCACATCCACCTCCATGCGGCTCAGCTCCTCCACCTGCAGCAGAGAAGGACCGTGGGGGAGATCTGGTCAAACACCAATTCCCTAGGAACACTTATTGAGAAGAATTTCTTACTTGCAGCCCCTGGAGCCGCACACAGGGCTGGTTTTTGCATGCACACACGAAGAAGCAGAGTCCCACACCTCCCTCCCGAGGGACCCTCCACCCCTTTCTTCACCTTCCGCCACATCGTGCTGCCGTCCATCAGCAGCAGCTCATCCTCCATGGCAGCCTCCAGCCCCGGGGGCTGCTCCTTGCCCTTCTCCAGGCAGTACTGCCTGTACAGGTACTCAATCACCCTGGAAGAGGAGAGGGCAGGGCTCACGCACCCACAATAGGACCCGAGCCTCTGGGGCAGCATCTGGACAGAGCCCCAGGGAGTTCCCAAATACCCCCATGGGGCATCCCTCAGCTCAGCATATCCTTACATCCCTCTCACCTGTATGGGCAGGAAGGGTCATCGGTCTCTGAGGGGGCTGCTGGTAAATTGTCCTGCCGTCCTGGCACCAGGTATCCCCAGCCATGCTTGTCTGAGTAATGGAGGGGGAAGCCATCCCAGGCCAGGCGCATCAGCTTTGGGGTCACCCTCATCTGCAGGCTGATGAGGCTGGGTCCAGGCACCCACTCTGCCTCCTCCAGGCGTGGGCACAGCTTGCGGTACCAGCTGGGGAGCAGCAGGGATGGGTCAGAGAGCACAGCGCAAGCCCTGGGGACACCCAGGGTCCCCAACTCACCCTGGATGGCCTGGCAGGTGCTGGAGTCTCTTGGGTTGCAGTGCCACTGTCTCCTTCAGGCGCTCCAGACAGAGCTGACTTGCAGGGACCTTCGGCTCCTCATCCTCACTCGGGGGACCAGGGTCTGCTTGGGCAAGGAGGACTGGCTGGCTAAGAGCCCTGTGTGACACCCCTTTGGGGACAGGGACCTCAAACCAGCCCCTCATGTGCCCCAGCATGGGGACACAGGCCAGCAACGTTTCACTCTGCCACACCAACAAACCTCATCCCTTTGTCTGAGCACCCCTGGGAAGGCACCCCTGGACATCCCTTGTCCCCAGGGATCACCTGTGCTCACCCTCCATCCACTCCTGTGCTGACCCTTCTGCACCCGTTGCTGCCGGGGAAGCTTGGCTGTTCCCATCCTCATCTTTCTTATTTTTCTTCTTCTTTCCTGGATTCTTCTTTTGTTTAAACTCCTGTGTGTCCCACTCGAGATCCCAGAGCCAGGGGTCATCCTTGTACCTGATGACACACTGCTGTCACACCAGAGCTTTGCTCCTGTCCCTCTCACCCACCCAGAGCCTGCCACGGACCACCCACTGTCTGGGTGCAGCAGGACCTGCAGCCCCAGCCCATGGTACCTGTGCTCATGCAGCAGCTGGCAGGCATCATTGGCCAGGTTCATCAGGGACTTCTTCATCTCTTTCTGCAGCTCCTCGTAGATACCCTGAGCATCATCCAGGTACCTCTTCCAGTTCCCATTGACTGGCAGGTAGGACACACCCATCTCCAGCATCCCTGCAAATGTCACAGGGTGGGGGCACCTAGAGCCCAAAGCAGCGAGGAATTAGGTGTCTGCTGGAGGGGTTTGGCCCTGGAAGCACCAGACTACAATGAACATGAATGTGTTTTCATCCAGAGCTTTCTGGCCTCACACAAGAGCCTCGATGCTCTTCCCCTAGACCAGTAAGGATCCCTGTATCTTCTGCCTTCCCTTTGGATCAATTGCTGCCCTAAAAACAACCCTGTGCAACAACCCCTAACTTGTATCACTCCAAGCTGCCTCAGGAGACCTGCCCACCTCCTCCAGCCATGCCATGCTGCTGTTTATTCCTGCTCGCCTACATGGGGGAGGTCTGACATCCCTCCTGAAAAGACTTCCAGGACACCCTAAGGACAAGAGGAGCCACATCCCATCCCCAGAAGGACCATGACCCTCCCTGCTGCCCACTAAGCCCACAGCCCCTTGGCCAACATCAGACAGAGCTCAGCAGCTCTCACCTCTCCATGAAGAGTGGCAGCTGCTCCTGAAACACCTCATGGGTGGCCTGGACATCACGGGCACAGTATGACATCAGGTCCTGGGAACAGCAGCAGGTTGGAGCAAGCAAAGCAGCCACTTCCCTGCCAGCACAGGGCAAGGCAATGGGGCTGCAGGAGCACTGGGGATGTCACAGCCCCACGCACACCCAAAGCTGTCATGAGAAATGGCAGCAAACCACCCCAACAACAGCTGTTACCACTCCACTCCCATCTCCAGCTCTCACCATCAAGATGGTGGGATGGCCTCCCTCACCTGAAAGTGACTCCTGATGTCAGCCATGGTCCCCTTCACAAAGATCTCCCGCGCCTCCTTCTCCAGTGGCTCCCCCCCGACGTAAAGCGCGTGCACATCTGCCAGGTTGTTGATGCTGCTGACATTCACCCAGTCCCACGAAGTGATCTGTGGACAATGGAGGGGTCAGACAGTGTGGGACAAGGATGTGCTGTGGACAAAATCAGGAAGGATAAAGGATGCTGCTGCTCCAGTTTAAACCAAGGCCACCTCATCTGGAAGGTGCTGGGAGAGCTTCACTCAGCAGAGCTGCTCCAACAGATCCCACTCCATCAGTACAGGAGCAAATGGTCCCATTACAGGAGCACACAGCTCCCGCCCACCCACACCACTGCCAGTGGCTCAGCTCCCTCACTCACCGCTGGGCCCTCTGTTTTGCTGCGTGTTTTCTTCATGTGCTCCTTGACCTGCTGCATCCCTTTCCTTTTGCCATGCTTGGCAGCCATCCAGAGGGTGCGTTGGAAGCCTGTCAGCCCTGAGATGGCCATGTGCATGCTCATGGTGTCCAGGAAACGCATCCGAGAGCCCTGGGACACAAGATGGGGGAGAAAAAAAGAGGGTTTCAGAAATGCTGAAGGAGCTTCATGTCCTTTTCTCAAGCTGCTTTTGTCAATACAAGGCTTTGTCCCCTACATTCATCTTTTGAGAGCACAGGCTGTCAGCTGCTCAAAGGCTCTTGCCACATCCCCAGCTGCCACCCTGAAGCCTTCAACAGCCTTATGGGGTGCAAAAATCTCTCTCTCTAAGGGGATCCAACCTCAACTTGCTCTGCAGAACAAGGTGACCACAACCCTGGGATGCCTGTGCAGAACAGCACAGCTGCCAGCATCAAGCAATGGCTTGGCAGATTACCTGGATAAGGTACTGCTCCTTGATGAACGCCCGGTCAAAGGCCACGTTGTGTCCCACCACCACTCTCTCCATCCAGTCCTCCTTGCCGGCACAGCTGGCACCTGCTGGGCTCTCCATGGGAATGAGGTCGGCCAGGGTGAGGTGGCTGGACCAGGAGTATCGCTGCTCCAGGAGCCGCCTGCTGCACCACGAGTACCTGGGGGAGACATGAGGCACCCACAGCTGTAACAAATAAAGCAGAAGCTCCCGGGACAATGAGAAGCAGCTGTGCCATGGGGTCCTGAGCAGGATCCCACCTGTGGAAGGGAGGTGACCCGCCCTGGGGAGTGCTATGCTAGTGAGGATGTACATCCCACATCCCAGAGCCATACTTTGCGGCTTTGTGGTGCTTCCCCTGCAAGCCAGCAGTGGATTGAAAGAAAAGGCTCCACTTGGGAGCATTCCCATCCCCCTGAAGCTGTGACTGCCCCACCACTGCTGGCACCGCATCTCACCAGGCATTGGGTGACACCACCACGGCCAGCGTTGGGCAGTGGCCATCAGCCACGCACACCTCCACGTCCAGCACCATGGCCCGCTCCTCGGGGAAGTCGACGGGCTCCGCTTGCCCGTCGGGGCCGTAGCGGGTCCAGCCCAGCTGCCATGCCCACTGTGCAGGCAGCGGGGGCAGCTCACAGCGCAGCAGCTCGTTGGCTGCCTCCAGGTAGGGCAAGCTCTGCTTCTGCGCCAGGAGGCGAAAGTGCTCGTCGATGTTGTCCCCGTACATGCGGGGCAGCCGCAGGTCCACGTCGGGCAGCGTGGAGGTCTCCTTGCCCCACAGGTCGTGGCGCTGCAGGTGCTCCACGCTGCGCTGGACATCCTCGGCCGAGTGGTGCACCTGGGCGCCGCGGAAGATCTGCTCGTGGAGGGTCCTGGAGAGCATCTGGATGTTGAGGGGGTTCATGCGGCGCTGGCCCACGGCCGGCTCCTGGCTCGGCTCCTGCGGCAGCGGGCGGCTGGCCGAGGAGCTGGAGGGGCATCGCCGGGGCTGGGGGCTGCAGCCCCTCACCGCCCGCCCCCAGGGCACGCGTCTCATCGCCCCCCGCTGCGGGCTGTGCCCCGCTGGAGCTGCGGGAGGGAAAGGGAGAGGGGTGAGCTCGGCACGGACCACTGCTGCGGGACCCCCAGCATGAATGCACTGCCCTGTGCAGCTGTACACACCTCTGTACAGCCATGCACCCCTTTGTACAGCCATGACCCTCTCTGTACAGCCACAAACCCCTCTGTACAGCCATGCACCCCTCTGTACAGCCATGACCCTCTCTGTACAGCCACAAACCCCTCTGTACAGCCATGACCCCCTCTGTACAGCCACAAACCCTCTGTACACGTGTCCCCCTCTGTACAGCCATGCACCCCTCTGTGCACATGTGCCCCCGTTTGTACAGCCACAAACCCCTCTGTACAGCCGTGCCCCGCTCTGTACAACCATGCTCCCCTCTGTACAGCCACAAACCCTTCTGTACAGCCATGAACCCCTCTGTACAGCCACAAATCCCTCTGTACAACCATGTTCCCCTCTGTAGAGCCATGAACTCCTGTGTGCAGCCGTGCCTCCCTACCGAGCCAGACCCCCCCGTACAGCTGTGCCCCCCATACAGCCGTGTCCCCTGTACAGCCGTGCGCCCCATACAGATGTTCCCGCCCCCCATACAGATGTTTCCGCTCCCTTACCTGCACGCCGCCCGGGCCCGGCTCTGCGGGCAGACCCACCCGGGGCCGCCCACGGGTCTTCCGGCTGCTCTGACGTCCCGTCCCGTCCCGCCCCCCGCCCGGTCCGTCCCGTCCCGTCCCGCCCCCCGCCCCGCCCGGCCCGGCCCGCGGGGATCGCTCAGCACAGCCCGCGGGAAGGCGCGAGTGGAGGCGGCCGCGTGGCCTAATGGATAAGGCGTCTGACTTCGGATCAGAAGATTGCAGGTTCGAGTCCTGCCGCGGTCGTGGCGGAGCGCTGTGTTGCCCTGTTTCCTTTTGCTCCGCCAGAGCACGGTCACACCGCACCCACGGCACGCGTTTTGCTCCCGTGCGTGAGCGGAGCGCGGAGCGAAGCGGGGGCGCCTGCCGGGACCGACCACGAGTGGGGGATCAGCCCCCGGCAGAGGTGGCAGCGGGGTCCCCAGCGGACACACTCCCTTCATCCATCTCCTGCACCCCGAGCCCGCCGTGGTGGCATCGGCACCCACGGCCCCGGAGCCCCGAGCATCACGGGTGGGGTGGGGACAGCGTGGGGACCGGGGTCTGCATCCAGCCCGGCTGGTGTGGGGCCAGAGGTGAGAGCTGGGCTACGGGGGATGATGGAGCAGAGGCTGGAGAGCCAGACAGGAGCACTGGATAATGGGCTGCTGGTGCAGGGAATGGATGTATGGTGCAGGGAAGGAGATTTAGGGTGCAGGGAATGGATGTATGGTGCAGGGAAGGGCATTTAGGGTGCAGGGAATGGATGTATGGTGCAGGGAATGGGATTTAGGGTGCAGGGAATGGATGTATGGTGCAGGGAAGGGCATTTAGGGTGCAAGGGATGGATGTATGGTGCAAGGAAGAGGATTTAGGGTGCAGGAAACGGGACATAGGGTGTAAAACCTGGGATGTAGTGTGTGAGGAATAATACGCAGTGTGCAGGGTGTGGGTTGCACAGCTTGGGGAAAAGGCCACAGGTGCAAGGAATGGGATGTAGGGTACAGGGACTGGGTTTTAGGTTTCAGGGGAAAGGCCACAGGTGCAAGGAATGGGATGTAGGGTACAGGGACAGGGTTTTAGGTTTCAGGGGAAAGGCCACAGGTGCAAGGAATGGGATGTAGAGTGTATGGTAAAGAATGTAGGGTGTAAGGAATAGACATAGGGTGCAAGGAATGGAACATAGGGTGCAGGGGATGGGTTTCAGGGAAAAGGCCACAGGTGCAGGGAATGAGATGTAGGGTGCAGGACAGGGGATGCAGAGTGCAAGGAATGGGATGTGGGGTGCATGGTAGGCAATGTGGGGTGCAAGGAATGGGATGTAAGATGTAGGGAATGGATGCGTGGTACATGGAATGGGGTGCAGGGATTGGGGGAAAGGCCACAGGTTCAGGGAATGGAGTGCAGCGTGCAGGGCCGGGGCTGCAGGGTGTAAGGAATGGGATGAAGACTGCGAGGGGTGGGAAACAGGAGGTGCCCAGGTCAGGGCAGGTGAGTGCAGGCTCCCTGGACCGCGCAGGAACTGTTCTGGCCGGGAAGGTGCCCCATGGCAGAGTCCAGTCCGGCCTTGGCACTGCCAGGCCGAGCCGTGCCGAGCCGTGCCGAGCCGCCAGGTGGCGCTGCGGCCCCGCCGGTGCGGGCCGGGCCGGGCCGGTCCCCACGGGGCCGTCGGGGCGCGGACACTGCTCCGGTGCCGTCCCACTCCGCGCTCCCTCGGGGGACACCGGGCACGGGCACTGCGCACTGTGACCTCCTCTTCGTCCCTCCTGGCCACTGCGGAACTCCACACCTGGAGTGCGGCTCCTCCCCAAATACTCCGGCTTCACATCACCCTGCCCTTGTGGGTGCAGGACTGGGGGGGATGGAGGGTGAGGAACTGCAGCACCCCGTTCTCTGAAAAGGCAGGGCCAGCATGGGCGCGGTGTGGGATGTGAGAAGCGCGCACACACACACAGACACACAGCGCGGTCCTGTGTTCTGCTGCTTTGAAAGCGTTTCACAACCCCCCAGTGCACCCGAAATTACCTGCTGACCCCAGCCTGAGATTCGATAGGGTTGTGCTTCACCCTACTTCACCCGGCAGCGGAAGGTACCCACTCCCTGAGTCTGCCTGAGCCGGCCTCACAGGGGATGCCCGTCCTCGGCCCCCTCCATACCGGGAACTTGAGGTTTCCCGGTTCTTCGGCTGGAGCTTAGGGGCGCCGGGGTGCGGAGCCGGCGGGGAGGGATGCTCCAAGGCTGCGGCTGCTCTGGTCGGGAGGGAACAGCCGTAGGCTGCTCTGGGACGAAGGGATAAAGGTTTGAGGACCCCGGATACGGGGTGGCTCTCAGGAAGGACCTGGGTGTACTTGTTCTCCCGATGCTTTATGTTAACGCCGATTTCTCTTATTTTGGGGTCTTTTATCTACTTGTTTTTATCGTGGTCGCGGAAAATTAAATTAAAAAAAATCCAAACCGTCTCTATCAAAAAAATTCCCCCTCTCTCCAAAGCAGAAATAAAAAAAAAATAATAATTCTCATCGAAATGCTTCTCTCGGCAGTGCCCTGAGGAGGGTTGTTGACAACGAGCTACACTGCCTTGTCCACAGGCAGGACCGGGCCGGTGCTGCCTGTGCCTCATCCGGGTACGGGCAGGGAGAGAGGTTCGGAAAGGCACGGCACCACTATTTACTAAAAAAAAAAAAAAATAAAAATCGCCACCATAAATAACCCGAAGTAACCTAAAAAATCCACCGTTTCACCAGAGCTGGTTGCAATGTATAAGTCGATATGGGGTGTGTATAGTCTTTTTTTTCTTTCCCTAGGCTTTTTGTTTTTCTGTCTGTCGGGGAAGCATGCCCGTCCCGGTGCGCCCCGTCGGGATCGGGGTGGGACGTGGGAGATGCGACTTCTCCCTCTCTTCTTGGAGACCGCACTCCCCACTGGGAACTCGATGCTGTCGGTCGGATAATGGGGCGGTGGGACTTTGTTTAACCCCGTTGCCCCCGGGGCCAGGGGTCAAGGGCTTCCTCTTCCCCCGGGACACGGCAGAGAGGCCGTCGGTCACAACGCGAGGACCGCGGCGGGGAGGGGGATGTGATGGCCGCAGTGTCCCCCGCTCCCCGTCGCGGCCCTCATGTGTGATCGGCGTGGGACCCCGTAAACCTCCACGTCTCCCCGGCATCGAGAGGCTGAGGAAGGCTCCAGGTGGGTGTTTTGAGGGGGCAAGAGGTGGCCAAACACCACCACGGGACAGCGAGGGATACGGAGACGCGGCCCCTGCCTTTCAGTAGCACCCGGCTCTGCCTTCCCCTCCCGGCTGGAGCAGGACGTTTTTACCAGAATGCCGGTTTTAACGGGGTTTCACCCCGTCCCTCCACAGGCAGAGGTATCTCAGCTGCCCCCCGGAGCCAAGAAACGGGAGAGAAACGGGCAATTTTTATAGGTGACGTACGGGCTTACGTGGAAATCCGTGCCCAGCACTGCTCTTGCAGCTTTTTTCTCCTGAAATAACCCTTCCGTTCAGCTCCCCTATTCCAGCTCGTACCTCCTTTTCCAGGCTGGGAGGGAAGTCGGGAGAGGGAGAAAGAAAAAAAAAGCACCCCCCAATATCCCGCTCTTTTCCTGCTCGGAGAAGAGCTCCGGAACTCCCAAAGTGAGCGGTGAAGAGGGCGACAGGAGACAGGTGGGAGCCGGCTCCGAGGTGGAGGGGTCGGGGGTGGGATGAGAATAGGGGAGGACACTCCTTTTCGGGATCAAGGCAGAACCAGCGAGGGAAGGAGGCTGACGGCACCGCGGGCATCCGAGGTAAGTCCCTCTCCTGCCCGCAGCGGTGGTACCTGAGCCCAGGCGCCGCTGCGGGGGATGCTTTGAGGGTTCAAAGGAGCCCGATCCCGGGGGCTGCCCATCTCCGGGACTGCTCCATCCCAACCACCGGGCTGGGCTCTGCGGGACCGGGGCTGCTTTGACGGCTGCGGCGTCTGTGGAGATTGGTGCCGGTTATCCCGGCCCGGGGACTGCAGGCAACCCCTGCCCCACTCCCTGCCCGCTCCCTCGGGGCTGGGCCGGGGTCCCCTCGGGCCCAGCAGCCCACGGAGCCCGCTCCCAGCCCCCGGGGCTCCTCCAGTGCGTGTCTCAATTCGCTCAGGCTTGACTTGGCAATAAGCTCTCTCAATAGGGTGACAATAGAGCCCCGGTGGGACCCGAACAAAGAATTTGAA
Source organism: Xenops minutus (assembly GCA_035221455.1). NCBI lineage: Eukaryota > Metazoa > Chordata > Aves > Passeriformes > Furnariidae > Xenops > Xenops minutus. The sequence goes on from JAWWEE010000016.1 coordinate 8,063,423, forward strand.
AGTAGTTAAATTGCAGGACACGTCCATCGCCTGGGTGCTTGAATTAAAAAAAAAAAAAAAATAAGAGAGAGAGAGAGAAAGAAAAAAAAATCGGAGAAAAGAAAAAGCAGAGAGACTTTTCTTTGGGCTGGTGAGAAAATGCTCAGGGTAAAAGTTGGTTTGGCGTCTTCATTTCAGCGACAATGGAGCAGAGCTAATTCAATAGGAAACGCGGGGATTTTTTAATGAAAAGACCGCCGGGGTTACACCGAAGTTAAGCTCTTGTGAATTAATTATTAGGGCAAATAAACTGGGAGGGGGGGAGAGCTCGGGAGGGAGTGTTACAATTTCTTAATATTCTCCTTTTCGTGTTTAACGACAATGCCATTAGGTTTTCGACTCTGGGTGAGCAAAAGGATTTCTTACACTCCCCGGGAAGACGAGAAGACACACTTTTTTTCTTTTTTTTTTCTTTTTTATTCCTTTTTTTTTTTTTTTCGCTTCTTTGAATGGTATTAATTGCTTTTAAAATAAAATACTACGGAATTTGGCAACGAGCTCCGGTTTTTGCTGGCGGTGGCATTTGGGGTTGTATTTCATTTCGTGGCAACTCGCAGATGCGAAAAGGAAAATAACGGGGGAATTTAAAAACATGAATATAAAGGCAAGGCAGCATGTTCGGCTGTTGCAGATCTCTCGGGCTCGATCGGTTTATTTTTTCCTACATAGAAAACCTGTCTGGGGATCCCTGTGTATTCATCAGGGCGGCGAGAGACTCTCCAGAGCCGCTCCGGGGCATCTGTGGAGTGAATCAGAGATAAAAAATAGGAGCCAGGTTAAACGCAGGAAAGAAGCGGAGGAGAGGTCGGAAACGAAGTAAAGGTGTGCCAGGAGGGATTGAGGGGGTCGGGGAGGGTGGTTGTGTTTTTTGGGGGAGGGCTTTTTTTGCCTTACAGCAGGGGCTGCAGGCGGTGCAGTATGTGTGTGATTCTGTAAAGACGATAAGGAAGATAGAGGCGGAAGGGAGCGGAGGGGGGACGCCCCGGCGGTACCTGCGTGCCCGGTCCCAGCTCGCTGCGGCCGCGCTGCGGCTGTCGGGGCGAACCGGGCTCCGCGGCTCGGCCTGTCCGTCGGGGAGAGCATGGCATAGCACGGCACGGCACGGCACGGCAAGACTCCGGGAGGAATCCCCCCATTACAGGGCCGGGGCCGCGGCCCGGAGACAGGCAGTGCCCTGGCTCTGCCCGACAGCCACAGGCGGGCCGTGCCGGGCCGGGTCGGGCCGTGCCGGGCAGTCGCGGGTCCGTTCAGCATTTGGACAGCGGTGCGGGCCGGGGAGGTGGCCGCGGGGCGCTGGGAGCTGCCCGGGGCAGCGGAGGGCAGGGGCGGCTGCAGCCCTTTCCCTGTCCACTGCGACAGGGACTGTTCCTCAAGGGAAGGGGGCACAGCCTAGAGGGGCTCGAGTGGAGGGGAGGGAGCCCAGCCCCGACTCTATCCCCGGAGAAGCTCTCCCGGGGATCGGGGCAAGGTGGGGTGCCCGGTGGGGTGGCCAGTTGAGCCACGGCAGCCCCGCGGGAGTGGGCAGCAGAGGGGCTCACCGGGGGGAAGGGGGGGGTACATAGCCCCCCCTCCCCCGCACAGCCCCGTCCTCGGGGGGTAATTAAGGGGTGAGGCGGAGGGGCTGCGCTTTCTGCTCGGCGGAGCCTGCCAGCCACCAGCCCCCGCCGCCACCGCCGCCTTCCTCCCGTCCTCCTCCTCTCCCCCTCCCTCCCCCCGCCTCCTCCCCTCCCCCTCTCCCTCCTCCTCCTCCTCTCCGCCATGGTTGGAGTGAATAGGCGGCTGCCGGGCTGACGTCAGTGCGGGCAGAGCCTGCCGGCGGCGGCAGCTCCCGGCCAGCGACCAGAGCCGGCACCGGCAGCAGCCGGGAAGACACACGGAGCCTGGGCAGAGCCGCCTCCGCCGCCCCCGCCGGCCCGCGCCCGGGGCTGGGGGGCTGCCGGGCCACCGCTCGGCCGGGGGCAGCCCTGCCCGCCCCTCCGCCCGCCCCGGGGAGGGGAATGGCCCCGTCGCCCGCTTCGCCCGGGGACCGCCGTCCTGCCCTCCGCACGGCAGCAGAGTGAGTGTCGCGGCCGGGCATCGTCGCCTCGGCGGGGCGGCCCCGGGGAGACGGAAGGGCGCGGGGGGAAAGATTTTCTCCGAGGGGGGGACACCGGCTGCCGGAGGGGGTGGAGGGAGGCAGGGAGAGAGGGAGGGGGCGGACGAAGTTGGGCCGGTCCCCGTCGGGGAGTTGGGCGCCTCCAGGTGCCGGCACCACGAGGGACCGGGACCGCCCCGCGCCGCACCGTGGCCCCGGCTCACCCTTCGCGGAGGACGAGTGGGGGACGCGGGGCACCTTTTGCTGCCGGGACCGCATTCGCTTCGGCAGCCTCTCCCTGCCTGCTCGGGACGTTGCAGCTCGGAGCAGGGCCCGGGGTGAGGCTGAGCCCCGACGGGGCGGCGGGGAGCCGGGGCCGAGTGGTGCCGGAATGCTGCCGAGTTACCCCCAAACCTCTGCTCCCGCCGGCCGGAGAAGCTACACCGGACAAAACGCCTGTATGAGGCCGAGCCCCCAGAGACATTCGGGCTTTAGGCCGTGGGAGAAATCCCGGGGCTCCGGGGGAAGTTCTTCCTCCCGATGCAGCGGGTGCTGCTGCTGGGCCTGTTTTTCGGGGGTAGGAGGGAGGGCACCGGGGCGTCCCGCTCCCCTGCTCGGATTTACCGCCGAGGAGCAGCAGCGTGACTACCACTGCTCGTACCTTGATCTGCCACCGGCTTCTGGTGCTGGAGGATTTATTTCATTTTTCATTTGCTGTATCTCTTTTCTTTGCTTTTAAAAAAAATGCATTTTATTTTATTTCATCCTTTTTTATTATTATTTGATTTTTCTTCTGTTTTTTTTTCTTCTCCCCCCCCCTTCTTTCCCCCTTTTTTCTCCCATTCATTCTCCCCTTCTTCTCCCTGCCTTCCCGCGAATGCTTATTTCCTTGGGGTTTGTTGTTTGGTTTTTGTGTTTTGTTTTGTTGGCTTTTTTTTTTTTTTTTTCCCGTATCACCCTGGAAGTGAAACGCATTTTAGGCCTCAGCCTTAAGGAAACACGAATCATAGCAGTGCAGGTGACCTGAGAGCCCGTACCTGGCCGGATCCCCTAGACGTGCCTCCACCCCCGGCCCCCGGCCGCGCAGCACCTCGCCCCGCCGAGTGAGGAGGGTCCGGGACAGTCCCCGCCTGTGTCCCGGCCTCGACGGCCGGAGAAAAAAGAGCAGCTGGGGGTGAGACGCCGTCGCTTTGCCTTTTCGGCACCGGGGCTTGCTCAGAGGTGGCTTTTAATTGCTAAGCAAAGCTACGCGTTTCCTTACGCCCATCGAAAGCTGCCGCTTCTTTGCCAAGCCACGATGGTGGGGAGAAAAGCAAACAAAAAAATAAAAAACAACCAAAACCCCACCAAAACAACGCAACTACCCAAAACAATTAGGAGATAGGAGAAGATGCAGCTCGAGGCGGCGAGGCGCAGGGGGTTACTCCAGGTTGGCTAAAAATAACTTCTCCTAATTAAAGAAAAGTGACGTCAGACGTGCAGGACGTAGAAGAGGGGAAGGCAGCGGACTCGTTCGTGGGCGATCACGTTAAATAATTCAGGGGCGGCCCGGTGACCGGGCTCTTCCGAGGTGCTGCCGACGGGGCCGCCTGCCCTGCCCGGCGCCGGGGTCACCCGAGGAGGGAGCGGGCAGCGGGGCCGTCGTGCCCGCGGGTGGGCGCGGAAGGTCCGCGGGGCGCCGAGGCCAGTGCAGCACCATGGCCAGAGCCACTCCGGCACCACCGCCCCTTCCCGTCCCGTCGGGCCGCCCGTCGACACGGGTTGTTCCCTCCCGTGAGTGCGCGCAGGGGAAAGGACGGTCCCGTGGCCCGGGTGAGGCAGGACGCGGGCTGGCTCTGGTCGATGCCCGCTGCGGCCACCGGAGCTCCGGAGCACGGGCAGCCCTCGCCGATTCCTCCCCAGGCTGCTCGCTGGTGCCTTGCCCTGTGCCAAGGAGCCATTTTGTAGGCATTCTGCTAAAATTGTACCAAAAAACCCCGCCCCAACCTCTTCTCCATCCCCAGACAAAGCCCCAAAAAACCTAAACCCAACAATATAACAAAACAGCCCCCACAAGACACAAAGTCTAAAACCTAACCAAAATACCCCAAGCGCAAGGTATTTTCTCCCAGCTGCTGAGGCTCTGCCTGCACGGAGAGGGTCAAGGCGAGAGCTCCGAGCAGAGCAAGGCATTGCCGAAAACGATCAGAGGGGAAAAAAAATTATCATATATATTTCTGCCAAGAAAATCACGGCAGAGAGAGGGGATCCCGTCTCCAGCCCCGAGCAGCCCGGCGAGGTGCGGTGGTTCATCCGCAGCATCCTCGCCTGAGAGAGACGGCGGCCCGGGGACTCGGCGTGGCGGGCGGGAGACCTCGCACGGCGGCAGCCGGGCAGAGCTGGGGCTTAGGGGGACGGCTATGCCCACCCGGGCCCCCTTGCCGCCGCCGCAGGGACGGCGGGGCTGGAGCGGGGCCGCATCGCCGCCGGAACGGCCCCGGGAGCGGGGGAAGCTGCCGGCGGCACCCCAAGCTGCTCCACGCCATCGGGGCCCCGCGGTGAGTAAAGGGGCCTCCTCCGTGGGGGGAAACCGAGGCCGGTCCCTGGGCCAGGCGAGCCCCCCGTACCCTCTCGGCGTCGTCGTCCCCGCACCCCCGGGCTGCCCTCGGAGGCGGTAGGGCGGACGGGCCCCTTCCCACGCCCCAGCCGTGAGCATACCGATAGAGACCACCCTAACAGCGAAACCAATAAATTAAGGGAAAATCCAAGGCCGGAAAATTAAGGAGATCCGATTCGTGGCAAATTTTTTTTCCCTCCCTGTCTCCGGGGCAGATTAAAACAAACCACGGCCAAGCTCCCTCCCGAGCGGCTGCGGGCCGTGGGAAAAGCACTGAGGGGCTGGGGACGGAGAAAATATTTCTCCCCAGTTTCCCCAGCCCCCTCGGCGCGGCCGGAGCACCCCCGGGCCCGTTTCTCGTTAGGCAGGAGGCGGGAGGGAACCTGCAGTTCCCGGGAGCCGGGCAGGGGCGGCCGGGCTCGCCTGGGCGCCGGGAGCAGCGCCGGCTCGCAATGGGCTGGCAGCCCTCGTCCTTTAGCTTTTAGCCTGATTAAGCTCGTAGATTTTATTTATTTAATTTTTAGATTTTTTCTAAGGGGATGGCGGGGAAGGGAAGGGCGAAGAGAAGCAGAAATAAATAACCGAGCGGAGCTCGCCGGGAGTCGGAGCCGGCGGGACCGGCAGGCAGCGCTCTGCCGCGGCTGCTCCCGCCGCGATCGCTTCGTTCCGCGGATCCCTCGTTTTGTAGCAGGTCACATTTTACCCTCGTGTGGGATTTAAAGGAAAGCGATGTTCAGAAGAGGGATTACGATTTTAATTATTTTTTTTTTTAAATGAGAAGCAGGTCAGTTGAGCACCTCAGATAATCATATTTACCTCCTGGCATTTTAGTCTGATTATTGTTGCTGTTATTATTTGTACGTGCCGGATTCGCCGCTACACGCACATCGCGTTATGAATCTGTGCGGGAAATAGCGGAACCTGGAGGGGAAATAATTAAAACTGAGGGAAAATGGAGAGCAGAGAGGATCGGTGGGGGATCGGGGGTGCGTACCCGGCCCCCAGGGCATGTCTTGGAACGGGAGGGCCCCGCGTTTGGCTGCGGGGAAAGGGGCCCTTCGGGCTGCCCCCAGGTGCGGAGGCCGGACGGGGAGGGCATTGCTGGGAGAGGAGGTGTGAGGGAGTGCGCTGAATGACGGGGAGGGAGAAAAATGGGAAAAGGGAGAAGTGAAGGCGTCGGGAATAGAAAAAGGAAATGGATGGAAAGCGAAAAGGTGGGGAGAAAAGAATGGCCAGGGAAAGGGAGAGAGTAAAGGGGAGAGGGGAAGGGGAGAAGGAAAAGGGAGAGAAAGGAAAGGGAGGGGAGTGCCGAGGACAGGGAGAGGGAAGTTAGTTGAAGGTTCAGGGCCGTGCAGGGGTGCTGCCGGCCCAGCGAAGCTGCCGCGGGGGTACGTCGGGGCGGGAGGAGGCGGGAGGGGGGCACAGAGCGACCCGCGGCGCAGCCCCCGGCACTGTCCGGGCGGGAGGCGAGGCACGGCGGGCGGAGGGCGGCCGGTCCCGCCCGGTGTCCCCCGGTGCCGAGCCAAGCCGTGCCGTGCCGAGCCGAGCGGAGCCGAGCCGAGCCCGCCCCGTCCCATCCCGCACGGAAAGCGCGGGAAAGGGGGCGCTGATTTAAATGCGGGCCCGCGGATTGGCTGGGCGCGGCGTGACGTCACTTCCCAAAGGGGGCGATCGCGGCGCCCGGGCAGTAGAAGTTGGGCAGCGGGGCGGCAGCGCGAGTGGCGCTCCCCGGGCCGGGCCGCCCGCACGGGCACCGCGGGGCTCGCACCGCCGCTGCCTGCCCTGCCCTGCCCAGCCCTGCCCTGCCCTGCCCAGCCCAGCCCAGCCCTGCCCTGCCCGGCCCGACCTGTCTCGGTACGGCGCGGCTCCGAGCCCCCGCGGCAGCCCGCCGTGCGCCCGCGGCTCTGCGCCGGCTTGTTCTCCCCGCTTCGTATTTATCTTGCTCTCTCTTTCTCTCTCTTTCTCTCCCTGTCTTTTTTTATTTTATTTTTTTTTGTTTTATTTTGAATGTGTGTGTGGTTCCCGGTGGCAGCTCCCGGCCGCCCTGCCCCGGCCGTGCCCGTACCCTGGAGCGGACGGACGGACGGACGGATGGCCGGCATCCCCGACGGAGGGATGTTTCTGTCTTTGGTTATCTAGCTGTATGAGTGTTGTGGAGCCATCATAAAGCTAGATAACCGAAAGTAGAAATGACTTCCAGACCTTCTCGCCCGGGGGAAGCGGCCGCAGCGGGACCGGCGGCGCAGAGACGGCCCGACTCGCCGCCCTGGGGCTCCAGGTAAGGGCTGCGGCTCCGCGACCGCCCCGTCGGGCCGCTCCGGGCAGCCCGGCGCTCCGGGCAGGGGGCGGGAGGGACGGGGACAGGGGGGCGAGCCCTGCGCCAATTCTTCCATTGCCAGAGGGACTTAACTATTGGTTAAGCGCACCTCGAAATTCCCTCCCGGGCTGCGGGCTGGCGCGGCTCTGGGAGGGTGGACAAACTGAGCGCCCTCCCCAAATAAATCCTGCCCCCATCCCAGCCTGCAGGTCAGACCTCGAAAAACCCGAGCTTTTGGATATTTTCCCTTTTCTTCTCTCTCTCTCCCTCTCCTTTTTCTCGGCTTTGGATTTGATCCTGGCCTCTCCTTGGAAGGTCAAGTTGGTGATAATGTGACCACTTTTCTTGCGCGGTGGCTGTTGCTTTTGTCCGTAGCTGCGGGGGGATGCCCAGGGAAGGGGTCCCGCTGCTGGGTGCGCCCCTCCGGCGTGCAGCCGCCCGGCCCTGGGGCTTCTTTTGGAGCCGAGCGCTGGGCAAGGCACAAAGCCTCCCTCACCTCCGCTGCGAGCCCCAGAAGTTGAAACATAACGTGTATTACAATGTCTGGCAAATAATAATAAAAAAAAAAGGGGGGGGGGAGGGAAAAAGAAAAGAAAAGAAAAGCAATTGGCACATCTGCATTCCGTTCCCATGGCGACAGAAAGCACCGCGCTCTCTGCCGAGCCTCCCCGGCACGTTTTCCCAGCTGGCGTGGGGCGAGCGCCCCTGGCCGGGGCCGGGGTCCCCCGGGGCCCCCCCGCACCCTGGGGCAGCGTGGGGGGCATCGCCGCCAGCCCCTCGCCCGGTTCGCATCCCGCAGGGATGGTGGTCCCTGCGCTGCCGCCAACCCACGCGGGCCGTGACAGCTCCGGGAAGGCTGCAGAGGGAAGGATGCTCGTGGCTCGGGTTGCGAGTGGGCTGCTTTGCTGGCTCTCTGCCCCCCAGGAGGAGCTGCGGGAGATGGGGAGGGAGGGCTGGGAAAGATGCTGCCGCGTTCCCAGAGCGCGGCGAGGAGGAGTGCGGGTACGCTGTCCCATCCTTCTCTCCGCAGTGGGTGTCCCTACAGAGGGAGAGGGTAGCGCTGCAGGGCCGAGCCTGTGTGCATCCACCGGTGTGCAGGGATGGTGACAGCTGGGAGCCCCCCGCACCTCAGAGGCAGGTTTTCCACCTTCCCTTGCACGGGGTAATGGCGTCAGATGCCACGTAGGCCCGCAAAGCTAAATATGCCTGTGCACCCTTCCAGGGCCAGCAAAGCACCGCCATAACCACAGTAAGGAAAAAGGATCTCAGCCTGAATTTGGCTATACCGGGAGAAAGAAAAGTTCTGAGGAGCTGTTATTATATATTCTAATGAGAAGTCATTGGAGAAATTAAAAAGGGCAGAGAAAGACGAAGACGCCAGCACTAATTCCGCAGGAAGCCTCCCAGGGAAAAGGCTGTGTGAGTGTGAACGCTGAAAAGCATGAAGGCCTGGAATTAGACTATCATTTAGAAAGCGTTACTAATCCGAAGTTACAGCAGTAATTCCATGATTTGCTGGGTCCCACACGCAGCGCCAGAATTAAAGATACGGATTTTCTAGAAATGTAACTCAACTGTGGCACCGAGTCTCGGGAAGATCCGAATGAATCATTCATTCCAAAGGCAGCGAAAGACGTGTCATTAAGAACCATCCTCCTTCTCTCCAGCCCATCTGGAATATGTATACTCGATGCAATCCCAGAAATTGTGGAAGAGATCGGAGGTGGGGAGGAGGGAATGTAGTCCTTTCCCTCCTTTATTATGTTGGTTATTTTTAAGAAATAATTTTCCAATTATTTTCACAATATTGTGAGTGGCGCTCAATTCTTCTCCTATTTATTTTTTCCCCCTTTCGTACGCTGGCATCGAGTCAGGTGCAAACGGTTTCAGTGGAGATGCTTTAAAACTAGACTGAACAAAGCAGGAGGGAACTGAGCAAGGTGGTTGATGAATGCATTTATTCCGGAGTAATGATTTGATGGGGGATGGAGGAAAGAAACATTCAAATTCCTAATGAATATAATTCAGGAGGAATCATTCAACCAGCGTGTTAGAGAAAATCTGTTTGGTGGGAGTGTTTCTGCACTGGCAGAACCCAGGAGGTATTTCTGTCCCTGGCTTTTGTAATTGCAAAAGGTGAAAATATAAAAAGAGGATCTGAGGAAAAAAAATATACACACATATAATAAATGTCTTTGTGTGTGTGTATATAAATACATATATATATATAATTTTATGAAATAAAATGCAAATGTGGAAATCTGTGTCTACATGAGAACTCTTACAAAGGATCAGTGCAAGCTTTTTCACCTTGCTATTTGATCAGTTGGTCAGAAACCACCCTTGATTTCTACTATTTTTTTTCCTCCCCAAAATTGCCTGTTCTGAGCTGATTTTTAAGGTATTTTTTCAGGCTATGGACTTGGTTCACTTACCCCAGAGCAGTTCCCTTGAAGGGGATTGAGACAGGGACTGAGTGATTTGGCCTTTAGTGTGTCCAGGAGAGAGAAACTGCAGTTGAATTTTTTCTGGAGCTTAAATTCTTCATTTTTGCCCCCATTGTTGGCAGGAACTGCGGGTGTTTGGGGGAGGCGTGGAGGCGGCACCCCCTCAATTAACGAGGGAGGTGTCAGTGAGTGATGGGGGACAGTGGTACGAGAATCCTCAGCTCATGTGTGTGGGGGTGGAGGGTGAGGAGGTGGATAAAGCCCCCCAGCAAATCCCTGCTTGTGACATACCCACTGCATTTAGAGAGTCCCTGGCAGACCACTGACAGGTCTCTGCTTTCTGGTTTTTTTTTTTTTTTTTAAGTACCACGGTGGAAAAAAGGTCCCCAAGGGTCCGTCCTTGGGCCAGGGATGGATTTTGCCACACAAAGTTCCTTTTGTGGCTTAGCCTTTTGCCTGGTTTGTGTAGCTGTTGGCTTTGGATGGATCTTTCCCCCAAAAATCCAGAAGAAAAGGCATCTTTTTGGGCTATGTTGACAGGAACCCACCAATGTCCTGGCATTCCTGGCTCTTTCTCTTCTCAGTGGGACTCTCTTGGTGGAGCAATAGGATGCAGTGTAGGCCAGACGTGGGTGAGGTTCCTGGTGAGCTGGCCGTGATGTCTTTGTTCTTCAGGCAGAGGTGGGGATGGGCAGGGAGAGACAGAAACAGAAGAATCTCTGTGTGCCATTGGGGGATAAATGGAAAATATCATTTGTGGGTTTCACCTTGGGAAAATGATTCTCTGTGACATTGAGGGCTCCAAATCCTGATTTCTCATCTTTTCCTAAAACTTGGCCGCCATGCAGTGGGTTTGGCTCAAGGCATGAGGTGAAGGGGGTTTATACCAGGTACTTAAGTACGCCAAACTCTCTTGGACTCCCGGGGCAGATGGAGAAGGGAATGTTTGGTTCCTGCCATTCGAAGAAGCTGCCTTGGAAGCCAGGCTGTGCAAAGCGTCCCGCTTGGCTATGGATGAAATCCCATCAATGGGCATTTTTCGTAATTGCCTGGCAATGGTGGGTTCGATGCTTGAGGCTGGGGTCAGTCATTTCTTTTGTCTCTCTTGGCTCCCATCCCCTCCTCACACCATTGACACAGATGGACAGTGCCTCGCTTTACCTGCTGTTCTGCCCTAGCTTTGTCCGTGCTGCCGGAGAAGGGGCAGAGACCAGGGGCTTGGATGGTACATCCAACCTGTGGCTGTGGATGGGTGCGGCTTGTGCACCAAGGAGGGATCATGGCTGCGTGCTGGAAACACACTTTCTCATGTCTGGGTGGAGGGAAGGTGCTAATTTGGCATCTGTGCAGGTGCAAACAGTGAGGTGCTGGTGCCTGGCACGTGGCGGTGCACATGGACTGTTCGTGGTGTGGGTACTGTGTGTCACCCCTGCCGCTGGTGCTTCCACATCATGGCCCCTCAGTTGTCCTCAGTCTCTGGATGTCCCTGGGGGCCACCAGCATAAGATGGATCCATAGCTGCCTACGCTGGCTTCCCCACCATGTGGTACAGGGAGTCACCCTGGCGAGGTTGGGGATTTCAGTGTCCACAAGCCAGAAGGGTGTTTCCAAGAGCCAAGCTGGAAAACCATCATCTCAGGCTTATCATCATCCCTCTGTCCATCTGGAGATGTGTTTGGAATCAGGGTTTGCACACGAGGCTGGGCCATCACACTGCCCACAGCCAGGCTCCTGGAATCTGCAAAGAGTCAGGACGAGGCTCTGCCTTTCGTGTTTCCTAATATTTATTCAGGGGCTCAGGTTTGGTTAGGAGCGTTTGCCTCGAAAGCTGAGGAGTGAGGGTAAAAAAAAGAAAATGGGGGGAGTAAAAGAACACAATCTCCGGCAGTTAGCTGTCTCTTGGAAACTCGGCTTGCTGTTCCTATAGAGGCTTTCTCTTTTCCTTCACCCTGGTCTGGCCTTAAGTACCACTTTAAGCGGGCTTTGCTCATTCACATCCAGGCTCCTTAGAGCAATTGAGCCCGCGGGGGTTTGAAAAGAAGGGACAGTCCTTCAATGGCAGGACCTTGGGCCAGGCTAATTGGTTTTGGTTCAAGGGGATACTGGATTTGTGAAAAGCCCAAAGACATCTTTCCCACGCCAAATCCCAGCTCTTCAGAGGGGGAAGTGAGGGGTGCTGGGTGGAGAAGGGAGCTGAAGAAAAGGTGGTTTAGTTGAGGAACCTCTGTAACGACCTGGACGCTCACCAGCCTCGGCAGGGATGGTGCAGCGGGGAGCAGTACCCAGGGTAGCACAGCAGCAGGGGGACGGCGTCGCTCCTCCTCGGGAGGTGGACGGCAGTGGCTGGCTCCCGGTGGCACTCTGGCAGTGGTGGCCTGGTTTCATTAAAACCAGGCTTTTTCAGTGCAAGCCAGACTCCCGTGGAGATGCCAGGAATGAAGGAAGGATGGGACCTGGGTCCAGAAACCAAATCGCTTCTATGTGCTCGCCTGTGCAGCCATGGGACGAATTTGTTGAGGTCTCTTGTATCTCATTTTGATTTAGGAATTTATTTATTTTTAAACATTGACTCTCTCTGGCACCTTTCCAGCAGTCCCACGACCTTTACTCTCCCTGATCCATAAAAATCACTTAATTATTAGGCTGAAAATCAAGGCTTGGAAACAAAGCCAGCTTATGGGACCATCAGTTCTTGATATATTTCCTGAGAGGACATATTTCTGGGCACCTTCAGAGCAGAGCACGCAGCTTGTTGGATATGAGATATCAAGGCATTATTTATTGAGGAAGTCTTCACACTCCCTCATCTGTTATAATTAACTGATGACATTTTTTTCTTAGGTTCAAAATATGGTGAAAAAGTATAATTAGCACGAAGCTGAGGCACTGCATTAAAATGTCTCCTATAGTTAATGTAGGGTAGTCGTGCTATTTATTATAGGAGGAGCTGGCTCTGACCCCTGTGTTGCCTAACACTTTTTATTGTAGAGATTCTTGAACTTTTTTTTCTTTTTGAGCACCTCTGACATTCCCATTGTTTGCTGCGGGCCCTTGAAATTCGTCCGGGGGAAGCGCTTAGGCTCAAGAAATGCCTATTCTTTGTCTCTTAAATTCCTTTCAGGTTTAGCTGAATTATGAATTGTTCAGAATGGCGATTTCCCTTCAGTTGCCTCTTGTTGCAGGGTGGAGGGGTGGGAATTAAAATTTATTATTTCCCTGGAATAATAATGACAGATCAGGAGCAGGGTGAAGCCATGGACTCCCACCACTTTATTGGAGAGCTCTGGACCAGCCAGGGAAGGTGGGAGGATGTTTACAGCCAACTCCATCACCCCCTTCCACCTTTAGCTCATATCCTTCCAGCATGGCCCCACCTCTTGGGAGAAAACTCCTCTGGGTCCTGAAGCCAGGAGGAAAAAGTGTAGGGGATGTGGGTGTGTTGGCCTGGGCACTGCCAGCCCCAGCGGTTCCCTTCCCAGCTGGCCCCGGGAGAGCAGCCTTCTGCCGCTGCCAGATAACATTAGTCCTGTATTTCATAGTGGCAGAAATCTGTGCCGAGGCTTGGGGCTTGAAATCGCTCTGCCTGTGCAGGATGAAGCAGGGATGGGTGCGGGGTGGAGGAAGGGGAATTTGTTACACTTGCCTACAATTGTTTTTCTTTTTGCTTATATAAACAATCTATTATTTATTAGCTATAAATAATGCATTTTTCTGTATGTTTAGAATGCACGTGATTTCTGTATATTAAAAATGTACATGGTTGAAGGCACCAGAGCAAGTGCTGGCAAGTCAGGGGGTACCTGATTTCATTTTGACCATGAGACGTTAATTCAGCCTCTCCCTGCCCGTGCCCTTATGAGGCTGACAACACGGTCATAGCCTATTTTTAGCTCACTCCCTCTTTTCCTGTCCAGAGTGGCTGCACAGCGAGGTGGAATTAAGGTTGCATGGACAGCCATAAATTGGACACTTCCTAACTTTGAAGTGCTTGACCACGCAATCTAAGCGAGGGCTCTTCAGGGCAGTATTTCTGCATATGCCATTAACTACATTGGCCGGGCACGTCAAATACAGGGGTAGAGAAGCCTTAGAGCAGGAAAGACCTATCAGACTACTGAAAGTGCTCGTTTGAATAGGTGGGAGAGTCAACAGAGCCTACACTTGATCTGAGCTAAATGGCCAAGAAGATGTCTCCAAGCTGAGAGGGGGAAACCTTTGTTCCTTCAGTCCTAGACTTGATGTTTTCTTTGCCTTTCGTTTTGCCTCGTTCCCTCCTAGGGAGGTTTGGACTCCTGCTCTGGAGGAACCTTTGGCTTGCATAGTAAATTCGTGTGCTTGTGAAAGTGCGGGTGTCCCTAGGAACGTGCACACGCACGCATGCCCCCGTCACCGCACCCGCAGACGTGTGCTACCAGCTCACAGATACTTTCTGATTGGTGTCCTTACCTTGCCTTGCCTCGCCTTGCCTTGCACACTCCCTCTTTCCCATGTCGCTATCAGAAGCTGTTCCACACGTTGGAGGGAAAGGAGAGGCCTTTGTGTTTTACATAGGAGGGATAATCTTATTTTCAACTGCTGAAAGAATTACTCTGAAGGTGATTATATGCAATGCACATTTATCTTTGCTTGAAATAGCACTTTTTTGGTTTTTTTTTTTGTTTTTTTGGTTTTTTATTTGTTAACTGGTGGGTATCTCCATTTTGGCTCTCTGAATCAGAATTACTGATGCTTGGCTGTCTGTTTTCTAGTGAAGTGGACAACTTAAGCAAATCCATCTGGGAAGTAAGCAGCCTTTTGTTTTACTTTCCTGTATGTAATGCAGTCACAGCCCTTTGCATATACCTTGTGCTGATACTAGAGCATTCTCCTCTGGCCAGCAATGTATTTGCCCTCGGTTATAATTACTTGACCTGGCAGTTTTACTCTGTGGATTCCTGGAACCCAATACCTGCCTGGGGCTGTTTCTGGATCGGCACAGGTATCTAAGTGTCCTACATTTGGGTTTCCATTGTTCGGGTTTGGCTTGTGTTTCATGAGCATCTCTTTCATAACTTTCCCCCTCTCTCCTGCCTCTCAGTTCAGCAAAGGGCCTGTCTATCTGGATGCAGGCAATAAACATCTGTTCTCACCCTCACTTCTGTTAATGAGATAGAGACAGGTAAGCATCACACATACCAACTTCCCTGCTCTCAGCAACATCAAGGAAACGGTGACAAGCTATTAATGGAAAGTGATGGTCTGGGTGCTAATTAGTGCTTCCTTTTCAACTTTTACCTACATGTCTGCCGAGATGCCCATCCCAGTCTCTCCTCTCTCCTTGCATCCCTTTGTTTCCAGCACGTTCTGTGTTCACTGTGCACATCCCATGTCAAAGAGGCTTCTCTCTTTATTTTTCCCCTAGCAATCAGTTTCTGCATCCCTTCATTGCCTTTTTTTTTTCACTTTTCCCCTACACCCTCCTTCTCCTGTGGTTGTTCCAGGCAAAGAATAAGCACAATATTATAGTAGGATTTGAAAGCTTGGGGGTGGGACACATGAAGTTGGTCAGGAGTTTCTCATCTTCATCACTGGGTAGCAATATTTGCTTGTGGCACCGCTGCACAGGGTCAGATTACCTTGGGGACACGAGGTCAGAGACCTGTCCCCTCTTCCCACAGGTAATGCTGTAGTGAGGCTCCCAGCAGCTCACAGGTCTTGATCATGGAGTAATTAGTATTTAAAGCAGATCCTCTGGTAATGCCCAGAGACTAAGTAGGACAGGTCTCCGTGGTGTGAGCCTGCAGGAGATGACAGGTCCTGCCCCAGAGAGCTTGTGGTCTAAACTCTAAATGATTTTGCTCTCCACCAGACCCTGTTAATGGCTGGTTTTTGAGATCCAGCATGATTTATGCTGCTGCAGCAACATGATTCCTGGTCTCAGCTTGGTACCCAGTCTCTCCCGTTTCTCTTTCTTCTGGTCCCTGGGTTCTGCCCTTTCCCCAGGGACCCTAATCATCCCCTCCTCACCTCTTTTGCACGGGCTGTGGGTTTCTTGCTGCCAGGCTTGTGTCCCAAGGAGCTGCCTAATCTGCCCCTGTCATTCCCAGTCACAGGCTCTGCACACACCATAGCTTTATGGGGAATGCTTGCAGGGCAGTGGGAAGAGGCAGCCATGGTTTGCACATCAGCTAATTAATTTTCATGACTGAACGATGCTGCCTGGTCTCTTGTTTATACTCCTCGCTGCTCCCCTTCTCCCCCTCCTCGCTGACACACACACAAGACGACACATCTCGTAGGAACGTCAGCATCCTTCCACAGCCTTGAGACGCGAGCGGTTATTCTGTTGGCTTGTCAAACGCGGGTTTCCCTGCTTCATGGTACACAGGGGCCCCCTGTTTCACATTTGCTGATTCTTATTAGACCCAGCGCGCCAGGGCCTTGTCTCTCCCCGCAAAGCAACGCGCCGCATCCCATCCATAAATCCAACCCTGGAACAAAGCCTCTTCTACCCTGCCCCATATTTCTACCCAGCCTGCCCACTTTCCCCTCTCTCTCTCTCTCCCCCTCTCCCGTGCTGAAGGTTTCCTAGTGCCAGGGAGATATGATAATTCTTGTGAAGAGAGCATGAAATGCCTCTGCTCTTTGTGTCTGTTTAATTCAATGAGAATCCCAGCCCCAGATGTCATGAATGGTGGGCTTTGTGCTGGCCCTTCCTAAGCCCTAACCGCCAGCCCAGCTCTCTGTCTTTCTTGTTTCCCACCACTGGATACTGATTAACAAACTAAATTATTTTTCCTCCCTAATGATGTTTTCCCACTTTGCCCATCAGGCTGGAAGAAGCCACGGGGAGGAAAGAGTTTGTGCAAAGGATGAGATAGCCAGGGAGAAAATTAAAGAGACAGTGTTGCTCCCTGGGCTCTGGCAACACAGGTCCACTCTGCTTTATTTCCTTATTAGAGAATGTGGTCGTGTCTGCCTCTATTTTACGTGGTTGGGTGTATTTCAGCCGAGGGATGGGCTTGAAAGCATCTGCACAAGGTATGCTCTGGAGCATGCCAAGGTCTGTAACTCACTTGCAATTGTGTCTACAAGTTTGTACGGCCCCAAATTTAAGGTCTCTTTTCCAGCTGTGAGTGACATGCAGTAATTACTTGACATCCATCCGTGTATATGGGAACCTCTTTCTAATTGAGACAAATTCTCTTTTCCTTAATCAGACATGACTGAGAGTTCGTGGAGTGGGATGCCTTGGGAAGGGCTGGGACGTCTCCACCTGAGCAAGGAGAGGTGAGTCCCTGGATGTCTTGCTGAAGGATCAAGTCCAACTCGTGCATGGGAGACCAGCTCTTTTACCTGATCCCTTCCTCCATCCCACAGCCAAATGCCCAGCCAGGCGTTTGAAACAGGGCCAGTTGTTAGCTGCTGCTAGAGAAGACCAGCAGTGATAATCCAGGGAGATTGGATGGAGCTGGAAGCAGGTGGCCAAGGAAGGATTGTGCAGAGCCACCTGCTTCTTGGAGCCCAGCAGTGCCTCCTTGCTGGGCACCAGCAAAGCTGTGGCCAGCAAACACCGTCCTGGAGCAGGGAAAGAGGATGGGTGTCAACCTTGTGAGTAGAAAAGGCAGTAGAGAGGGAGAGAGCTTTTCAACAATGACCTGGGGGTCTGAATTGTGCCATTGGGGATCATTGAGAGGGGGTTGGTTTGATGTTTTGATTTTTAAAAAAAGAAACAAACAAAAAACCAGAGGATCCCCCATGCTGGTGGTGTGGAGTCCTCTCAGCTAGTACATGGGCAGGGTCATGTCTGATGGACAGGGCACGACAAAGGGCTGGGCATGCTCAGGAAAGCTCTATGGTGGTGCAGAACTCAGCCCTGTATTTATGAGACAATACAATTTGTGTATGTATCTCTCACAATTGAGGCCTCCAGTCAGAGAGGGCCAGAACATTGCCTTTTCCTGTGTAGATCTGGGGAGCTTGTGCAGGCTCAGCTTGTAGAGCACCTTCTCCTATTGGAGCCACACCAGTGCTGCAGTACCCAGCCGTGGTTCCCCTTTTCCTCAGCTTCAACTCCTAAGGGGGAATAAACAGAGAAAAGGGAGTTGCTTGCCTGCAACCCACCAAACCCCTGCAAGCACACCCACTGCATCTAGCAAAGCACTGCCTTGCGTATGGCCTTTGCTTCCCACTGCAGTCACATCTGACCCTTATTACTTCTGCAAGGTAGAACAAGGCAGGAAAAATGGCTGTGCAGTGAGTTTCTTCATGCACCAGGATTTATTAAGAACAATAGGGGAAATCAATCCATCTATGTA
This sequence comes from Xenops minutus, assembly GCA_035221455.1. NCBI lineage: Eukaryota > Metazoa > Chordata > Aves > Passeriformes > Furnariidae > Xenops > Xenops minutus. The sequence continues at coordinate 8,081,193 of JAWWEE010000016.1, forward strand.
GAATACATCGCAGGCTGCAATGGGATAAAGCATTTATTCCGCTCTTGAAGGGTAGAGCTATAACTCATGGGAGTTAGTGCTCTGGAGTCCCTTCCCTTCATGTGTGCAAAGAAATGCTTTAGCCCATGGCAACCTACCAGCTATTGAATTTGTGTGGAGAATCTGCTGTCCTTCCCCTCTGCCGGCCCCTTTTTGGAAGGCAAGTCACTCATTAAAACACACCTCTGGAAAAATGAAGGGGCTGTCGGTTTGAAGGCATCTCTGCATCTCAGTTTTACTTGAAACAGAGAGCATAGAAATGTCTCAGTGATGTAGAATCAACCCCCCACCAATTCTGAGAGGACAGATTGTGCTTAAACCAAGGCAGGATTTGCTGCAACTTTCTGCTGATGCCCAAGGACCAGGCGCTGCAATTACAGTGGAGAGGGATGGGTTGGGATGTTGTGACAAGGCGAGATGCTGTGCAGGGATATGTGTGTTGTGTGGCTGAACACCTCCAGTGCTGACTAGATAGATGTGTGTGTATATATATAAGTACTCCCTATGCCCAGCTCTCTACTCATGGTAGAAGGCATGCAGTGCAAGGACTGGAGCAGTAGTTAGCAGGGGCAAAAGGTGACTGGGATTTGTTATAATCTTTCTGGGTGTGAGAGAGTGTGAAGGCGCGGGGGGTGGGGTGGATGGCATTAATAGTCAAATGGTATTTTCACTAAGCCTATTTTCACTGGGTCTAATCTATGTTGTGGGAAGAGGGTCTCTTCAATAGGGCAGACGCAGTGAGGCTGGTGAGCTGTTTGGAGGGGTCTGGGCAGCCGAGGAGTGTGGGCAGGGGAAGCGTGGCAATTGAGCGGACACGTCAGACGGCCTTCCTCAGCAGAGATGACTTGGTAAGGTAGCGTGCTGTTGGGCAGATGGGGTTAATTCTTACACCCAAATCAAAAGGCAACCGAGGGGGGAATGTTTTATTAATGAAAGCAGCCCTTTGTGAGTATTCCTCCTGAGGCACGTTCCCTCCACCCGCTGCCTTCCCCCCTGGCTGCTGTCTGGCCCCACGTCTTGCTCGGTACCTGCTCAGCTGCCACTCACCCACTGATGGGTTTCATCAAGAAATGTCTCCATAAGTGTCTGACTCTTGAACCTGGGTATGTGGGATGGGAGGCAGAGGAGGGTTGGGTCCTTGGCCATGCTGGAGACAGGGGTATGCCACAGACAGAGCTTGGGCTGTCACAAGTTTTGTGTCAGCCCATCGATTGCTGAAATAGTGCTGCAGAAGTGACCTCTTGCTGGTACCAAAGTGCAAGAGAAACAGAGTGCAAGGTAAAATGCAGGTTGAAAAGTGGGTATGTCAGTGGGCTGGGGATGAAGACAACAGTGAAGCTGGAGATTGGGTTGGGGAGGTTGGAAGTGTCTTGCCCAGCATCCATCCCCCTTGCCATCTCACTACCTTGCTGCCTGCCAAGCAGTGTGCTCAAGAGAGGAGCAGCAGATTTCTGTGCACCAGAAAGTAGCCTCTCCTGGTCTTCCTTACCCTGCTGTCTCCCTGTGTCCATGACCTCGGGGGCCCTGGACAGCTTGTTCTGCCAAAGGACAGGGCCGTGGGAGTGGAGATTATTTCTGTTGCTTTGTTAAAAATAAAACAAAAGCTGGTTTGTGGCAATTGATTCAGGAGAAAGAGGAAGTGGAGCTCAATTCCCAGAGCACCTTTTAGCAAGGCTCTGCATGCGCGCGCGTGTGTCGTACGCGTGTCAGAACTGAGCACCCACGGAAGGCCGGGTCGGGAAACCTCACATGGAAGCGGGGAAAAGACCCCAGTGCATGGCTGCTTCCCTGAGGGAACCCCCGCAGGGCTAATGTTTGATCTGAGGCTCGGTTGTACTCCTCTGAAACCTTGGGATGTCAGGAGCTCGAAGGGAGCCTGGGATGGAAGAGGATGCTATTTGCATTTTCCTATGAATGCATCTATTTGTATAAATCTGGTGTCTCTGTGCATGCGCACACTCCCCTACGCATGCATTTGTTTGAAGAGCAACACGCTGTCCCCGTGGTGTTCTCTGCTCAGGGCCAGAACTGGTTAGTCTGAAATTCAGACTCTTCCTGGAGGAGCTGCAACTCCCCTCCCCACTTCAAATCCAGTGATGGCTATGGACATAGGAGTCCCGAGATGGTTCACCACAAGATAGTAGAGTTTCATTGTGGGGGATGAAGGCTCCCCCTTTCAAATTTGCACAGACATCAAAAGAGTCTGGAAGGTTCAAACAGATCACAACGTAATCAAAATGCCAAGCCACCGTCTGCTTCTGCCTTTGGGTTGACAAGCAGGATTAGCACCCAAGGGAAGCAGGGTGTAATAGTGTTTCACGGGCACTGTGAACAGCCCAGAAGTGTGTGGAGTACAGAAAGGTTAGCCGAAGGGCAGGTCTAGGTACAGACATACGGTTGGGGGGCGGATTTTAAAGCAAGGAGCTGTACGTGTACAACCTCCGTGGATATTTACTTTAGCAGAAGGCAGGACTCTCCTGTATACCAGTTATGTCATGCTGGAAGCAGTTTAAGCTAAACTGGAGAAAGCCAGTTTAAGAGTGGAGATGTGCACCAGCGTGGCGAGGAGCAGCAGCAGTTGACCTATAGTGCTGTCATTATAATGGTGTGGTTTTCCATGTAGACAACCCCGGAGCGGAGCAGCTAGCCTGCCATCCCTTATGTTTCACTGTCTAACTGAGATGTATAACACGGCCCTGCCTGCGTGCAGTTGCAATCGCCCTCTGGTTCTCTGCAAAGTACTGGAGCAGATGCCGAATTTTCAACGTGCAGCGTGTGCCTATCACACCATGTGAAATAGCCCTGCCATGGCTAAAGACATGTGAAACGCTTCCCAAATACTGCTTTAATGTCAGTAATTGCTGGTCCTGTTCTGAGGACGGCCTGAGACCAGGGGTGAGGTTCTGTGGTTGATATTTGGCATAGCTCATTTAGAGAACTGAACTGATGCGTCCACTGCCAGGCTCCTGTGGGGTAGGAAATGTAGCTGTAGCTTTCTCTGTGCTGTCTGTGTAACTGTGTCTTCTCCTTTCATAACTGACCTTGTTTCGAATTTGTCTTATGATAAGGTTTAGGAAGCTCACTTCTTCTTTAATGTTATCTCTGCAGTTTTGCTTTGGGATTTATTTTGTTTCAGCCAGGAGCAAGGTAGAGTTTGCCCATAAGTCACTCTCTGAATGCTGGACAGGTGATGTCTTGTCTTGTAGCTCTCAGAGCGTTGCCTCTGTCCAGGCCTTGCCTTCCAGGGCCATCCCAGAGCTCCACGGCTCACAGGACTTGCAGGATACACTGGAATGGGAAGCCATACCCTGGCGATGGCTGCCTGTGTGGGAACAGCCCCGCTCCCGTCCAAGGGGAAGGCCGTGGAAAGGGCAGAGCTGCCTCCGCGGCCACGAGCAGGGCCTGGGCAGTGTGTGCTGCCAGGTGAAGGAGGAGCGTATCCAGATTGCTCCAGCCGGGAGGGCTGGGGGAAAGGTTGAGGGAGCGCTGCATGCCCAGCGCACGCCTTGGCACATGAGCGGGGCCTGGGCTAAGATGGCCGCTCGCCAGCGCGCTCTGGCCCGCCATGGCAATCCCTCTTCTCCCGGGGCCCCTCTTTGCCGGCTGCCGCCACTCCCAGGTGCCCACGGCCTCAGGGCTGGCGGAAGGGAGCCCGCCGGGACAGGCCAGCTGCGGGCCTGAGGCAGTGTGGGCCCTGGCGGCCATTTTGCGGGAGGCGAGCGCCGCCTGTAAGATGGCCGCATGGGCATGAGGTGGGGTGCAGCGCTGCCTTGTCCTCGCCACGCTGCCTCCCTCACGCCGTCCCCTCCTTATCTTGCTAATTACCGATGAAGGCAGAACAATAACGGGAGCTGGCATGCCCCAGTTCTTTCTCTGCCACCTCCTTCCTCGGGCGGAAAATCTGCGCGCACACCTCCCTCCCCCCACCCCCCCGCCTGCCAGCCCCTCTGTGATATTAACTGAATTAACATACTTCCTAATTTGCCCTGTGTTTTTCCCCTGTGCCGGCTCCCAGCCGCCTCGTCATGGCTTCTCCAACTGGTGGGGAAGAAGCGAGCGCGTTCATCCCCCTCCGCTTGTTTGGTTGTATGCGAAAAATCCTTAATGACATCTAAAAGGGGTGGTGGGACAATAGCCCACGCGGGGTTTGGCAGGAGACGTGCGATATTTACCCCGCCAGACCATCCTTGCTGCCGCTTTGCCGAGGGATTACGACGGCCGCCGTCCCCGCGTTCCTCCATTTATTTATTTTGCTGGTGGCGGGGGGGACGCGTTGGCACGCGGCTGCTTTGTGCGCCTCGCTTCACCTATGAAAAGGACACATTAAGGTGTTGCCATAAACCCCCGGATGACAAAGAAAGCACCTTTCTCTTCGGCTCGTAGGCAGCAATGACAGAAGCCTTTAAAACCATGATTTTTTATTTTTTTTCCCCCCAACGATTGCAGAAGGCTTCCCCTAAAAGGAACTTAAATACATATCATTAATTCTGAAGCATTGAGCTCCTGCTAACTATGCCATGCTTTTTGTTTCTGATAGTATTTGTCCATTGCAGAGAGCAAGCCAAGGATGCGGAGCCTCCCCCGCCCTCCTCCCTTTGTTTAAGTGACAAAATGTTTCTATGTTCTTGTTTAGAAAATAAACCTTTGTGGGTTTTTCAGGTTTTAGTTTTATTTTTTTTTCCATTTATCGTGGTGTGAAATCCAAACTCCCCTTCTTCCCATATCTTGGGAATCCATGTTCCTCATGATCAATTTTCCCTCCTTTATCTAAAAATACAACATTATTTTATAGCATTACTCTGAAAACGCAGCAGTAATATTTTGAATTTGAGTATTTGGAGCTTCAGGATATTGCAATTTTTTTTTTTACAAGCGATGAATGAAATGCAATGATTTAAGTGTGTAATGCACAATACAGATGCCATGCATTGTAAATACATTTCAGGGGCATAAAATCCAACACAGAGAGCTGGTGTTCCACGAAAGCCGGGAGTCCAAAAATAACTGTAAAAATGAATTGTCTGTCGGGACGAATCTCTCAGATCCAAGCCAATATTTGCAGGGTTACAATATACAACTGGCTTACTTATTGGCATAAATATCTCATTTTAAAATGCCAATGATAAACTGAAAAAGAGGTGAAGGAGATATTTGACTGATTACTGGATGCCATGGATTCCCTGCATTTAATTTCATACTTACATGCTATTTACTTATCCCATGTTTATGGGTATGCGCTTTAGCTTCATATAAATCTCTCCTGTCTGTCTGTCTCGCTGCGTTCTTTTCTCTTCTGCCATCCCATCTGCTTCTCATGGTCCTTCTCTTGAAACCACATCATAAGATCTGATGGGGATAATGGGAATCCGCCTCTGGTCTCTATCATAAACATGCCAGTGTGGGCTATTGTGTCGGGAGCCGGCGGTCACCAGATGGTGCATGGTTGCCCAGGGTCTGTGTCGCTGGGTTTGGTCTCTTGATAAACCAACAGCTCCTTTAGCATTGTATTTTCCCCCAAGATCTACCTACCCTGGCTGAGGAAGTTGTAAGGACCTTGGGTAATGGATCCCAAAGGATGAAATCCTTCTGGGTGTGTTGGGCGCTTTGCAGCCTCAGCCATGCAGCTGTGAGCTGCCCTTGCAGAGCTGAGATTTGTTAATCCCTGTGCTCAGCTGTGTTCACCCTGTCTGCATTCCTGGGAACTAACATGAGCATGGTAGTTTAGGACTGAATGCTATCTTCATGTGAAAAGTGGTCCATGACAACTTGAGCAGACATCTTGCTATCTGGATGTATTGGGCTTGGGAAAACAGGGCAGAGATATCTCCGGTGCAGACAAAATCAAGCCATCTTCTCTTGCCTGGGCTCCCAGACAACCCTAAAGTTTCTGCAAAAGGACTGGTTTGTGCATGGACCATTGAGAGATGAAGATGTTACAGACAGTGACTGATGTATGGGGCTTTCTCTGTGTAAAAATGTCCTCCAGCCAGAAGAGACCCAGGGACAAATCCTGCTCTTTGTTCAGTGCCTGTATGTCCTCAGGAGGTCCTGGACATTGTTGTGCATGTGAGCTGCAGAGGAGGGATTAATGCAGAAATAAAGATTGAAGATAGAAACAGTGAGAGCAATGGCTCTTCCTGAACGCAGACAGATGGAGAGAGCCTGGCATAATTACATTTAGCAAAGGGCTGCCATGAATGAAACCAATTAAAGGAGAAGCAATGCTTGTATGAGAGAGCGAGGGAGCGAGGAAGGCAACCACCTCTTTGGGTCATCTTGGGCATCCACCTTCCATGGGGGAGTGAGTTCTGCACAGTACCTGAGTCATGGGTGAGCTTGTGCATACACCTGCCTCCTGGCTTAGGGGGACTTTGCTTATCTGCCAGGGCTAAGAAAGAAGGAAATGGGAAACATCGGGCGCTGGCGGGGCCAGCACGGAGCTGGCTTGCAGCCAGCCCTAGCTTTGCCGTCTCCATTGTCTCATGGCTTTAATGCGTGCCTAGAAATCCAGTATTTAGGATTCAGGTTACCATTGTAAAGCAGAAAGGTCGTGCTCAGCGCTGCTTGGCGTGGATTCCTCCGGCAGCTCTTTTGCCTGCGTGCCCCATGTTGGGATGGTGTTGGCAGAAGGCCTGGGACTGGGAGGCTGCAAGGAGCACGTCTTTGCTGTCTCTGACATGGTGTGCACCATGCAAGGGATGCTGCTGGCTTTGGGATTTAGGAAGGTCAGCAGGAGGTGTCCAGAAAGCCACACAAAGGAGAGGTTTGCATTTCCTGGGCAGCCAAAGCTGAGCATGCCTTGCTGACAAGTTTGGCATAAAATCTAGCAAGGCAGGATCAATATGTCTCTTCTTTTGGCTCTCACTTGGTGGGAGCTTCATGAGTAGCTGCTGCTGGTGGCCAAGGCTAGGAGAGGCTTTTGGGACTGTTCCTCCTGATTTCATTTGTAGTCCCAGAAATGGCTGTTTTCCAGCTTTCTTCCATTCTTCTGCTATCCTACTCTCAAGAGGAGGTGCCTTTTGGGTAGAAGAGCAGCTGGCAAGGCTGGACTAGAATAATTCACAGGGGGTTTAGTGCAAAACTTGGGATTTGGGGTGTCTGTTGCAGCTGTATTCAGGGACTGTTTAAAAGTCTCAGTTCTCACTTAGAAGAAATAGAATTATGCTAACAAGAAATGTATTTAGGGACATTGCAGGGAAAACTCTGGAAACAAGTCAAAGACCTTGTAGGGCTTAGGCATTACCAGCCTGAAAAAAAAACAAACAAAAAACCCCTCCAAGTACTTGTTTTTTTTGGAATGAGGCTTAGCAGTTTTGGGAATTGAGACTCAAAGCTCAAGTATGACAGTCCAGGATGCTGCATAACATTGAACAGGAAGTGAAAGAGAGCCTGACAACTCAAAGTGTCATGGATCACAATGGTTTGGATAGTGACTGGCTTGGGTTTCAGGAGTAGTCTCGGCCACTGTTGTATGGCCCTGGGCACAGAGGTCTGTGGTCTGGAAGGTAATAATTGGTGTGGCACCCTATTCTGTAAGAGACCAAGTGAGGGATGCACATCTGTGTACATGCTTCTGGAGGCAGTGGGGACAAAGCTGTACGGATACTGCTGTGCCTGTGGACATGTATGGCTGTGTCTCGTTTTGGGAACAGTTTGAAAAACAGTATTTGACTTCCATGCAGCCAGTATTCAGAAAAAAATGTCTTCTAAAATTTATTTGGTCCTTGCGTTAACTGAGAGGTCATGTACTGCGTGCAGCACTGTGAAAGACTCTGCTTAAGAGCCAGAGGAGGAGATGCTGTCTCTGTGGTGTCCTCATGGGACCGTGCAGGATATCCCCAGGCTGCCGCAGACATGTCCCAAGTTGCCACTTGGACCAGTGTCTCAAGGGAATGTGCTCCTTCAGTCCATTTGTGATACATTTCATAGGCATTGCCCTGGTCCCACTGGCTGCTTGTCTGAATGTGCTATTATCAGTGTGAGTTTAAATATGTCTTAAGCAGAAGTGTAGTGGAGCCCTCCCAAATGAAGGGCAAACTGCATGCATGGGTATGGACTTGTACAAGCATTTAAAGTTGTGGTCCTGCAGCATCCCCAGGCTGGGCTTCCCGATGGTCTGGCACTGAAAAGCAGAGTAGAAATGGAGGGCTGGGACCCATCTGACTTATTTTGTGTGTGATCAGATGCATGGGTGATGTGCCAGAGCGAAGTGAGAGCTTGGGAAGGAAATAAATGGTTCACATAGATAAGTGCTGGCTGTAGAGGGGCCTGTTCCCTTGCAAAGGGAAGATCTTTCCTGTAGCTTGTTGCATTTCTGTAAGCTCTGACTGACTTCTGCCTCCTTGCCCCTTCTCATCCCCAAATGCCAGAAGTTAAAGGGGTGCCTACTATTGCTGCAACAGCTTGAGGATGTTGTAGGAAATGGCTGATCTTTCCTACTTAATCAGCAGCATGGCTGAGTGCTGGGAAACAAAGGCTCCTGTTTCTACATTCTCTTCATCCTTCTTCCCTTCCTTACTAACCCCTAAAAGAAGCTGCTCTACTGATACCACAAGATGTTTCCATAGATGCCTCTGTGGGTGTGTGGATGTGGAGGGGACTGTCTCACTATGTGCAGTGGGGTGAGGATGGTGATGATATGCTTTATTCAAGCCTTGGATCAAGCCCTTCTAGGGGAGGCATGACTGGAGGAACATCCCCTCTGCTTGGGCCATTCCTAGCTGCGGCTGTCTTGAAGCCTTTCAGAATGCCCTTGTGCCTCCTTTGGAGGAGAGCTGCCCATGTTGACCCATTTGGGCATAGAGCAAGCAGAACCAGCTACAGATGCCTGCTGCAAGAAAGGCTCTGGTTTCTTCATGCTCCAAAGGCAGCACCCAGCCACTGAAGTCATCCTGGGATTGCTGGCACCAGTGCTCAACAGGGCCAGTGCACTTGGCTGAGAGGCTGGGAACTGCAAGGACTCTGCCAAAGAGGGATTCTCTGCATCCAGGGAACTTTCCCATTTCTGTACTCTGATCAGACCCACCGAATAAGAGCCATAGTGACAGGCAGAGGGACATGGGGTGTTAGAACTGTGTGCTGTGCCCCTGAGGGACTTGCTTTATGGTTGTACAGAATTAGTCTGTGTTTTCTAGGCCACCTTTGAAAATGACTGAAAATTTGCTTTCCATAGCCTAAAAACTGAGCTCTGTGTTTGGCTCCTTAAATGAAAGGCAGGGACTAGAAATCTCCTGTGACCTGACAGCCCAGACAAGCTATGAATGGCTCAGTGAGGGTGGAAATGGGCTTCGCAGTTTGCTTTGAACACAGTGAACTTTGCTGCTGTTGTTCCCCCAGTTTGGACAGAAGTGCCACAGTGAGGAGCATCCTACCTCCTTCTCTGGTGCCTGAAGTTGCTAGGGCAGAAATGTGTCCTTTGGCAGGGCTGTCTGGTTTGGGAAGGACTGGAGTGGTGGCCGTCAGTACTGGCACCTCTTTAGTGCTGTGCCTTTGTGGCTGTGCTTGAAAAGGGCGTGTGGGCACAAGGCCACCAAGCCCAGAGAGAAGGGACGTCTCTGGTGACGTCCACTCATTCTGCCATGCAGCCCTGAGGAGCAGGAGACTGTGTGTCAGCCTGATGGAAGCTCTCTGCAGGTCCTCCTGCCCGAGGAGCTGGCAGTGACACATTTCTGACACAAACTGAGAGGAGATGCCGGCGTGAGATCCCGGTCATGTCATCTGGGATAAGGTACCAAACCCAGCTGTGGCTGCAAGCAGTGAAGGAAGCAGCTGCCCCGAGCGATGGTGAACATGATCCAGAGCTAATCCCGAGGTGTCTGTTCCCTGTGTGTGCCTGCAGCGAGGTGCTATCCTCAAGGTCTCCCAGCCCCACACCGTAACTGCTCCCAGGGCTCTGGCTCTCTGTATGGGGATGCTGTGAATGCCGGAGGGATGCCGGCTGAGGATGTGACGGGTTTGCACTGGGCTTGCATTAGATGACGGGTGCCGGCTCCACAGGGCGCAGGCACAAACATCTCAGGGGGATTTGCTTTGCTGCAGAGCCTATTGCTCTCACAGGAAGATGGAAGAATTTGGGTCCTAAAGGGATGAATACTGCCTGCACTTTGAAGGCAGACATCCCAGGAACCATAGGGAAAAAAAGACACCCACTGATTTTTTTTAAATTTTTTTTTTTATTATTATTATTTCTCCCTGTTTCTGTCTGCCTATCAGCCTGTCAGCCAGCTAGATGCTAATCCACAGCAGCAGCAGCACAAATAAAGCTAGACTAGAGGGATGCTAATTTATGCCTGGATTTCATGCTTTGTTTTACTTCCCCACTTTATTGGATAGAGTAGGCTTTGTGAGTGACGTAAAATGTTGCGTATGCTCTCCCCATGGCAGGTTACTGCACATGCAGCAGGAGAAGTTCATTTTTCCATAGCCCCTGCAGCCTTGCACATGCCTTTCTCTGCCTCCCCTGGATCATTTCAGGGGGATCGTTCCTGATAAACCCCTGTCTGATGAGGACTCACTTTAAGTTTTGTTGCACTGTGTGTGAAACCCAGGGATGTGTTTCCAGCCTCATTGTGTCTTCTCTGATGGTGCCAGCATTTATGCATCTAAACTGTAATTTTTTATGCTCTTCCTGGGTAACCAGACTACAGCCTCTGCAATTTGCATGAATAAATGTCATGTAAAATCATCCGTTTGTGGGTAGTGACCAGCTGAAAAGTTATGTTGTGAGGCAATCTGTTCTGAGTGATCCGTTTAATGAGATGTTGAGATTTACACCTCTCAGTGTCTGAGGGGAAAAGCATGTATTGATTTAAGGTCACAGCCCTGAGGTGACCTTACCTGTTTGGTGCAAGTAGGTGAGAAGTTTATTACTTGTTGCTTATGAAACTCAGAGTGATAAACTGCTCATGAGCAAAGGCCTTTGAAATGCACTGACTTAGAATAAAGGAAAATTTAAAGAATAGTGAAACTAGTTTTAATAACAGACGGTCTTGCAGGGTTTTTTGCAAGAGAACTCTTGCATGAGTTCCGCACGAGGACCATAAGGATATGGGGAAGGTAGGATCAGCCCTGTTAGATGCAGGGAATGGATATGTTGAAGGATTGATGAGGTCTTTAGCTCCCATTAGAGGCAAAGGGAAAGAGATGCCCAAATACCTTTGAGTCTTTGTGCTTACCAGACTGGTACTGATTTCCTTGAAGCAAAAGCCCCATGAACAAAGCATCAAATCACTGGGGAAGGACAGAACAGCCAAGACAGAGCTGAAGGGGGCTTTGAAATGCCCACATTGGTCGGGATCTATGAATTCCCTTGCTTTTTCACTCAACTTTTTCACAACTCCTGCTGACCTCTGCAGAGCAGGTTGGGGGAAAGAGCCTAGAGATGAGTCCTGTACAGAGGTCTGTCCTTAGCTTCACCAGGTTAAATCCTAAGTGATGATCTAATTGCATTTTGTAAAAGCTACCCAAATTTACAGCATGGAAATGAGAGCAGAATTGAGAGTGTCCTTGTTTCCCTTTACTGTCAAATAGCTTTTCTCAGCCTTGACTCCTGCAAGCTGATCTCTGTAGGGTTTTATTTCATTCGCTGTCTTCATTGCCCTATTAAAACAACTGCTCTGTCCCCAAGTCCCTGCATGTCACTGTGTGTGGAGTGCTTATCCCTGTGTATTGGGGCACAGGAATGTGGCAGTAAAACTGCTCACAACCACTTGTTTGTATAAAAAGCACAGATTTGCTTACTTGGCAGTAGTTTCCCTTTTTTAAGGAGAAATGTTTGCACAGGTGACTTTTGTTTTGTTGCAGTGGTTGTGGGAAATAAATATTTCACCTCATGAATGTTCTTGAGTTTCTGTGTGACATTTTGCCCTGCCTTGTTTATAGCAATGTCCAGGAATCTCTTAGCTTTCCTCTTATGGAAAGCAAACAAAGGTCTAGGGGGTGGATCTGGCTGCAGGAGCAATGTTGGAGGAGCTGGGCTACTTCTGCCCACTGAGGCAGGGCTCATGTGGGTTTGCATCACAGCTTTTCTCTTCTCTGACTAAGCTGATGGACAGGAATAGTTTTGTACTCCTAAGGTGCATCTGTTTGTGTAGGAGGATGTGGGATTGTGGCATTTATCTTTGCAGCTTTTACTGGGCTCCTCAATCAGGCTATCTTTGGGTTGATATCTGCTCAGATGGGGGGGGGGAACCTCTGGGTGGCATCACATCTTGCATGGCGTAGGTCCTCACGTGCAAACACCGCAGGTTTACGGAGGTATCTGGCTTTGTGCGGGTCTCAGAGCCAGCCTCTTCGAGGTCTCTTTGTTTTGTCTCCCTCTGGGTATCTTGTGCAGATGCATTTGCATATATGGAAAACATTGTCATCATCTTCTCCCCCTCCCCAGCTCCTGTTCCCTTTGCCCTGCTGGCTCATGGGCATTTCCAGCTGAACAGATCTGCTGAGGCCAGCCAAGCGTGGTAGGGCTGGGGGCTCACACCCCCCATCTGCACCTTTGCAATTTCCTTCCCCAGGCCTGGCTGGGGGGTGGTCAGGGCGTTGGGGCATTTTTTCCTATTTTTTTCTCCTATTTTTTTTTTCTCCTGGTATTTAATGACTAGCAATATGCAGGCAGTGGGGTCCTGAAGGGAGTCAGGTCCATCCCCTGATCCCCCAGCTCTGACACCCTGCTGCTCCCCCCCTTTCTTCTCACACTGTAGCATGTCTGGCAGCAGCACCAAAGAGAGCAGTCCAAACCGTGCAGGGAGGCTGCTCGCTTGCTCTAAATCCACAAGGCCAGGTTTATACACTTTTTGTTCCTGCCTGGAAAGCCTTGGAGTGGTTATACCAATAAATCCCTTGCTCCTCCATGAAGATGTCCTTCCCAGGACATTTTAAGTCCCTAATCCTCTCCAAGGCATCTCTGGCTCTATCTTCTCTTCTCTAACCTGTACTTGCCCCCCTGCTGCCAGAGACTTGAATGCCCTGAGGCTTCATCCCTTCAGTCTGCCATCTCTCCATGCACCTCTGTGCAGCCCTGCTCTTGCTCCCACTCCACTGTCCTGACTTCCCGCTGTCTGCCTTGCACTGGGGACAAGCTGGGCCATTGGAGCGGCCGGGGGCGGAAGAAGGGGGTGGAGGAGAGACGGGGCAGCTGCGAGGCTTGTGTTAGTAAACACTTCCTTGGGTTCACATTTTAATTCCTTACCCCCCTTCCACATCTTCTCCCCCATCCTTTCCCTTTTCTATATGCTCACACAATGAGACCATTGTCAAGGGGTGATTTGAATGAGGGGTCTCCGGGCATGTTCCCAGCATTGTCAAACAGAGTGGGAAAAAAACCACAACTCCAGCCTAGCCAGGAGGACCAGACCAGACTGAGACAGATGCCTAAATTAGTGACAAAGCCTTTTGAATGTCCCCCCTAGACAAGGGTTGCCTTGTGCATGCGTGCGTGTGTGTGTGCATGCTCGTGGGTGTGTATTTGTGGCTGGGTGGCAGCTTGCATGTCTCCCCATGTTAATTAGTTTTGCATGCATGTCTGATAAGGTGCCAATGAATATATTTGTACTCCTTCCATTGGCAAAAGCTGTCTGGGCGGCGGGGGAGATGCAGAGTGGTGGGGGTGTGCTCAGTGCAGCCCAGCAGCCTGGGGTAATTGAGCTGTGTGGAGCTGGGAGAAGAAGAGGTGAGGGTTGCATTGGCAGAGCTAGGCTTCCCAGCAATGGGATCTGCTGCTTTCCTTGCAAATCATGGAGAGTTTAAAAGAGAACTGAGCCTTTTTTTGGTTCACTGGCTCTTTCTCTTCATCTTGGCTGATTGTCTGGCTGAGGGTCTGTAGGCTCTTTCTTCTCCTCTGCCCTGTGTGTCTGTCTCTCAAGTCCCTTAAAAGGTGTTTATTTCGAATGGATTTGTATCCATCTTTGTATACACACATACACATGCGATCACTCACACAAAGCCCCAGCAACAAAACCCCTGCCTGCTTCTCCAGAAAGGGAGTCAAATCTGCTACCAGTTACAAAATATGGGAGGGAAGTGAAGCGTGTGGGTGCCAGGGGTGGAGCAGTGGAAACAGGCAAATGGAAATGCAGAACAGGAGTTGGAGAGACAGAGATAACGTGTGCTATAAAGGATTTATCAACATTTGCTCAGGATAGAGTTATTAATTACCAATGCAGAGAAAAGTCTTTCCACATCCCCTGCGTATGGACCAGCACATAATGTCATTCCTAGAGTGCTGTTATCATCCATCCATCCATCTATATGCATTTTGTAGGTTCACACAAAAATTCATTGTATGCGTAGGGATGTAAACACCAGTTCACATCTAATTAATTTCCTTTCTAAATTAATTTTGCATCCTTTCCCTTAAATCAACAAGACTTAAGAGCCCACATACATTTCTTGAGCAGAATGGAAAAAACGACTTGAATGGGCAGAGATGTCTTCTCTGCCCGTGGTCCTCTCTGGGTTTGAGCAGCTGCTGGATGCCAAAAGAGACAGTTAGATGACCCAAGGCTGCTCTGAAGTGGAAGTCATTTTGGGAAGTTTTGCTGGAGAACAGCTTGCCTGCTGTGGTGTTTGGTGGCACCCAGCTTCATCTTGGCTCCCATTTGCTTTGCCTTATCTTCCATACTTGGGTCCTGGTGCAGTGAAGGGATGGAGAGCAGGAGTGGATATACCATGGAGCAGGGCTGGCACTGCAGGAAGCCTGAGTGGGAGATGGCTTGGTCTGAGCAGAAGAACATGGGTTTGACTCCTTCTGATGGGCTGGCTTGGGAGCAGAAGGAAGGTCCTGATGAACAAGGTAAGATGGCCATTGGCATCAGCAGGATTTGGATTGTGAAGGGCTGACACCTCTTTCCCCACAGGCTCTGCAGCTGCACTGGGCTTTCCTCTGCTACTAGGAAGGAAGCTGGGAGGTGACACAGAGAGTTGGTAGAGTAGCCAGGAAGTGACAAAGCCACCTGCCTGAAGGAGAGCTGACCAGTCCCCAGCAGGGCAAAGTGGGCTGCAGGAGGAACAACTCTGCTTTGTGCTCAGAGAAGTCCAGGAACATTGGCCAGACCAGGTTACACCTCCCCATCGACCTGAACAGGGCATCTCTGAGGGAGTGCTCGTGGCCAGCCCAAAGAATGCCCCAAAACTCTCGCTGCCATTCCAGCAGTAGGTACAGTGGGCAGAATAAAGGGACTCCCATGAAACGCAGGTCTTCCAGTTGGAGAACAAAGGCAATTTCATGTGACTTATCAGCAGTGCTTAATTGTGCAGGGTGAATAATGAGCAGCCGGGGAGGCAGCACTGCGGTCCCTCCATGAGCTGCAGCCGGTGGCCGCAGCTGGAAGCTCCAAGTCAGTGGCAGCAGACAGTGAGCATCCTCAGAGAGGTGCAGCCTCAGCACTCTTCCTCTGTGCCCATTTCAGATCTCTTTGGGCTCCTCCATTGCAAAGTAATCATGCTGATCCCACATGGATGTAGGAGGGGAACCTGCTGTTGGAAAAAGTCACTCTGCGATTGCTCGGACCTTCCATTTACGCAGAGGGTGAATGTGTCATCCATGCCTGACCCAGATGCAAGGTGGCCTTTAATCACAAAGAACCAGACGCAAGCATCCTGCTAAGTGCCTGCAGTTCCCTCCCTGTCTGGTGCCTCATCCCAGAGCAGGGGCTGTGTTAGGAACCCCTTCCAGATGATTTTCCCCCATTCTGCCTTCCTCTCCTGTTTGTGCATCCCTATCTCTCTTAATTCTGCTCCCAAACTCTGGGCAGGGCTGTGGAAACCACTTTGTCAGAGCTCCTCACCAGGCTGATCTACCAAAGGGTTTTTTTTTCCTTTTCCCATTGGGATGACTATTCCCACACAAGCAAAGCCTCTTAATGAATCTGTGGCAGCAAAGTAGGTAACGTGCTCACCCTGCCAAGGCTGCTTGGCACAGCTGGAGTCACGTAATCGGGCTGGGCTGCCAGCCGGGGATAGAGCGGGAAGAGTTAAACTGAGGACAGTGCAGGGACAGCTAATCCCCAACAGGAAGAGTAGCAGAGACCTCCCTGTCCTTCATCATCCTCCCCCTCCATTCATGGACTCTTCTTCCCTCTCCACCACATCCTATTCCTCTCCCACATCCTCCCTTTACTTATTTCTTCTTTCGTCTTTCTCATCCTCCTCTTCTCCATTGCTTTTTCACTCCTCCTCCCTGATTTCCCTCCTGCCCACCCTCTCTCCTGCCCGGTCTCCTTTCCTTTCACATGCTCTGTCATGTCTCCAGAGCTGGTTTTTGAGTGGGACTGAGGGACAGTGTATTTGGACTGCAGTGGAGGTCACAGCTATATGGGGATTGTTTAAAAGAGATTTGCCCACATCCCAGCCCATGTGACCAGCCTCAGCTGCAGGTCTCTCTTTCTTAATCTGGAGATAAGCGTGATTATCCGAGGAAGGGCTGTTCGGAGCTTTGTAACTGTGACAGGGGAGCTTTCAAGTCGCACTTTGCTGGCAGAGCAGCGTTTAAAGCCGGGGAATCAGATTCCAAGCGTGGCTTTGCATCTCTTTTCTGCTGGGAGCATGGTGCAGGGCTGGCAGTGGGGATGGGAGCTTTATTAGGACTTTGCTTATGATGCGGAAAAGGAGTTAGGGGAGGGAAATGGGGGGAAAAGGGAGGTGAAAAAATCCTAATTTGCCATTTCCCCATCAGTGGTGGTGTAGGAGAGATTGGCACTGATTCAAGAGGACAGGCCAGCCTGAACCCTGGTGTGGAGCAATAAGGTCCATCAAACCTGGGTCTGGCTTATTTTTAGCCTGAAGTTGTGTCTCCTTGGTCTGTGCTACCCTGCCTCGCTCTGTTGAATCCCTCACAGAAAAGGTCTCTGGGGCCCTGTTTGGAAATGAAATGCTGTTTTAGCAGCTCCCGTGGTACTGCATCCCCTGGAGAGATGACAGGGCCAGCTCTGCTGCCCAATAAACACATAGTGCCCCAGCACTCAAGGCAGCCAACTCCCTGTCCAGAGAAATATTTGCTGAAGATGGGCCCTTGTGGGGCATCTCTGCAGCCAAGGTGGGAGTGTACGGACATAAAGCAATTGTGTAGTTTAATATCATATCAGTGTCTTGTACTGCTGGAGGCTGAAATATTTAACATCTCATACAAGTGACACTGTCCCCAAAGATTTCTTTGGCCAGGACAGACATCAAAATAGGGTTTAGTGGAAATATTCAGCTCGGGAGCAGGTGCTGGTTTGTTTCTATTTGTAGACTAGAAACTCAGAGCAGAGACTTATAACAGTGCTTCTTTTGATGGAGATGGGTCAAGGAGAAAGAAACCTGGATGCACGCCAAGGGTGGGAATCTGGGGCAAGGTTGAATCAGGACGAAGTGCCAGCGCTTCGGACCATCACTTGGGCAGGACTCACTGTTCTTGCTGTATCCTCCTTGGAAACGGTTCAGCTTCCAGCACAGCAGCTGAAGCCAGCCTGATCCAAAGGACACCCTGAATCCCATCTGCTCCCCCCACACCACCCATTCTTAGTGGGTGAGAATTTGTAGTGAGAACACCAAATAGCCCCTTTGCCTGGTTTGGTTTGTGGAGGGGCAGTTTTTTGCCTGTGTCAGGATAGTGAGGGAAAGAGTACATCCCTCTTCTTCCTCTCCCATAATGGCACATCTCATGTTTGCATCATTCTGCCATGTTGGCCATTCAACCTTAAAGCAGCCCAGGACATGTACCTGTGCCTGAAGATTAAAATGGGTCTCTGCAGGGCAGGTGGCTCAGTTTACCTCCAGTGGTTGCAGAAGGGAAACGCTTGCTAACGCATCATCTTGAGAGCAAGCTCTGAAACATCTCCCACGTTGCCTGCCTGTCTCTGAAGCCCCACACAGCTGCTCTGTGGGTGGAATCTCTGTTTTCCTGTGCCCCCATGAACTTTATCTTTTGCTATGTTTCTTTGTGTGCTGCTTAGATGAATCCTCTTCAGTGCCTACAGCTTATTCCAGGGCTTTACTAAGGATCTGGCCAACACATGTAGCCTTACTCCAGGGCATGGCTCTTGAAGAAACTAGAGGGACACAGGATCTTTTTAGTCTAATGACTGTAAGACCAAACAGCCCAAATCCGAACCTGCAGCTGTGTTGTGCAGATAATGCCCATGCCCCAGTGGAGAACAAGACCTCCCCTTGAAATCTCACAGCCTTGGATCTGGAGGCGGGAACGTGGGCAGGAACGTGTAGGTGTTGGCATGTGCAGGCAGGAACACGTGTATGCCAGGGCAAGTGTGCAATCATTGCAGACACAGTTCCATGCCTGTCTCTGTACCAGCCCATCTCCATGCACTGGCCCCATGTGAATCTGCCCCATGCTTGCCTGAAATGAGGGTTTGGGGGCATAGGGTGACTGCAAGGGCTGATGGCAAATTTACCGAGGGTAAATGAAGGGAAGCACGGTGGATGGGATTGACAGAGAGATCCGTTTGGGATACAGCAAGAGAAGGTTTCCTGATGCAACAGACAAGAGAAGGAGCTAAAAAAAGGAGCAGTGTGATAGATATGGGTGTGAGATCAAAGGCTGTGACAGGGCCAAGAACAAGGAGAGGTTGGAGCCAAGCACAGTTTGTGTTGCTGGGTGCTGGGTGATGCTGAGGAGAGTGAAGGAAAGGGACTGGCTGCTCTGAAGAAAAGCCACTGAGAGGGGAGATGGGAATGAGATGGATGGGACAAAGCACGGGTCACAGAACAACAGGCACTAATCTCAGGAGTTTTGAAGGACCAACTGGGTGGCTTTCCATGCTGGGGTGAAAGATGGGCTGGAGAAGGGTGCTTACACTGAGTGAGGATGTGCAAGGTGGTCATGGCCCATGACAGGGAGCCAGCAGTGTCCCACAAGTTTGAGGCACAGGGTGGCTTTGGAATAAAGAAGCTGTCACAGTAACAGGGTGGGCGGTTTCCCAGAGGTGGCCAAGGTTTCCAGCATAGAGAAAAGGAGCTCCACAGCTGGGTTGGGAAGAACCAAGTAATTTCTCAAAACACCATGTTAGGCCAGATGCTGGAGTTTTTGAATAAGCTGGGCAGTGATATGCAAGGGACTGGGATGCCTGCACAGCATCCTTGAGCCACACTGGGCCTGCAGCTCACCCTGTGGCACCAGGACTCAGTCTCCTTAGGCTCACCCAAACATCCACCATCACTGCACTGGCAGCTGAGACCCAGGGCAAATTTGGGCCCTTGCTGTCACTGGTATCAGTCAGGGCTATTTCTTACAATGCCCTGGCACCTCAGTATCTGAGTCCAGCTTTTGTGATTGATGAAAAGCAAAAGTCTTGGCCAAAAACCATAATGTTTTCTTGCAACCTCATTGCCATAGTAACAGAGGTCCTGAGGACACCTCTGAAGTAGGTCACCATGGACCCCGTTTTGCTGCATCTCCCAGCATGGCACGACTCCAGAAGCAGAGTGCACCCACCACAGCCCAACCAGGCATCACGCTGGCAGAGCCCGAACCTGCTCAGGAAAGGCCAGGCTGGAAAACTGCCCTCCAGTGACAGCACCCAAGGGTGCCAAGGACTGTCCTGCACCTGATCACAGGAAACTTCTGTCCCTCCTGCTGCCCCCATGCCAGCTTGTGGTGTTCCCCAAGTCAGGGCTCCCTTCCAGCCTCCCCTCTCCCCATCCCCCACCTCCTTGCTGCCTCCCTCCCCCCTTTCCCCCAGCGCCTCTCCTCCTGCTTTGCATAATTTTCCATTTTCAGTGTCCCCTTTTCTTTTTCTCCTCTCCATATGGTGCGTCCCCCTCTCTGCCTGGCGCAGGAGCCATCCTTAACAAGCTCAGCAAAGCCCTCTCTCTCAGGGGCTGCACATGAAAGATGCTCTTTAAAAACAGAGGCTGGGACAGAGCTCCCCCTTTTTTCCCCCTTGATTTATATGGGGCTGGGATGTGGGAACGTTTCTGAGTCACAGTTTAGAGCCACCGGGTGCTCGTGCCTGTTCTCTCCAGCCATTCAGTGGAGACCCCCAAGGCCAGCTTGTCCCCAGCCTTTGATCTGCAATGCAGAAAGAGCGGCTGGGGCAAGTTTGTGTCTCTCATCCAGCCCTTGCCCTCGTTTTGGCTGGCAGGGAGGGATGCCCTGTCCCAATGCACCAGGGAGAGGCCATGCCCTTTCCGCTCAGTGTCCGGTGGTCTTTTCCAGCTGGCTGTTTTGGCTTCCTCCTACATCCCTGGCACCATGAGGACCTTTGATCTCACCAGGTCCAAGGTGCTGGGTCATGGTGCAGCAGTGGGTCATGGGATTTGCAACACACAGCAACTCAGCTCACCTAACCCACCACTACCCCTCTCCAGCTCCACCACGGATACTTGCCAGGGAGCACCCAGGGATGAGTGGAGGGTGCCAGGGTTGAGCAAAGGGTACTGGGGCTGGTGATGCCTGCCCAGCATTTGATGGGTTAAGCCAGTCTCCAGCTAATTTCTCCCAGCGGCTCCCCTCCTCCTCCTCCTCATACTTCTGTATGCAGCAGGCAGGGCCTCAGCGCAGGTTCCTGCACTGAGCTGTTGCCAGGGGAGTAGTTAGGCGAGTCTGAGCTATGTGGGGAAAAGGCCCGGGCTGTCAAAGTGTCTGAGATGAACCATAGCCCGGTCCCCCTGCAGCTGGGCCCAAGCATGCATCAGCCCTTGTTTGGAGCCTGGGAATGGCAAAGCCCAGGGAGGTTCAAGGGCAAACTTGCTATTCATTAGTCAGGGGTCCTTGACGTTCCCACTCTCTGTCTCCCTTCTTCTTCTTCTCTTTTCTGTCCCTCTTTTGACAGATTCCTGGGTGCTTTTGGGGAAAACTCCCCTCCTCCTCCTCGCCCCGGCAAAAGCCCTCCACATAAACTTCCCCAGCAGACAAGGCAGGAGGACAATAACGTCAGGGCCACGATGCAAACGAGAGCCAGCAGAGCAGCCACATCCCCCGGGTGTCCTTTCTCCCTGGTCCTTCCTGTGCTGCCGCGGGAGAGCCAGCCGACGCATTCATTTCACTCATCTTGCCCATCGCCGATGTTTTATTATCTTGATGCTTGCAGGAAATTGTAACTTGAGATAAGGAAAATGTCAGCCGCCTTCTCCTCTCTCCTGTAGCCCAAAGCGCTGAGAAGTTCCTCCGTAGGAAATGTAAATGCTTGCCCAGGTGCAGAGGATGAGCACGAGATGGAGGGAGCCTCGAGAGGCCGTGAGAGCATCTCCACTAGGAGATAAAACTCACAGCGTAGGCGTAACACGGAGCCTCCCTCCCACCCCGCTGAACAGAATATTTCATAGCTCTTAGAAGCCGAAGCTCCCTTGTAATTATCCAAAGCAAACAGCACGTGTTATTAGTTTAAAATGATTTTTTTTTCCCCCTCCCCGGGCCCCTGGAGCAGAATGGAGGTGTAATTGTGCTAAGGAGTTAGCAGGGGAGAGCACAGCTTTTGGTCACATTCAAGTTGGAGGGCTTGAGCCAGGGAGGCTGTTATGAAAGGCTGGTATTTGCATAAGCAGCGTGCATCCCTACAAAAAAGAAAGATATCAGGGGCTTGCAAAATTCAATCAAGGCTGGGAGGGAAGGAAAAAAAAAAGGGAAGGGTGGAAGGGAGGGGGGAAAAAAATTGACAGTGAAAAAGGTTTTTCTAAGTAACACCCTGGCGAGATTAAATTGTCCAGAAAGTTTCTCCGTGTGAGCCGGTGAAGCGGAGGCTGGGCTGAGGGCAGGGGAGGAGCAGAGTCCCTCCTTCCTGGCCTCAATAGGGGATAGGAATCTGATTAGGTAGAGTGTTCTGCATCCATTTACCATTATTTGAGGGTGGTTTTTTTTTCCCCTTCCCACCGCCCAGAATTGCTGTGGCGGGGCAGTTTGTCAGCTTATAAACTTCAGTGCTGGCTTTGTAAGGAGATGGAAGCACAAGAGCAAGTCTTGGGGCAGAGGCTAAGCTGTAATTTCAATTATTTATGCATTGTTTCTTTTTTAAAAGAGTGATAATAGTTCCACACACTAGTTTGTGGGATGTTTTCCCTGCACAGGACACTGAGGAGGGAAGGCAGCATTGGGCTGGGATCAGGTCCTGCAGGCACCCACAGTGCTAGACTGAACTCTGACTGTAGAGGAAGTGTGTGCAGGAGATTTGGGCTTTCCTAAAGTTCATGTCAAAACAGTTGGGTCAGTCCATCCACTCCTGCCTTCAGTTGCTGAGTGCCAGAAGCTGCAAACCCACCAGATGGACAGGGGGCAGTTTCCAAGGTGGCTCCTTGGTGTCTGGTACCAAGGAGCATCCTCTCTATTGGCACCACAGAGGAGTTTCTCTGTAGGCCACAGCAAGCTAACGCTGCGCCTGCAGAAGGCAGAGGGCTTACCTGCCAGGTAAAGGCTTTTCCCTTGTGAGCTTGAGGGTTAAGAGTCCTCCTCCTCTCCCGGGCTTGCAAAAGTACCCACCACCATTCAGATCTCGTCTGCCTTGACCTCAGCATCCTTACTAGCCTTGGGGGAACATTGGGGATGACTCCTAATCTAGGAGGATCTAATAGGATAAAGAAGTGCTGAGCCTTGGCTTCTTGCAGTCTGTATCTCCCTACATGCACACCAGCATGGGGTCTGTCCTCTTGGCACTCTAATTCTCCAGAGACAGGCCAAACAAGCCATGGTCCTACCCCAAACACATCCACATGGGGTGGGTTAGGCCTCTGCTTCTCTTAAGTTTTAGGCTGGCTTCAAAGTTGCGAAAGGGAAGGGATTTTCCTTGGATTTCCATCAAGTGCTTTATGAATATTGCAATAAAGGGGTTACAGAAGATCTATTTTTAAGAGAGAGAAAAAATACCCATGAAAATTGCAGCCTGGACCCCAGAGTGTAGGGTATTTGCACAGTTCAAAGAGTTACGGTGGTTCATCCAGTCACAGCCCAGGAACGTCGTGGTGCGACCTACAGCAGATCACATGCTGGCTACTCCCAGGGCGGCTCATTAGAGAGCCACACAGAAGATTTATCTCTTAAAATGGGCTTGCAAATATTTTATAAAATTTGCAATATTTTATAAAATTACAATTTGGTGCAATAAAAAGAATAAATTAGCCAGCTGATGGTTCCTTTTGCACTCTGGATCCAAGTGTACTCAAGGATTAGTTATATTAGTCTTTTCCCCTTCCAACATAACAGTTTATAGGCAAACCAAAGGGAGGACAGCAAAGGCATGGGACTGATTTGGGGGCTAGAGAATACACACTCAACATGGATAAAGTGCAAAGGAAATAGAGAAAAAAATGCCAGAAGAAAGGGAGGAAAACATGCTGCAAGGTGCAAAATGTGTGGGGCAAAGCACGGGAGGTGCAGGGAAAGCTGAGAAAGGGACTTGTACTGAGCGTCACAGCTTCGGCTCCAGCTCTGTGGCTTGGTATCACTTTCTCCAGCCAGGCAAGGGCGCCAAGGGCAGGGAAAGTTAACACGAAGATTAAAACATCAGAAGGCTGTGCCTTTAGTGGCTCTGACATGCAGAGTAATCCCATGCCCCAAAGCCTAGCGAGGAAGGACAAGCGGTGAGCCCTCCCCTGGCTGGCGGTGTGCGGGGCAGGCAGAGGTAGGGGTTGAGGCAGGCACAGGGTAAGCCTGGCGTCTTGGGGACCACAGTTTTCCTGATTGGGAAGGGGGAAAGGTGGTTCAGAGCTGTGAGAAACGTGTGGTGAGGGAGGGAAAGAGGATTGGAGTTTCACTCCATCAGTGAGACAAGTTGGTCTGTTCTGAACTGAGTGCTGCTGGACGATTTCCCTGTCAGAGATCATAACCACTCTGTTTTTTTCTTTCCTTCCTAGACCCCAGCGAGTGGAGAAAGGATTTTTCAAGCCTGTGAGTTCCTTCTTGCAGTTGGCTACAGCCTGCCTGGATTTGCCATCCGACTTCTCTGAGTTTCTCCAGGAGGGTCCCAACCTGCTTCTCCATTGCCCCAGAGAAGAGGCAGCTTTGACTCGTGATCACAGCGGGTTTCTGCATCACTTTGAATCACGCCAGTCCACCCATGGGGAGGGAGCCAGGGCAACACAGGGAGCCAAGGGATCATCCCACATCACTCCTGTATGTTGCCTTCAGTGCCCTCAATACCCCAGAGCGGGACCAAAATACTTAGGCAGAGAGATCTGAGCCAGTCATTGTGTCACCTGGCAAAATCCCGGTTGTGTGAAGGTGGCAGAGAGATTTTAACTCCCAGCTTTGCTCATGGAGCAGAGTTTGGCCCTTGCTGCTCTTGATCCCTGGGTCTGTGGAGCTGTGGGAATGCAGCCTTCCTGAAGGCACTGTGCTTGTGGCCCAGAGGACCATGAGCCTGTCCAGGCCAGCCAGCCCTGCTGCTGTTGTTCTGCACCCTCTCTGTTCCTGTAAGAGAAACATACTGCTTGTAATTCTCTCCCATTCAAATCCCGCCCCCCATGCACTGTTGAAAATAAACTCTCCCTTTTTCAAAAGTGAGCCGTGTGATTTAGTGCAATCTCGAGATGGAGGAGGCAATGGGCACAAAATAAACCCAGGCAAATCAACAGGGAAGTGGGAGCAGCTGGGAGCCAAGCGGCCGGGCTGCGCCATGCCCCGCATCAGGCACATTTCCCTGAAAGCCTGAGCGAATCCCTCGCCGCTCAATGATCTTTATTTGGTCTGAACCCCGTCTGGGAAGTAACCGCTAAACCCAATGCAAACAGACCCCCGTGAAAGAATATAATGAATATGTCTCTCAAATGATTTGGAGCCCTTCTGCCTGCAGAGCAGGGTTCCCCATTGTGCCCCGCTCCCGGCGTGCTCGGGGCAGGCTGCGCGAGGTGGCCGCTTTCCCAGCTGAAATCCGAAAAAAGCAAACAATGGGTCAAGGCCGGCATTGTGCGAGCCCAGGCAGGCAGAAGGAGCGCAGCCCGGCATGGCCAAGTTCAAGGCTGGGCAGGGGGCCGGGCGTGCGGGGATGCTAATGGGGGCTGTGGAGCAGGGGGGTCAGGGGCTCTGCGTGCCGTTACCCTGTGCAGCCACGAGCACCCAAAAACCACCTCACAGAGAGGCAAAGGGACGTGATCGTCCAGCGCAGCAAGGGTCGCTGGGGGCATTGGTGGTACGCTGGGAAATTTGGATTGCTGGGGGGCTGATGGTACTTAGGATGCTGGTATTGCTGTGGGGGATTGGTTGTGGGTTGCAGGAGGACTGGTGCTACTGGGCGTGAACTGGTGCTATGGGGGGGGCTGCAAACGGAGATGATGGCACAGTGCAGGGCCCTGCCAGTGCAATGTGCATCCTGGGGGCGATTTGGGTTTGGGAGCCTTGCAGAGGACACAGCCTCTTTGGGTCTGCCCGGCGCTCCAAGCCCGAGCGTGGACCCCCCCACACCCCCTCATCTGCCCACCGCTCCCCCCTCCCCGGATGAAGTGTGCGGAGACAGGCGGAGCGGCCCGTGGAAAAACACCATGGAGGGCCCGCACAAAGGGGGTTTTATTCAAATTTGTTTAGAGTTTAGCGGATTTGCATGAAAAATGTGTGAGAAAAGCCGGCTCCAATGACCTCATCCCCAGCTGCCATTAATGTTCAATTAAGTGCTGAATAGTAGCAAAGGGGGGACCGGCCGGGACGTGCAGAGAATCCAGGCTCGGGCGCAGACTGTGAGAACCGGGCGGCCCCCCCGACCGTCTGGCCCCGGCCAGCCCCGACGGGGTCCCCCCGCCGCCGCCCCCCTCCGCACCGGGAGGTGCGCTGAGCCTGTCGGGTCTCAGCCCGTCTGGGTTATTCCCCGGATCACTCGCATCCTGAAGCAAAGTGCCCCCCCGGCCAAGGTGGGTGTTTGGGGGGGTAACGCCCCCTCACTGCGCCGCCGGGGCTGTTGTCACTCACCCCGCAGCCCGCCTCGCCGGGCCCAGAGCCGCTCTCCGCCTGGCAGACGGTGTCAAAGCCCAAGTTCAAGTCCACGCCGAGGGGCTCTACCCCGGGATTCCCAGCTCCTTTCCATCCTCCGCCTTTTGTTCGCCTCTGACAATTGCTCTTTATTTCTTACACACCCCCAGCCTCCCCCCCGCGCCCCCCCCTCTCTGCCCGCACTTGGCACCGTTTAGCTGTCTGCCTGCAAACTTAACAATCCCGGTTCTTGGTATAAGCACTCAAATTATCCTTCTTTCTACATATAAACACGGCCCGGGGTGTGCGGCTCTTCCTGGCCGCGGGTTCCCCCCGGCACAGCCCGGCTCCCCCGCACCGACCCCGGCCCCGGCCGGAGGAAGTTTCTGCTGCGGGACACGGCAGGAGAAAACGAGCCGGATCCAGAACCCCCCGCTCTGCGGGGCTCCCCCGGGCCAGCGCTCAGGTAAGGAAACACACACCCCCATTTGCTTTTGGGGGGCTGCCTCTGCTGCGGGGCGTGATGACACAGCAGGTTTAGGGGCGTGATGGGGAGGGTCTCTCTGCAGGGGTTCTCGCATACTCCCGTAAAACCATCCCTGCCTCGGGAACTCTGATGCGGAACCCCGAGCCGGCCTCCCCCGGGGGTGCGGATCCCCCCCAGCCGGGGTGCGGCGGGGACACTGCCTAGCGGGGGCAGCCGGAAAGCCAGGGAAGGGGGCCTTCCCAAACCTGCCTCTGCTCCGGCCTGCCTCTCTCCGCCCCCCGCGCGAGGGGAACACCCACACGGGAAGCGGGCCGGGGGCTGGGGGGGATCCCGGGGGCCCCGGGGGCTCCCGAGCACCGACATGCCCGGGTCCGCTGCCCTAAGGGCCGGGGCTTCGGGGCAAAGCCCGCGCCGGGGGTCAGCAGCAGCATCCCAGATGGGTCACACCTCCCTGTGCACAGGTGTGATACATGGGATTGGAGAGGCCATAGGGTGACCGGGAGGGGGCTGTGTCACCCCGCAAATAAACCCCCTCCCAGTACCTGGGTAGTGCTGGGATAAATTGGGGCAGGGCGGGTCCGGGGGCATCGGGCAGATTTGGGGTTCCCGCTGTTTTTATTTTTTTTCTAAGACAATTTCGGGTGAAGAAGGGGGAATAAACACACTCCCACACCTTTCGCGGCTAAAACAGAGATAAAGAACGGGGGGAGCGAACGCACCTTCACTGGGGAAGGGAGTAAGATTTGGGAGAGGTGGAGAAGAAAGGAGGGGATAAAGGACTGAGAAGAGACAGGAAAGAGGTTGGATAGCGGGTGGGGAGGCAGGAGGGGATCCCCCAAAAGCCGTCCTCGAGCCCAGCGCCACGAGGCGGGCGCCCTTCACCGGCGCCTCGGGGAGGGGCGGCCCCACGGCCCGGGGACACGTCGGGCCCGGGGCTGTCACGTCGCATCGCGTCAGGAAGCATCGTGTGGTATAATATTGTGCCATAAATCACAGCGTAGTGTAGAATATACGTGTTCTATACATATATATGTGGAGTGGAGCCTATATTGCATTGCATTGCAGCCGTGAGCCGTCCCTGGGTTTCGCCCCCGTCCCAAAGGCCCGTGGGGTGTGTGTGTGTGGGGGGTGTCGCGCCTTGCTGTGTCCCTGTCGAGGGTGCGCTGGGGTCGCCACAACCCCGCACAGACAGCGGGGACCCCTTACCCCACCCCGCTCCCCATAATACAGCTCTGCGGTCCCACGGGCGTGTTTCAAAATAGCGGCGTGGGCGCACCTCGGGGCCGTGGGAGAGGTCGCGCTTCTTTTTTTCTTTCTTTTTTTTTTTTTTGGTGGTTATTAAAAAAACTCGCACCGGCACCGGTGCCTCCTGTGTCCGTCATTTTTATGGCCCCGCACACGTGTGTACACCCGGCTGCTTCTCCCCACTAGCGCCCGTGGACGCCCCTCACCCTCCTCAGCAGAGGAACCAAGGGCGAGCCCCTCCGGGGCGCCCACCTGCGGCTCCACGCCCTCGGGGACCTCACACGGTCACAAGTTGTCCCGGAATCAGAATCCGAGTGGACGTCGGAGACGCTCGGAATAAGGGAAAAGACTTTTCCCCGGGTCGGTGGAAAATAGCCCGGATTTGGCTCTGGTTGTGGGGAAGGCAGGATGGAGAGGGTCAAAGGAGGGATGGAGGCGAAAAAGGGATGTAGCGGGAGGAGAATAGGAGAAGGGGATGGAGAGGTGGAAGAGGAGAAGGACAGATGGAGGCATGGAAGAGAAGGAGGGATGAAGGGTAGAAAAGAAGAAATGGAGGTTGGAAGAGAAGGGATGAAGGGTGGAAAAGGAAGGATAGAGGTGCAGTGAAGAGGGATGGAAGCGAGGGAAGGAAGGATGGATAGGGAGAAGGAGGAATGGAGGGTGGAAAAGGAGGGACGAAGGGGGGAAGGGTGCCGTTCCACCGATTGGCTGCTTAAGCACAAAATCCGGCGGTGGGTTTGCGGGGAGGGGGCGCGGATGGGCCGGGGGCTGCTGGGGGGCAGAGGTAGGCGCTTGGGCGGCTGCAGGGCCCCCTCGGCAGCCATTTTGTGGCAGTACCTGCCGTGGTGCCAGGGCTGGGCGGTGGGGCCGCAATAGCGCCCTGCCTGGCCCTGCCCTGCCCTGCCCGGCGGGGCGGTGAGGGGCTCGGGGCGGGGGGGAGGCCTCCACGCCACGGTAGGAAACGTATTACCGCGCCCGCCACGCTTGCCCATTGACAGAGATAAACATGCAAATGAGTCGCTTTGCATGTCATTAGCATACAGGCAGATTGCGGGGGGAGGGGCCGCAGTGTGCGCACTGCAGCGTGCTTTAATGCAACACCCAAACAGCCATTGCGGGTCTCTCCCGCCAGCAGCACCTGCGGCTCCCCGCGCCCCCCGCCGCGGACAGGGGGACCCCATCACCCCCTCTCACCCCCCGGGCCGCCCAGCCGCCACTGGGGATGCCCCGCGGGGTACCCGGCTCGTCCAGCGCGGCCTGGGACTGCAGGGCACAAGGACACGCAGGAATAAATAAAGACAAACCTCGGGCAGTGTTTTTTTGGGGCTATTTCTGTTTCGTTCACCTATTTCTGTATTCTTTCACCTGGTGCAGGGAAGAGAGTGGGCGGAGGGCCCTCAGCCGCCGCCGCTCGCAGCCCCGCTCCGCCGCCACCTTTAATTGCGTGGGGTGGGTGGAGTAGGGAAAGGGAGAGGGAACCGGAGAATTTGAGAAGATGCAGGGGGGGAGCACGGCTCGGGCTGAGGGTTCCCTACGCCTTCCGGAGCTGGGGGGCGGCCGGGGTGCAGCCTGGGAGGGTGCGTTTGCAAACGACGGGCGTGAACCCGGTGTCCGTGTCCGTCTGTGGACACGGGTGTGTCCGCGACCTCTGCATGTGCCGCCCCGTGCGTGTCCGCACACGCGTCTTGCATCCCCGCCCCATAGCATGTCCCCAGGTAATCCACCTGGTGGGTGTGTGTATGTGGGATCTGTGTGTGTCCCGAACACGCGTGTGTTTACCCGAGCGGGGGGATGTCTGCACACACCTCGGGCATCCGTGGGGCGCATCCGGCCGCGGGGTGACCGTGGCTCCCATGGAAGGGGGGTGCGGGGCAGGCCGCCGCCCTCGCTCCCAGCTGAGACGGAGGGATCCCTTCTGGCTGGGCTTCCCTCCCACGCCGTCCGCCCTGCGGCGAGGGGGGCATCGCAGGGCGCCCCGCTGTCACCCCCCCGGGTTTTCGTTGAAAGGGGAACAGCTCTCCCGTCCTTGCGAGAAGGACAGGCGAACAGCCTGCGACGGGCCGCGGGCAGGGGAAAACGCATCCGTGGGACAATTTACCCTCCGTGGGAAAGGGGGGACACTTTCTGGGCACCTTTGTCTTCCCCCACCCAAAATTCCCCCACGACTGCGATGACACAGAGGGAGAAGCGCCTTAGCACTGTGGGTGCGGGGTTTGGTGCGGGCCCCCGGCGCTCCTCGCAGCGGCCGCTCCGCAGCCCGAAGGGACCCGCTGGGGAATGACCCCCACCCCTATTTAGGGGGGACTCGGCAGGGAAAGCACCCCTTTTCTCCTGCGTGCCCCCGAGCCGCGGCACAGCCCCCGGTCCCACACCTCCCAGAACAGCGGGTCCCCGCTCTGCAAAGAAATCGGCTTTTTGGTCTCGTAAATAAATCCGATTTTTATTCTTGAAAAGAAACACACTCTTTATTCTTACAAATAAACACGATTTTTTTCCTCCTGTAAATAAGCCCGATTTTTATTCTAACAAATAAGTCCGCTTTTCTCTGCCTCGGTGGTTTATTTCTGGCCGGGAAAGACAAGGCGGGGAGAGGGTGCAGAGTCGGACCGGGCGTTGTTTTGGGGAGAGGGGGAACCCAAACTCCGGCCGGTGTGGAGAAATTAAATCGTGCTGTCTCATCTCCATGTCCCACACAGAGGAGATAAAAGCGAGGACAAATTTGTTCTCCAAAACATTTTTTAAAACCTCGAGTATATCTTTTTCGTGTATGTTCTCGGGAGAGCAAAAATTCACAGAGCAGCCCTGTAATAATTTTTTTCTGCTGAAAATTCTTCCCAAATCCAGTTAATTGATTATTATTGCAAATAATGCCGCCTCTTTTTTTTCAGCAACTCAATATACCATTGGAAATTAGAAACACCGTTGTCTTATTTTTTTAAAATTATTATGTGTATGTTTTTTGTATGTGTGTGGGTTTTAAGTCTTTTAATTTTTTTCTAAATGTACCTGAAATACAATTTTGTTAGGCTTAGATAGTCCTTCAGAACATTCCGCTGGATAAAATTCGGAGGTTCTGCAGTTCAAAACGACAAGTGTTAAGCGAAGGCTCCAGGAGAAGCCCCGTGGCACGGACAATGCCGAGCATGGATGACTCTGTCCAGCGTGTGCCACTTACGGGAATAATCTTTTTCATTTCAGTCTCGAGTGAAAGAATTTCAAGAGTCTGAAAAAGTGATTTATGAAGACCCTGAGACCTGCGGCCGCCGGGGCGGCCCCGGCAGCTCCGGCCCGCAGCAGCCCCCGAACCTGCTCTCCATCCCCCTGTGCCCGATTCCTTCAGGATGAGGACGGCAGAGACAGTCCTGAGCTGCCGGGCAAAGTTTGCAGCACTCGGCAGAATTGCTGCAAGGGCGACGCGGGGCATAGGGTCTGCCCCGGCTCTGCGGAGCTGGTCCCGGTCTCGGTCCTAGGCTGTCACCGCCTTGTGCCGCCAGCCCCAGGCACAGCCCTCACCCGGAGCATCTCTGGCTCCAGCTTTGGGGCCAGCCAGAGGCGAGGAGGAGGAGGGTAAGAGGCGGTTAACGAAAGAGGGCTCTATTTCTGGCAGCAGGGTCGGCTCTTTGTCGGTAGGATCAGGCAGGGCGACCCTAGGGCTCTGCCACCTCGTTTCACCGTCGGGGCACGGTGGGAAGTCCTCACCGTCCCCAGCACCGGGAGCAGCCCACATGCCGGCGAGGGCGGCAGAGGCTGGCCCAGCCATTCGATACTCATTAAAACAGCCCCTCGGCTGCATTTTCGTCCCCTATACACGGTTTCCCCGCATAGGCGGATTTGTGTTGGAGTGGGCTCCGACCCGCTGCCAAACCATGGCCCGTGCCCACACCGCGGCCCCGGGGCTTGGTGGCCACCGTGGGGGTGATCTCAGCCCTGTAACGTGGGGAAAAGAAGGCGAGAGGCCAAGATCGGACCAGACCGGGGAGGGCCTCCCTCCCTCGGTGCAGCGGGACGTGTCCGGGGAACGCGCGGGGACCTGGCGGCGCCGCGCCCCGACGGCGGCCCCGCCCCTGTCCAGGGTCCTGAAACAGCTTGCGGCCGCCGAGCCGCCGACGGGGCGTGCTCGGGGAGGCGGGCGGCGGGACCCCGCGGTGTGCAGGAGGGACCTTTCGGGTGCGGGAAGGACCCCTGGGGTGCAGGAAGGGACCTGCAGGAAGGGTGCGAGGCGGGAGGCGTCGGTGTGCAGGGCGGGAGCCGGGCATCCCACTAAGGAGACGGTGGCTCTGACGGCGGCGAGACGGGGCGGCAGCTGTAGGACCGGCCAGCGGCCCCGACGGCGCGTTTCCATGCGCTATTCTTCCCCGATTTACTGCTTGTCACCGGCAGCTCAATGGGGGTCCCCCCGTCTCTGGGACCTGCGCTGCCTTCCCCCACTCCCGCCCCCACCGTCCGCGGAGCCGCGCAGAGCCGACCCCCTTCCCTCCCCCGGCACATCACTCTGCCCGGCGGCCGCTCCCCTGCGCGGCTCCGGGGAAGTTCAAGAAGTTGGCTGGCCCCGCTCCCTGCGAGCAGAGCCAGCCCAAACACCACCTCCTCCCCCGGAATATTTCACCGTCGGGCAGAGGGAAGGGAGGGGGGAGACGGCTTAAATCCCCCCCCCAAAAAAAACCCCTCGGGCTCTAATCTCCCATGCATCGTTACAACTGTCCGCAATGAGGCGGGGGAGGCCGGGCTGCAATTAGCTATAGAGCCGCTCGCCTTGCAAACAGAGGGGCTCGGATTATTGCAAATTCATTTCTATTTTCCAGGCCAGCGCTTGTATTCTCTGTTAGCATAAGAATAGAGCCAGGCCCTGTGAACTCCTCCGACCTACTGACCCCTCTCCCCAGAAATGAATAGCAGCACTTTCCGTCCCCCCCCCTTCGCCAGCCTCTCCAGCAGACTCGAGCCACGGCCTAAATTCCTAATCAGGGTAATTTAATATATCTTAAGCCCCTGGCTGCTTTATTTTCGCTCCTTTTTTTTAGTTTGTTTTAGGCATTCACTGGCTCTCACCCCGTCATTAGAGATCCTTATTTGACGGATATAAGAAGCTGTTATGAGACTACAAGTCTCTTTTTATCTTCTAAATAAGCTGTGCTTCCCCGTGATTAGAATGGTGTTCCCAGCCTTTGAGGCCTTTCAGGGCCGCCTAACAAAAAACTTGCAGGAGATGAATAATCCCGAAGTACAGACTCCTCGGCCCAACCAAAGAGCCGGGACGGAGACCCGCGCCGGGCGGAGCAGGGGGGGCGGGGGCACCCACGCGTGGGCCGGCCCTGCTCCGCCCGCAAGTGTGCGGGGGCGGCTTCTCCCGCACCCCCCGGGGCGTTGAGGTTTTGGTTGGGGTCGTGGCAACACCCCGCCTCTTGTTTGGGGCTCTGCCCCTCGCACCTCCACCTTGCTGAGAAGGCCTCACCCGCTCCCACACGCCCATGTATGACCTCGGGGACGGCGTGACCAACCCCCCCTGGCGCTGCCCCAGCGCTCCCCGGGGTGCCATCCCCTCTCCGTGCCCCGGGATGCCACCCCGAGGTGCCCGGCGGGGCGGGGGGACCCTGGAGACCCTGCAGAGCCCCGCGGGCGCCTCGAGCCGTCGAGGGGATCCCGCCGGGGCCGGAGCTCATTGGCCAGCGCGGGCTGACGACGTGCGGCCGGGGCCCCGCGGATTGGCTGGGAGGGAATTTGGGCTTGGTGGCGTCACGGCCGCTCGACGGGGCTCCCCCCGGCGCCGGGACACCGCGAGGACGGGCGCCTGTCCCCTCCCGGTGAGTGTCCCCGCAGCGTTTCGTGAGAGTATCGTGTCTCTGAACATAAGATACACATAGGTGTGTGAAATAGATGTGGAAAGTGGCTTTGGGATAATTAGCCTCCTTGATGTGGTTGGAGAGTTATCTAATCCAGAGGAGCCTAAAGGCATCATTACGGAGACAATATTTCAGGAAATCCAATTCATTGGAGCAAAAATATGACATTCATTTTGCTGGTTATGTTATTACAAATATCCTTCAAAGCCGACATTTCACGCCCCCCCCACCGCCTCCCCCGAAAAAAAAAAAAAAAAGAAAAAAGTGAAATAAAATAAAATGACCAGACTAAAGGGCCCAAGGCTATGGACTGGGAGAAGGAGAAAGCCGAAGGCAGAGGGATCACCCTTTGCTTCCAGGACTTGGACGCAGTGGGCTGGATGGAGCACGAGGGGTCTTTGATGGTGGTGGGAGCTCCCGGAGGGGGACAGAGGACTCGAGGGAATGAGCCAGGAACAGTCCCAAACACCGGACACCAGCGCTGCCTCTGCCGGGGCGCTGGAGGAGGCCAACTCTCTGCTCGGCTTGTACGGGGCTGTGCCCTATTTTCGGCTCCTCCGCGGGGGACCTGCGGTGCGAGCGGCAGTCGGCGGCGGGCAGCGGGCAGAGGGCAGCGGGCAGGGCGGCTCTGCCTCGTCCGACCGGTCCCGGACCCGAATTGCACAGAACCACGGCCCCCGCTCGCACGGCTATCCCTCTGCCAGCGCTGCCCGGCGCTCCGCTGCCAGGGCACGGCAAGGGCCAGTGTCACTGGTGCTACTGGTGCTACTGGTGCCACTGGTGCCCGGCCGGGAGCAGCTGGGCCGGGAGATGCTCTGTCGGGGTCTACCTGCCCGCATCAGACCGTTTCCAACCTCTTGTATTTCGGGCTGGGGGCAGGGTCGGGGCCGCAGCCGGTACTGCTATGGGTGTCAGTCGGGCAGCATCTCCCCAAATTCCCTTCAACGAAATCCGACCGCTGGAGCGCCCCTCGCCTTGCCCTCACGCCTCAGCCCGCCGGGCACTCGTTCTGCTTCACACCGGGGTAGAGACACGCGTGGGCCTTCGCTACCGTGCTGCGCCCCGCGCATTTTTTTGTAAAGAGACAGGCAAAACGGGGAGACTAAATGCTGTTTCCCGGCCCTGGACAGCAGTGCCAGCGGGAAAGCCGGGCCGCCCAGCCAGGCTGGGCTTCCTGAGCCACGCCGGGCTCCGACCGGCGGACGTGGGCTCATCCCGACTGGGCGGCGGCGAGTGTCGGTCCCGAACCGCGCCCAGCCCGGCTCCTCCAGCTGCCGCCACGTCCCGCTCCAGCTCGCAGCCCGGTTGTTTTGTTTAATTAAACTCAATGTCAGTGTTAATTTTCCGCCTGGCCGGGCAGCCCTGCCTTTGCCGGAGTCGGCGTGTTGGTTACAGATGTCGACGCGCCCCGTCGGGGCTGCGCCGAGCCCGTGGAGACGCGCTGCGCCTCCACGCGTGGCCACGGCCGCGGGTCTGGCTGGAGCCGTGGGCTGCGAGGCCGGGGAGGGCAGGGGCAGGCTTCCCCGGCACCCACTCCCAATCCGCGACTCGATCCTGCGTGGGCGAGCAGAGTGGACGAGCATCCTGAGGCGTGTCGTGTAAAAAGCTGTCCCTGCGTGTCTTGCGTGGATTTCCACGGAGACACAGGTATTCGGTGAGAACCCACCCCGGAGGGGTGGGGGCGAGCCGCTGGGAAAACTGGAGGTGTGCTTTGGTAGAGAGGACGTTCTTCCTGGTGCTGTAGCAGAGGTCCCCTCCGAAGGTGCATCCCTGACTTGGAGGGCAGAGATGCTCCAGGAAGAAGTGAAGGATCCCGGGCACGCCCAAACCAATGGCAGTTGCAGGGATGAGTCACTCCCTCCCCAGAAGTGTCCCAGGTCAGGACAGGGCACAGGACAGTGGCAGGGAAAAGGCATTCTCTTGCCTGCTCTTGCCCTACTTGCTGCAGAGCCCTTAGCCCCAGCTGGCTCAAAGCCTTTCCAGCAGCCAGGCACCTCTCTGCTCTTTCCCAATTACTTTTCCACCCCCTCCAAACTTTCGGTCCCTGCATCCTCCCAGGTGGCTGCCAAAGCAGCTCCCTGTGCCAGGCATTCAGCTGGCACATTTGTGCCCCTCTGTCTTCAAGCTGGACTCCCACTCTATTTAATCCCTCCTCGGATGGCAGCTATTGCACAACTCCAACCTGCATCCTCATCCTGCCCGGCTGCTTCCCCAGCCCTGTGAGATGCACTCGGTGAGGCAGGGACCCACACGGCACAGGGTGAGTAAATCCCTGCTCTCTCTTCTGGTCTATCTTGGGTCATTCCTGACATACCATGTGCTTCTTGACCCCTGTCAGTGACCAAGACTATCTTTTCATAGTCATATCCATGCCTTGGAGTGCTCTTCCTTGATGGATGTAGCTATTTCATTGCCATGTGCCAGCAATGGATTTTATCTGTACTCAACACTGAATCCCTCCTTCATTTGAAGGGCAAGTTTGTCAGCACAGCAAGACCCTTCCCCTCTATACAGTGCTAGATTTTATCGTATTGGAGCAGCAGTGGATATCGTCCTGTTGCTGCTTCCTCCCTCCTCCCTGGCACTTCCGAAGGCTCAGACTCCTGCCTGCTGTGGGGGCTCCGGCACTGACCCCTCCATGCTGGGTTTGTTATGCCACTTTGTCTCCTAACTTTTAACCGGTTATTCATTCCCCAGCTGCTTTTCAAACTTCACTTCTCGGCAACAGGCTCAGCCTTATTTACCAAACAATCAGGTTTATTGCTGTTTCTCCCTATTCTTTGTTGCCATTTCTATCTGTTTTCCCCATTAAACTCAGGACGTTGTGGTTTTCCGGACCCCCCATAGAGCCCTTTTCGGGAAGTTGGCTATCCTCCATTCCAATTTACAAAGACCGATTCACACAGGAGGCTAAACTCCAGCTACTGAAGTAGCCATTTCATATTTAAGTTCTTCTAAAAGCCTTGCTTAATTTCCGTCTTTTCTCGCTATTTGTTTCTGTGCACTCGATCAGGCTGTTTGCAACCTCTCCTACCACTACCTGGGCAGCATTCAGCCCCCAGAAGACTGGGGGGATTCCTTTGAGATGGTGGTAGAAGTATCCACTGCAGGAGGGTATCCACTGTAGGGATTCATCTCATTTTCTTCTTCTTCTTCCCTTTTCTTCTCCTGATTGCAAGCCCCAGACATCCACCTCTGGTACCTTTCATTTGTTTGCCATCAGCAAATCATTCCTGAAAATTCCCTTTGTCCCGCTTTGTTGTTTTATATTGATATTGGGGAGATGAAAGTGGGATTTGGGGACTATAGGGAGGGCACAGCTTTGACACAGGTGACTGGTATAAACCTGCCACCTTATGCCTACTCCACCCCAATGTGGGGGACTTAACTTCTACCACCTGTCCCTAAAACTCCCCAAACAGATCCCTGCTCTTCTGGGTTGCATGGTCCAAGCACCATCTTCCCAGCCTCTTTCCCAAGGCAGGCATCACATCCCAGGAGGCAGAGGATAGGTGATGATGGGCCAAAACCAGGAGACCCTGGAGGGACTGCAGAGCTGGCCAGCACTAGTCCCTGTGGAGATCCATCCCCTTGGCATGTATCCACTCCCCGCCTTGATGGAGGTGCAGGTGTGAAGGCGATAGAAAAGGAAAACGGGCACTGCCTTATTGGAGCTGCTCGTAAACAAAGCCGCTTGAGTGGAGAGGATTCAGAGAGCCCAACAGCCGCAGGAAACTATAATTACGTTTAAATATTGTTAGCATCATTATCTTTTATCCGCCATCAGATTAAAACAATTATGGCATTTTCAGGAATCGTCCTTGGCATTCTCTTGACCGACGTTATCTGTCAGGCAGGAAATGTGATTTTCACTTGGAGAGGTGCCAGCCACCATGCGGCCAGTCCCACAGCCCCTGTGATGGGAGAAGCCAGCAGCCAGGGTGAATTCCCATTTCATGGAGAAATCCACATTCATCCCATTCGCTGTGCCCAGGAATCAGTCACTCCTTCATCTTGTCCCTGTATTACTCTGAGTTTCTATCCATTGGCTTTTGGATTGCCTGGCCTGGTGGTGGCAAGGGGAGGCAGGGGGAGGACACCTGCCCATGCCA
This sequence comes from Xenops minutus, assembly GCA_035221455.1. NCBI lineage: Eukaryota > Metazoa > Chordata > Aves > Passeriformes > Furnariidae > Xenops > Xenops minutus. Next base: position 8,118,735 of record JAWWEE010000016.1, read on the forward strand.
TCACCTCTGCCAGTGGTTGTGGCGGCCTGTCGGAGCGGGTGGCCTGGGCAAACACGGCTCCGTGCCTGAAAGCTGTGGTGAGCAATTTACCCGAGGAACTCATTTCAGGAGATCTAGTCTAAGTTAATTAAAGATGGCTGACTGGGGTCATCGCCTTGGCAACAATTAAGGGCAGGAAAGACGCCTCATTAGTAATAGTTTTTAACAAAAACCATAATTCTTCATATCAAGACAATCCCAGGCACACAAGGCGGGGGGCAAGAGGATGCTTTCTATCTGGCTTTCCTCTCTTTCCTCACCCTGGCTGTGGGTTAGCCCACAAGGCAGGACTGAGAGATGGGAAAAAAGGATTGAAAGGAAAAGTCTCTTTACAGATCTGTAGGCTGGTGAGGGTCTGGTGGCCAGCACTAGAGTCATTGGAGAAGGGGCACACAGACAATGTGGAATATGCCTGGAGGGTGAGATCCAGCTTCTTGGGAAGAGGAGAAGCTGGGAGTGGCCATTGCTGCCATGCAGGGGCTGCCTGCACATTCTGGCCCAGGAAGCATTGTGCCAGGCTGCCACCCCCAACCACCGGCAATGGGGTTATTCCTCCAGCTGTGCCTTTGTTTTTTAATTTCCCCCTTGTACTCCAGAAATCTTAATGCCGCTGCCTACTAATGCCAGGCTGGGCAGAGTAGCTTTATTTTCTACTTAATTAACTGTCATCCAGTGATTGATCAATTAATGATGGAGCCATCATGGTAATGCTCTGGGAGCTGGTGTGCTGGGGCCAGGCCGAGTCATGTGCTCTCCTTCCCACTCCTACCTGCTCCAGCACCCGGCACGCTCCCCCCGGCACCAGGGCTGTGCTGACTCCTCTCCTGACAGTAAAGGACAATGTGACAGATGGAAAATCCCTCGCTCCCAGGGAATTTGGCCATTTACAGGGCAGCTGTGGGAGGGACTGGGGACTAGGGACTGGGGCCCAGGAGTGATTCTCCTGCCCTGACATCCCTGAGTGGTGTTTGAGGGCTGCAGAGGGGCCACCTCCCTGCCGGACACAATGTCTGCTGCTGTGTTAAGCTCTAGCCCAAGTATTTCTGCAGCTTCCCCTCCTCTCAGTGATGTTTTGGCTGGTGTTTCCCACCTGGATGATGCTCTCACTGCTGACCTGAAGGAGTCAGGGCTCAGCAGAGCCAGCAGTGGAGTGACTCTGCTCTTGGCCTCCTCCTCCTCCTCCAAAGTTGCACACATGGCTCAAACGGGAGAGATAAATATAAACTCCATTCAGATATCCATAGAAACAGAGCTGGAGATGGAAGACCCCATGCAGATAAAACCTTTCTCCTTCCCACACACTGCTATTCCTAGTATTATTCCAGAGCATTTTATAAAACCAGTAGAGCTGGGCAGGGACCAACAGAAGTGATCAATACGGTGTTAGCAGGAAAATCCCAGATCGAGGGAAATACTTTTTCTGCTGAATAATTTATCTGTTATAACACAAAACCCTCAGGATTGTGTTTAAAAAGGGGTGAGGCCACACCTGATGTGGTGGGACACGCCGACACACACACGTGCTTGGGGCTGAAAGGGCTGCAGCATGACTCCGACACAGAAGTGGTGTAAGTCCTGTTGCTTAATTACTGTTTACTTTCTGTGCCGTGAAAAGTGCTGAGATACAGATTTGACATGCTGAAAGGCGTCTGGCATCTTGTCACGCACCAGCCCCATCTCCAGCATTCAACAGCTGGAGAATACACTCCCCCCCACACACCCTCAGGTGTATTCCTGCACCTACAACATCACCGCCTGTTTATCTATGGATCGGTCCCAATGATAACATGTTTATTCAGACGACTCTACCTGGCTGGTAAAATAGAAACCGAATTGGTACCAAAGGGAACGAGCCACAGCTCGGGGCTGCGTGTGCAGCTCCTCCTCCCCACCGGCTCCAGATTGAGTTGTTTGTCTCATTACATCCCTGCACACACATCCGCACCCACACACCAACACATATATAATCCCGTGCGTACAGCCAGGAGAAAACCTTATATAGTATTATAAACATAATGCTATTTTTTGAGTTAAAGCTTAAAACCGTTCATTGGAGATGACACACGCAACGTGTTCAAGCCCAAGAATAGGTTTGGAAGCAGCTCTGGAAAATATCAATAATCTCTAGAGTTTCCTTGCATCCCGAACCAAATCCAACATAATTTCTACTGTCAAAAATGCATGTTTACAGGGAGAAGACATCCAAGGATGCCCATGGCTCAAGCCTTGCCTTGGGTGAGGGGTGAGGCTTCTGCACCTCCTTGTGCTGAGAGAAAGATTTAATTTCCCCATGCTCATGGCAAGGAAACTGTTTGCTGAATTAACCTCCCTGGGATTTTTTTGGGTGAGGAATAGAGCCTTTTCTCTGCCTGCTTGGTGCCTGGAGATGCAGGGTGGTGTTAGGTGTGATGTGCCAAGCGATGCTTAGGCAGTCACTGAGCTTGTGCTGGCTGCTGAGCTCCAATGTGTTGTGGCCATGCAGAATCTAGAAATAAGCTGGGGTTTGGGTAGCAAGGAGGGTTTTGCAGTGTGCCAGTGTGGGGGATAAAGTGGGGAGTGGGTGGCAAACCAAATCTCCCCAATAGTTATACTGGAGGCAGGAGGGAGCTGGAGAAATTGTGCATTCATTTGGAAAAGTAACGGCTGAGCATCCTCAGAATCTCCCCAGCTCCTCTCCCCATCGGCTGCATCCATACCCTCGTTAAGGCAGTGGGAGCTTGGCACGTCCCCAGGGAGGTTTTGTAGTGCTGACCACGGGGTGGAGGAGGACAGGCCATGGGGGAGGTGGGCTGGCTGCTCACCCACACAAAGAGGCTCGGGACATTGTGCCCGGTGTGCCCTGACCCGGTGTCGGGCAGCCAGGAGGGCATAGACACATTGTGGCCAGCTCAAAATGATGCTCCGATCTGGAGCCGTTTAAAAGCAATTAATAACTGTAAACTGCCCTGGCCCTTGCTGTTCATTAGGCAACCACAAAGAAACTTTATTTTAGAGTTGCAAGTCCTCTTTTTTTTCTTTTTTTTTCTTTTTTTTTTTTTTTCAGAGAGAAACTTTTTAAATATGTAATTGGCTCTGGGAACCAGGACCCAAAGGGGTTGCAAAAGCAAGGGAAGCAATTGCCTTAATCAGTCCAAGATCCCTGATTTATTTATGTATTTATTTCTATTTCAAAGCAGTGCTGCTCATCATATCAGGGCCTTTAGAAGCACAATTATTCTCTCGACAGAAGAGCTAACCTAGGCTGCGATTATTTGCCTTTCTGAAAGGCAGCGGTTCCCTGTCAGCCGTCCTCCCCACGAATGCACTGCCGCTCCTGCATCTCTCCGAGCGGTTTTAGCATCCAAGAAACATTCCCCCCAGCCTTCCCGTAGCCACAGCCCGCCTGAACACCCAGCCTTTCTGTTGAGCTTCCCAGCTTCAAAGAGCGGGGTGAGCGTTCGTTAAATAATGATTCTAAAGAATTCCTCTTCTTTGGCTGCTTTTCAAGCAGTGGTCGGGAAACGTGCTCGCGTCTTTATGGCTTGTAAAAGACACCCGAGGTCACAAGTAGAAGGAGCTCGGCAGACCCAGCCCCAGGTGGGTTTTGGACCATGGAGATTTGCTTGTGTTTTGCTCCTGAGAAATGCTTTATTCCCAGGTTGTGCCTGGATCTGGGTTTGAAGTGGGATCAGGGTGGGATTTGGAGGAGATGGTCTGCTGGTCTGTGGAGACACAGAGTGTTCCAGCAGTGGAAGAGAACAAGTGAAAAAGCAAAAAAAAGGGAGCTGTGCTTTGAAAAGAAACCTACTTGCAGCTGCAGTGGGATGCCTAGGGTTGGATAAATGTCCTAAGTCCTGCCTGCTCACCCTGCAGACACCCATCACCAGGGCAAGCAGGCAGGCCAGGGCTTGAGATGGGCAAGTTGGTACCTTCAAGGTCAAAGGGGCCACAATCCACAGTACTGGGATGGATCTTGCTTGGTTCCCTCCACCAGCTGCAAATTTTGTCCCTGTAAAGAGACAAACCCCCTTTGCAGTGACAGCCTTGCAAGGATCCCCATCTCAGGGGGCTCAGCTGCCCCATCCCTGGGAGGTTCCCGTGGTAAGCAGCAATGCCACACTGCATCCCCAACCCACAATGGGGCTCCTTCGCAGCGGCATGAGCCATCCGTGAGCTTGGGAGAATTCCTCGCGTCTTGTGTCCCCCCCATCCCCATCCCTGCTATGCATATTTTGTGAAGGTTTAATTGGCAGCAATTATTAACTAGCACGGACCCTGGAAACCTGCCAGTCAGGAAAATAATGAACCGTTTTAATACAAATTCAGCCCGTAAACAAATGTGGCTGCCAGAGCCACTGCGGCTGCCTGGCACTGGGAGAGTTAGCACAGGACATCAGAAGGGAGACCCAGGGCAGCCCCGCTGTCCCTCCTGGCACTGGGTGAGGGTTCGTGTCCCCAAGGCCACCCCATGTCCCTGTGGGGAAGGCCTTACCTAACACCACCCTAAAACTGCAGCATCAATAACAGAGCGGGGACCAGACCTGTGTAGATGTAAGAAGATGTAGATTTGGACTTTGAGATAGTTTTGGTGTGGGGAGTGTGCGGCAGAGGAAGGGTGGCAGTGGGTCTGTGCACTGGAGAGCAGGCACAGAGGGTGCCCAAGACTGAGTCCTGCAGAGCATCCTTGCTCCCTGCCTTGTCCTGCATCCCTCCCTGGTCCCACAAGCCCAACCAGGGCCCTGGCCCCTCCACCCTGACTTGCACAGGGAACAAACCCACTCTCCCCTGGCAGGTACCTCCTTTATCTGCCTACAGGCTCCTCCAAAAGGGGTTTTCAGGGCATTCAGACAAAGAGCAAATGGCCTTCTCTGCCTGCTGCAGGCACAGGGTGAGATGCTGTCCCTAGAGCATCCCTGGGGCACTGGCATCCTCTGGCACCCCTCAGCAACCCCTGGCACCCAGTGTAAAAAAGGGCAGGCCCATCCCCAGCAAAAAACATCCCTGGGACACAGGCTTGAAATCTTCCACCCAGGGAAATATTTCTGCCAAGGAACTGCTTTTGGTTTATTCTAAAAGGGTTACATTTTTCCGTGTTATTTTTTAACTATTTTTTTTTTAATAGTAAAATGGGATGATGGTTCTTTTAACTCTCAGTAATTTGTGGAAATTAAAAAAAAAAAAAAAAAAGGAAAATCATTTGCAACGCGACCCAGATTTTAATGGCACTCTGAAATGGATGTCGCCTGGCTTTGTTTTAATTTTTTCTTTTTATGAACTCGCTCCCAGAATGGTGAAAAAATCTCTCAGATCTGGATCATGAATGTGTCATGAATTGTTTTTCTGATTTTTTTAATGTTCCTGGCAAATAATTGTTCTGTATCTGAAAGGAGATTAAAATAAACTTCATTTTACATGTAGCTAACAGGAGCATATTTTCCCATTGGAAAATAAAGCAAAATTATACAAGCCAGAGAGATTTAAAATATATAAATTAGTAAAAAGGTGGAATCAGCTCTTTCTTCAGGTTCATGTGTGTAAAAAGGCATTTTTATATCTTGCCTGGGCTAAGACTATTGCTGCCTGCCTTCAGAAGAGGTTTCTTCCCTTGAATTAAGCACCAAGGTAGTAAAGATACAGTATTTATAAGCCAAAAAATAAAGCAGGCACAATTTATTAAACAGCTACAATGTGACAATAAATAATTTTAATGTCAATCAAAATTGGATTATTGTCACTGAAATTTGGATTGAAAAGATAAAAGCCTGAAAGGGAGAATTGAAATCCAATGCTGGAGACAATTCCAATATCTTTGTTCCTCGCAATAAATATTTTGGGTGAGAGTTTAAACCAGCTCATTCTTAATTTGGGGGAAAAAAGGTTGAGTGTGGTAGGCTTTTAGGAAATACACTAAGAAAATATATTCATGCTTGGGATTGGTGAGAAGAGCTTTTATTTTCTGGAAGTAAGAGAGAAAAAAAATTTATTTTATCCTTTTAAAACTGCTTGGATTTTAATTTTCTTTTCAGTGTTAGGCAGTGGCAGGAAAGGGATGTTTTTCTTGACCTGACGAATATTCCCCCTCCTTTCTCCTATCTTTGGAAAACCCAAACTCAGCCCCCCTGGAATGCATCGGCCAAAGCTGCCTGTGCTTTGGGAGGGATGTTTTTAGGTGCAGCCAAACTCCAAACTCTGCTCCTGCACAGCCACAGCCCCAACTCCCTGCCTGCCATGCTGGGGCCTTGGGGGCAAGGGCCCCCCTCCTAAACCCCTCGCTGAAACATTCCCCTTTGGTCCCAGGGATATTCAGGGTAGCATGTGCTATGAGGAAGAAAACAGCCCTTTTTGGGGATGGTAAAAAACCCAATAATTATTCATCTGGCGGGGAGCAGGACATGTGGGAGAGTGGAAGTCAAGAACACAGCTCCGGGAGAAGCATACCCATCACCTGTTTTTTAAACCCAAAATGAGGACAACAAGGATGTTGGGGTGGGGTGTAATGGGGTGCAGGTAGAGCTGTTGGCATCTGCTTGATTTCCCTGAGGGTCTGAGACCTTCTGAGCAGGAGAAGGGTCCCCCTCTCCATGCCTTTCTCGACAACATTGCCCTGTTGCCCATTGGTCTCCGGCAGCGGCTCTGCCTTGGCACCGAGTTCAAATGATGTCTGAACCAGCAAATACTCAGCTGGAGTGGCCGAGGCAGAAGTGCTCTGTGTGTCTCTAGGGCAACGTGTTTATTCTGCATCCAAATAATGCCCAATTCCTCCTTGAGACAGAGCTCCCAATTATTTCTACAAGGATTTAGGTGCATGACATAAATAAATAGACTTATTTGTATATATTTAAATGTGTGTATGAGCAAACCAAATTAATACCCAATATTGGCTTCAAACCCAGAGTGCCAGAACATGCACGGATGGAGGTGTGGGCTAGGAGTGGGATATCGAAGTTTGTCCCCAGAGCGGCTGATGGATGGACAAGGAGGAACCGGCAGTAGCTGGGTGGTTTTAATCAGCATGTATGTGTGTGACAATAGTTGGGTGAAGAAGGGGACCTGACACCGGCATCCTTGATTTGTTATAAATCACACACATAAAAATGGGAGGGGAGGAAATTAAATCTCGGGGATCACAGCGCTTTTAGTGCCAACTCAGTCCCCAAGCTGGAACAAAGCTTTGCCAGCCCTGAAATAAATGATGCTTCACCTAATGGCTCTTATTCCTTCCCCGCTGCCTCCGACCAGGCAGCTTTAGAGTTTTAATGATGCCGATGCGATGGGAAGCAGCATCTGGGCCTGGTGCTGATTTTTACCAGCAAAGGTAGCCCTGCCAGGTGGGGTGGAGGCCCTGGGGAACTGGTGGTAGGGAGGGGAGTCTCGCCCCCATGTCCCCACGTCCCCGCTCGGCCGTGGCTTTGCTGATGCCCCGCAGCCGCCAGGCTCCTCTCTCTGCTCAATTGCACAGCGCGCAAATGGAATCGCTCTCCTCGCTGTGTTTGTGGCCACGGGAGTGGAAGAATTACATTGGGCTGAAAATAGTATTTACTTTTACTGATTGAAAAATAGATGTTAGGAAAAAAAATAAAAAAAAAATGCAAAAGCAGGAATTGAAACTATAATTACAACAAACCATATGTAAACTCCCAGGTAAACACTGATTATACTGTGTCATTTCAGCCAGACTTTATTAGCGAGGGAAGAAGCGAATCTTCTTTTTCTCTCCGCCTGCGGCGGATGCAGCACACAGGATCCCACCGCCTGCCATTTGCAGAACACTTTTCACCCTAAAAAATCTCATGTTCATGGCCTGATCCTGCATAGCTCTCATCAGCTCCGTTTCCTGGGCTGAGCCGTTCCATCCCTCATTGTGTGGGTGCAGAGTCGGTCTGCTGGGGGGCTGCTGCGAGTGCAGGGCTGAGCTGCCCCGTGGCATCTCCTCATCTTTAGGGAGAGGCAGGAGAGGGGTTGAAGTGTGCCAGGGAGGTGACAAATTTGGAATGCAGGACACAACCTGCTCTCTTCTACAGTGCTGTCTCTTTTGGGGTGGGATGGGGTGACCCAGCTGCAGCATTCCCTTTCCCACAGGCAGTTCACAGGCCTGGCTGTGGGAAGACAAGGCTGGCCAGATCTATCCTTGGAGAAAAGCTGGAGGAGACAAATGGCTGTAGCCTTGCCAGGCCCTTTGCTTGCTTCCCAGCAGTGGAGCCAGATCCCCTTTATTGGGGAGCTGCATCCCCAGACCTCACCACCCTAAACACAGGAGAGGAGCAGGGTAGGTACATTGTTCTTGGACACCTGGGTTACTCATTATCCCCCTCACTCACTGGCATGGCACATTGTCCCACAGAGCCTTCAGAATCTTTTCCTCCTGCCAGGTCTGCTGGAGACAGAGCAATGCCATGTTGGTGTGACAGTCTCCCCTGTGTTATTCTCAGGACACCTCGGAGGGAATCACAGCATCCCCTCTTCTCCACTGCAGCTCAGGGGTCACCTGGCAGCACCGTCCCCTTTGGATGAATATTTGGGGGTCTCTTGATGCGGTTGCTTTGTGGGAGGCGTGGGGGGAGATGAGAAGCGAGGGGAAGAAGGAAACCACGAGTAACGTGGGTAACACCAGGTATCCTTACACAACAGGGCTGAGGGCCCGGCGGCCTTACAGCTTTGCCATAGTGGCACCCTGTGGCAAAACGCATTACTACAGCTGGCAGGGGCTCTGGAGGGGGACACGGCTTGAGGGGCCCTCGTCCTGAGGGCTCACACCCCACGGCGACACACGGTCCCCACGCGTGCAGGGATGGGATGCCGGGGGCTGAGTAGGGGGTGGTCCTCAACACCGTGACATCCCAGTCCCCCGCGATGGGTACCACCCAATCCCGTGGGGTCAGTCGGGATGCTCAACCAGCCTAAACATCCCCCTGGGATGGTGCTGGGATGCTGGAAAGCTCGCTGGCCAGTGCACCCTTTCTCGCTCTGGGCTCTCCGGTGACATCGGCGCGGTCGGGCGGAGCGGGGCTGCGTGGCGTGGAGGGATGTGTGTGTGTGTGTGTGTGTGTGTGTGTGTGTGTGTGTGTGTGTGTGTGTGTGTGTGTGTTGGTTTTCTCCTCCCGGAGCAGACCCGGAGTGACGGAGCGAGCTCTTTGTCTGCCTGCGCCTGCCTGTCACGGCTCCCGGCGTTTCCCAGCCACCTTGCACGGCGCGCAGCCACTTTGGCAGGAGCTGTCTCGGAATTTTAATGCGGCTGATTAACGCGCAACGATGCAGTCGTGGAGCCAGCCGTACCCCTTCCCCAGCCTTCCCTTTTGGGGGAATAAATGACCAAACCCAACCAGGTATCCTCACCCGTGGTGCATCACCCCGTCCTGAACTGACCTGGGGAATGGGGCCAAGCTGGAGGTGTGAGGTGATCCCGAAGGAAGAGATCCTGACGCTGGTCCTATCTTAACCCAGAAAGCTGTGGGGTGTAGTGGAGATGCCTCTGCCATCCCGGCCAGGGGTGGCAGGGCTGGTTTTGGGGCTGGCACAGGGGTGTGTAGAAGGATGTGGCACTGCATAACACAGCAAGTGGGAAGGGTCACCTCTCCCTCTGGGATCAAGGGTGAGAGTTGGAAAACTCCAGGCTGAAGGGACAGTGGTGAAGGGGAGAGGATGGAGAGGGGGTGGAAATCTGTGTGCAGAGCAGGGAGGAGAAGATGGGTGAGCAGATATGCCTGACACCCAGAAGAGGACGAGGGGGAGTTATTGACACGCAGGACACATTGCTAAAAATTAAATCTGTCCCTTCCTTAGGTGGTGTTGACAGAAGAGGATGGGTAGGAGATACTGATGGCAGGCACATGTGTCCCGGGAGAGGGTGAGACACCAGCAGAGGTGGAGCAAGAAACAAACCTTGGATGACTGCAGGAGAGAAACCCAAACCCTCTTTTGGAAAGTGTGGGGCACCTACAGGCTGGGGACGCTCCATGGAACATCAATCCCCACAGGCACTGGGGAGGTTTCAGTGGCCTTCAGGGCCTGGTGTGGGTCCCACCAGCATTGGGGAAGGTGCAGAGCTGTGCAAGGGGCTCAGAGACCCCCCATACCATTTGTTCCTGTAGCTCTTACAGAGAAAGAGATCCAGGAGGAGATGTCTCCTGAACATTAGCTGCTCTGGTGGGGCTGCATCAGACCTCCACTGCAGCCAAAAATGAGATGGGGAAGAAGACAAACCGAACTCTTTCACAACAGGGTGGTGACTCATTCCTGCCAGGCTTGGTGTGGAGATGTTCCCACCTCCATTGGCCCTTCCTTTGCTATCCACAATTCTCATGCAGGCAGTCAAGTGGAGAAAGAAGGAAGGGAGGGAGCAGCACCTGCAGTGACAGGGACCACAGCCTGGGCATCCCTGTGTTTTTCATGTGCCAGTGAATGGGAGCACAATGACATAGTGCATCTTCTTATGACACAGACACATAAGCAGGATGCTAATGGGGCAGAGCAGAGCAGAACGCGGGGAAAGTGTGGGAGATGCCACTCAGGACCCATCATGCTGGGATATGCCCATGGTAGAAGGGGACATGATAAGGGGACAACTGGGCACCCAGTTGGGTGGTTTGGGCTCAGATGGGAGAGAAGACCCCTTTCTAGAGCATCTCCTCCTGTGGGAGATGATTTCAGAGGGATCATGGGGATTTGAACTGGCTAAGAGTTTGGCTGGGAGAGGTTAGGCTGATGATTCTAACGTGACTGCAACCAAGCTAGCTCTGCTGGGGATGTCTGTGATGTCTATTCATGGTGGGGAAGGAAGGAACCAGAAGACTTTTAGATCCCCACAAGCATAAAGAGGGGAAATGGGCCTTTTCCCAGGCATTGATCATGGACCATGATCATACTACTTCACCACAGAGCTTTCCAGATGTCAGCTGTGTCCCAAAATATACATGATGAAGAAAGGGAGAATAAATCCCAATGCAAGCAAGGCAGCACAACCTACTCCTCTACTGCTCTCACTAAAGGCTCAATTGACCCTATTTTTGGGACCTGCAAGGCGAACCCCAAATGCAGAGCAAATGCTCCTTAATGGGGGTGCGGGGGAGGACTCTTGTTTTGCCCTTGGACCAGGTAACCCCCCATGTCCACAGCTGCTGGGTGCAAACATCTGGTCCTACCATCACAGCCTTTTGTCCCAAGTGAGAGTTTCCTTTGGGAAGGCAATTTCACTCCCGTAGGCACCCTTCCTGGTTTTCTTCGGGGCTGTGTCCCCCCTCTAACCTCCCTTTACCCTATTAATATCCTTTGACTGTCCTCACACCTGCAAACAATCTGGTCCCCAACCACCTCCACCTCCCCCCTTCCTCAAAAGCTTCCCTCAGCTGTCTTTAAGTCGTAGCTGAAATCTGCGGTATGTAGGAGGAGAAATTCAGTCTGACAGCAGTTTAAAACACCGCACTACTTGGCAGATTTAAATGCTATTTTAAATATAAGCTATGACACAACGGACAAAAATAGCATTGAAAATACCCTGTCATGTTCCATATTGCGAGGAATAGGGAAGCAGACCAGGCTAGAAAGGAGCAGGGAGAGAGGCCAGATGGAGAGGAGAGGTTATTTTGTTTGTTTTAAAGAAACTGGATAAATGTATATTGTATGTGACTGAATAAATGTGTTTCATGGAACATGGAGCCAAAAAAAAATTAAAATAAATCTTCTCATGAAAAATCTACATATTTTATTTGATGTGGGATCTGCCAAAGCAGGTTTTCTGGTAAATGATTGGTGAGAGGGTGTATTTGTTACCAGTATGCTTTGGAGACACTCAACACCAGCAGCCACCAGCTATTCAAGACCACTTGGTCTCCTCTGAATCTTTTTCTCCCCTTTATTTAACTATGATTTAACAGGAATTAGCTCTCCTCAAGAAAAGAAAAATCCACACTAAATACCTGGAAGCTGCTTTCTAATCACAGCATCTTCTTTCCCATCCCTCCACACACACTATTGTACAGGTCAGGCAAACATCTGTCCACTCTTTGGGTTTGTATTAAGGGGCTGAGTTTTGGCTCCTTCAAATCCCTCCCAGTATAACTGGCAGTAAATCTGGTGGGAGAGGATGAACTGAGCCAGGTACAAGAGATTTGGGGAGAGGCTGGAATATGAGCAAACCTCAGGCTGCAGCACCATGTGACACCCTGGAAAGCCCTGGAGATAGGGGCTGTTGCTCCTCACCTAACTGTTCCTGCCTGGAGACAGGCACAGGGTTGGCAGTCCTGATACAGTGGTGCCAGATGCCAGTTGCACCCCCCAAAATGGGTTAGAGTGTGGGGTTCACTCCCAGCGCAGGATCCGAGTAGCTCTGCCTCTGGCTGCCTGATTGCAATAGCAATTGCCCTTGCTTATGCCGGGGGTAAGGATTTGGTCCTGACAAGCTGATGGGATAAGTTACCAGGGTGGCCAAGCTGGCAGTGCTCTGATGAACCTCCTGGCAAGAATTCAGGGGCTCCCCAAGCCTTCTGAATCCACTGCTAGTCCAGCTGCAGCAGCAGAAACTAGAGACAGAAACACAGAGTGAAACATTTTTGTTATCACCTTCAAAAAGATTTGTTTTATTTTAACCCCACCATGTTATTATAATAGAAACACACGATTTGAAGAGTTTAAGAAAACAGTTCAATGAAGCCAGGTTAGCTTTAGAAACCAAAGACTGAGACCTTCCAACCCCTTACAAATCACCATGACCTGGAAAAACGTGCCCTCCAGGCAGAGTTCCCTGACCATCCAGCGATAGATGCAAAAAAAAAAAAAAAAAAAAAAAGCAATAGCTTTTTATCAGGAGAGAGAACAACCCCCTGAAGCTGTACACCCATCTCACCCCCTCACCCCCTGACGGCTGGTGCCCACTGCCAGCCAGGAGCTCACAGCTCCTCCTGACCCTCTGGCTCTGCCAATCCTTGGGATTCCTGGGGACAGAAGCTCCGTGGGCACTGTGGCAGTGGGACCTCAAGCACTGCTCGGCATCAGGAATGGCTCCACTGCTCACAGCACCAGAAAGTCTATAAAGCTCCCAACACGTTACCATGACCTTCGCCAATTCTAGGCTAAGGCAACTGGCAGAGAAGGGCACCCATATCTCCACATGCTAATCCAGATTTTAAATCCCCACCCCTGCAGGGCAGTCAGGTGGGCAGTGATATCAGCACGGAGTCTGGCTCCAGGCACTAATGCCAAGCAGGATGTACTGCTACAGCAGCTCTTGGCCCTTGTGCACCTTGCAAAGGGAAGCTTGTGCCCTTCTCAACACCTCCCTGCATGTGCAGAAACCCAGAGCTAGAGGGATCCCTGTTGAGAGATGAAGCAAAACTCCTGGAAGAGCCAAGAGAGGCTTTGTTGTGCTACAGCCAAAGTAGCATCACTGCTGCCAGAGCTGGCACTGGCCACTGGGTGCTCCACTCACTGAGTAATTTTCATGCCCCATTCAGAGAAGCAGAACCACCATTCTGTAAAAGCAGCCTCTTTGTGCTTGTTTTCTATTTCAGATGAAAATAAAAGCATTTCTGTATCTTTTGATCTGCCTCCCTTCCTTACTGACACATTGAGGATTCTCACAAGCGTTTGGGCACTGTGGGTCCCCATAGCTCAGCAAGGTCCCCAGGGCTCTCTGGGGAATTGCAGCCGTGCAGGTACAACCAGTAGCAGAGAAGCAAAGCAAGAATGGGATGTGTCCCCAGCCCCTCTGCCTTCTCCCGGCTGTCTCAGCCCCTGAAATGTCAACTCCTGTTGCAGTACGAGCCTCAGGGTGCAGAGTTACTGATGGTCAGGTACATGGCCAGCCCAGCCTCGGGGCTACACCGTGCTCCTGCCCACCTGCAGCAGGTATTGCAGGGCCAGAGCTGCTCGCCGGAGTGGTGGCATTGCAGTCCTGCCTCCTCTTACCGCCCTGCCCAGCTGCGACGGCAGCTCAGCTCCCTCCCTTGGTCTTTGTTAACCACTGAATTCATCTGACAACTCAAAGAGAGAGAGAGAGAGGGGAGAGACCCTGCGGCCCGCCGTGGCCGGCGCGGTTCTCCGGCTCCCCCTCTGCCCTCATTTGCAATGCTTGAGTGGGGATTTCTCTATTTACTAAGCTAACAATGTGGGTTCCCAGGGCCTGGGCTGATGATGACATCCCGGCGCTGGTGGGTGGTGGGGCCGGGGGGGCGGCGAGGGCTGGGGGGGATTGCATAATGCCGAGGCAGGCGTGGGAAACCACAGCATCTGCGAGAAAAGTCTCTGCCAGCCGCTTTGAGCATGGCTCAAAGGGCTCCCAGGGAAGCCACGGGGCAGAGGAAGCCCTGGGGACCCGGTGGCAAGGAGAGATGCTCAAACCCACATCCCACGACCCCAGCCCTGCTGGCACATCCCCGCAGAGCGGTCAATGGCCCCGCCGGCACCGCCTCTGTCCCTGGAAGGGTTAACGCGGGCTGCCATGGGTCTGCTCATTACAGGGTTAAGGGGGAGATGGCGCTTGCAAATCCCTCAATTACCCGGGCCAGAAGGCTGCTCAGGAAGAGCTTTATTAACGGTTGCCGTCTTCATTAACCACTTCTCCACAGCTGCCTAATTACGGCCGCCATTAGGCTCGCTGGGTCTCCCCACCACCACCCTGACCCCCGGCCCTCTGATTAACCTTAATTACACCTCCATCCTCAGAACTGGGCACTCACCTGAGTGGGGCCACGGCCAGGGGCTCAGGGCTGCCTAATTGCGGGCATCCCCGGCGGGGCGGCGCGGGGAGGGGGCCGGGGCGGCCGGTGGCCAGCCGCCCGCCGCACGCCAGATGTTCGCTGCTGAAAAGCCGAGGGCTGCCCTCGCACTGAGCTAAGCGGTGGCAATGAGATCGGTAGCAGGGCATTGAGGGAGGCGGTGAAAGGGTTTCCCACCTGAGCTGATGGAGCTCTGCTGGGAGGAGAACGGGGCTTGCTGGTGAGGGAAGGCAAAGGATGAGTGGTGGGAGATGCTGTAGGATGCTGCTGTTTGTCCCCCAGAGCCCATCCCTGCCAGAAGGTCCACCATCCTTGGAATGGGGGATTAGAACTAGATGATCTCTAAGGTCTCTTCCAACCCATTCTATGATGATCTTTCTGGGTTTTCCCTCAGCCTTTCTGCTTTCTGCTTAGGTTATGACTCCCAGGCTGGATGCAGCCACATGTGGATGTCTGGCCCTGAATGTGGCCGTATGGTGCATGCCCAAAACTGGCATTTCAGGCAAGGCCATGGGCACTACGAAGGGTGGCAGAGACTCCACTGCCCTCCAGCTCTGCTGTACCCAGGGTGCAACCACTGTTCTAGGACAGCTCCGGCCTGATGTACCACCCAGGTCTCCTCTCACAAAGATGATGCTGCTGCTTTTCGTCTTCCCCTCACTGAACAGGGTGAAGCACAGCTCCTCAGGCACAGGGAAAATGGAGCCTCTTTCTCCCTCTTCCTCAAGATGCCCCTACTACATTCTTCCCCCTCCTCACCACACACCTCCCTTTTGGGAGAAAAAAAATAATAAAGTTCTTATTTCCACCACATTTGCCATTTCCTGGTCTAAGTAAAGAGTGTCATAAGAGTGACAAGCTAAAAGCCACTGATTACTGTGGATTCATGGCATTTATTCTCCTCGTGAAAAGAGCAAACATCAGAAATAATGTGGTCCGGCCTGCCTCGGAGCCTAACCCTGCAATTAATCAGCATTCATGTGCAGAAGGTGCACGAGCATCTGATATGCAGAGAGGGAGTAATTAAAGGCAGATGCAATCTCTGCTTCCCGCAGGCCTGGGGAGGGCAACGGTGCTCCCCCCTCAATGCGGAGCAGCCCCTAAAAGCCACCCCTGTTCCCCCTTTCCTTTGGAACAGTCGGTCCAAAGGTTCCCGTGCCTTTGCTGGGTGCACGGGAACAGGCTCTGCTCCCTGGTGCGAGCTGGGAGATAGCGACCCTGCATCCCTTGGCTGTCGGCAACGCGAGCAGGAGCGCTGGGGGTGCGGTATTTAGGCGAGCTTCCGATGCCTTGAACTCTGACACGGCTCGGTGACACCACGAGGTCCCAGGAGAGGGGGATTGCTGCGGGCTGGGGCTTGCCCGGGACTATCGCTGGCCTCCTCCCGCCGGGGTCTGCCCCGCTGCTCTCGCTGATCCTGTCGAGACCTTTAATCCGTGGGGGATCAGCAAATTAATCCACTAAAGCATGAAGGGCCTGAGCTGTGTTTAATCGCTCCCTTTTGTGTCAGGGGACGGCTAAATGACCATACAAGAGAAAAACCCACAGAAGGGTCAGAGGGGAGGCGGTGGGCGATTAACCCTCGTCACCTCCCTCCAGGCTGCGGCGCGGGGTGAGACGGGGCCGAGCCCGCAGCCACCGGGCCGGGCATCAGTTGAGCTGGTGTCCCCTTGTGTCCCAATGCCCCGTGTCACCCATCACGGGTATTGTGGCCCTTGGCGCTCTGCAGTCCCCCCGGCATGGTCGGACTTGCATCAGCCGTGGGGCAAGATAAGCCGTCCGAGGTCTCATCCTGGCTCCCAGCAGACAAGATGTTATCACGGCAATTACCCCACAATACGTCCTTTGGGAGCTATTTTGGCCGAGGGGTCAGTGGCGCTGACAGCGGCCGAATACTCCCCTCGCTCCCGGTGGAGGAGGAGCCGTGCCGGCGGAGGCTGAGCGCAAGCCGTCTGCCTGCTCCGGCACAGATTGTGCCAACGCGTGGTTGAGCGCGGCGAACGCTCGCAGCCAGCACCCTTCAAAAATATCACTCGGGGAACAAATGACACCACCTCCCCCTCGCCATCCTCGCACACCAACGCCCTCGCCCAGGCAGGGGCGGCCACGCCAGCCTGGGTGCCACGGCCCCCTGGCTCCCCCCCACCCTCCCGTTTTCTTCTAAAGGAGAATAACCTGCAGTATATATATATTTTTTTTTCCTTTCTGGAAACTAATGGACTCCTTAAATAGCAAAAATTGCACCCTGTAATTAAGATCTTGCTTTTTAAATGATTAATCATTCTAACCCCTTCCAGCGGCATCCCACTTACTGCTGCTCTCATATTGAAATGCAGATCTGAGAGGGAGGGAGCCGAGCAGGTCTGTGGAGAGGAGCAATTAAATCTTCCAGCTGTCGCTGGTCCACCCCATCCTCCATTTTTTTTTTTGGGAAGCCCTGGGCGTTGTCCGCAGGGCTGGTTCCATGCCGTGATTCATATCCCTCTTTTTTATCCTCTCTATCCTCCTTTCTACTTCTATCCCTTCTTTTTCTGTTGACTCTTGGTTTCTGGGTTCAGCTATACTATTTCACTGCAAAGTCTGACCTTCCTTTCTCTGGAAATGTTGTCAGCTTCCCAAAAAGCTGTCTACAGCCCTCTTCCCAGGTGAAAGGAGAAAGGATATGAATGCATGGTAACATCAGCCAGGTGCCTTGGAGAACCAGCAACCCCAGTCCAGCCCATAACAACCAGACATCTCTTCTGGTACTGCTGCTCTACATCTCTGTCTAAGCCAGTGTTTACAGCCCTCCGAGCCTGCACCCTCCTGTCCTTCCCTTTGCTTTTCCCTGAACCATATTCCATTGCAAAAATCAAATCCTGCAAAAGACACCCATGAATATGTGCCACCTCCCTGCAAGGGGTCCCCACAGACTCTACACATCACCTCATTCACACTTCTCCGGGAACAACTAGAGGTTTCTCAGGATGCTTCAGCATCTCAGCTGTGTATAAACCATAATCAAAAGAAGGTTTTCTGGCCTAAATCCATCTTGTAGATCCTCTTTGGCTTAGAAGAGAACCTTCAGGTGTTTTCTAGAAGCATGCTACTGGTTATTCAGGCCATCATTGTGAATCCATGGGTGGACAGAAACAAATCAGGGGAAAATACATCTGGTTTCAGTCCCCATCAGTGTCAGAATAATGGCTTGGGAAGGGCAGATTCCTTCCTGATCATCACCCAAAGGGAAAGCCCTAGGGATGAGTGTTTCTTTTTCAATGCTCTGCAATAAATCTCCCTTTCTGTCACTGCCTCAAGCCAGTCCCATGGCAAGTCTATGAGGTGGATGGGACTGCAACACCCATCCCTGTGGGCCAAGGAAGAACTTGGTACTCTGGGTCTTCTGAAAATAGACAGAGTTTCTCCAAGGAATCAGAGAAGAGACTCTTCAAAGTTTCTTTATCTCTCTGCCAGTTTGATTTTTCTGATATGGAAATAGAGAGGAGACAGGAAAGTGTGCACCCATGTGAGGTGGGGGAAAGGGAATGACAAAGAAGAAAAAAAGAGAGGCTGGAATGGCAAGAGGATGCTCCCCACAGAGAAGAAAATGCTTTCCCAAGGAAGGCAAAGGGGAAGAGGGCTTCCTTTGTTACTATTATCCCTAAAATGCTCACCCCTACTCTTAAATATTTCCAAAATAGATGATTTCCAGAAGATCTGAGGAAGGAAAGGAGATTTGAGTTCCTTTGGACCATCCATCCCACAGTCACTGCATGGCTCAACACAGTGCTGAGCCTCTGGGCAGAGCACGGGAAGGATGCTCCATGGGACAGGGGAGTGAGGAGTGAGCCTCCTCCATAGTACACATCAGGCACAGTTAGCCCTCAGCACCAGTGCTGTTTCCACTCTGATTTTCAGGCTTATTCCTTATATTTTGGTTTGCAACATTTGGCTATGACATGGCTATACAATGGGACCTGGTTCTCCTCACCAGGTGCTGACTTCTCCCAGGACACAAGGCAATATTGTCAATGAGGCCAAGGGGATTTCCATCCCTCCACCTTTGGCCTCTTGACATGGATGTATCCAAGAGGTACAAAGGTCCCTAGATACCTTTTCCTATCTGAAGAGTGCTTTGGTCTTCATAGTCACCAGGATGACTTTTAAAGGTATGGACAGCACCAATCTGGGGCTTAATTCTCCCCTCACCCAGCTGGAGGGTTGAGGGGCATCTTTCCTGAGACAAAAGGAGACAACATTGACAAGCTGCATAATAAGCAACAGGGAGCCATGCAGAACATGAGCCGCCTTCCCAGAAAGAATAATTTCTTGAGGTCCACGCTGTTCTGACACCTTCTCTTACATGCTTATATCCTCTGATATGCTTCTCTTATGTTGCAAAACACCCAGTGATCCTAGAGGTTTCTAAAGCATTAAATGCCTGGTTTGTTGGCATTTTGGCTTTGGTCTTGGTGGGAAAAATGTACACAACCAGGCTTGTATGGCCAGGAGCACCACAAGGGTCAACCAGTGGGAAACAGAGTAGAATAGAGATGATGGGACCAGATTCTCAGAGCACCAAGAGGAAAGTCAGCAAACCCCACCAAGCTCTCTATTTATGGATTCCCACTCTGATGCATGGCCTCTTTACTTTCCTCTTTTTACTCCCTGCCCAGCATTGCAAGGCTCAGGACCCCGTTCTGTACCCAAGACCCCTCCATGCCATCATTTGCATTTTCACCAGCCTTGATTAATGCCAGAGCCTGTTTATAGAGTTACAATCTCCAAATTAGGTTGCCGAAGGCATCCTGGGCCAGCCCTGGAAAAATCTCGGTGGCTGAAAGGAGCCATAACTAAGCCTCAAGCAGACGTCTTTATTCAGCTGTAATTGACGTTTAACAGACGTCTGTAACTTCGTCTGGACTTATAAAAAAAAACTGAAAAAAGTTCTACCCTCTCTTTATGTTCCCCCCTTTTATCCAGCAGTCAAAAGTGTAAGAGCCCACCACACCGGCCCCACTCGGTCAGTGTGCAGCAGGGGCCGTGACAATAGTGGGGCTGAGACAAAGCCGCAGCCCACGCTGCACACACTGGCGCCTTGTATGTCTATTTACCTCCTAGAGTGGTTTATGCTAATTTATAGGCGAGCAGCGACCACTTCTGCATACTGATGTGCTGCCACTTCTTTCTGAGCGGGGGCCCTCGTCTGCAGGGAGGCCCGTGGAGGGACCCCCTTCCCCATTGGCAGCACCCCAGAAAAGGATGCTGCAATGCCCAAGGCTCCCTGTGTGCCCCCAAACCATCCAAGCTACTGTTCGATCCCTTGATGGCTCTTTATTTAGGTTCCCTTTGGGTATATGGCAGTGACACCATCCCTTTGCACAGGGATGTTCCAGGCGCTGCAACCAAACTAAGGCAAACAGAACCCATAGCCATAGTATGGAGCTAAGGACATGGAAAGAAATGCTATAGATAGCTGTGGAGACAGCCAGATTTTCATATAAATATATCTCCGCGGTGTTCTGCTGACATGTGTGAGTACGGAAGGGTGCTCACAAGTCAGGAAGACACTAGAAATCAGGATAAAATTATTTTCTTCTTTCCTGAGTGCTTACATTGTGTACTATTCTTTGCTGCACAATGGTTTATTTCAGCACTGGGACATGAATTCTCAGATCAGGTTTTACAGACTGTTTCTTGAAGGCAAATTTTCCTTTCTTCCTCAAGAAGACATAGTGTTGCTCAGCCCCTGGCCATGGAAGAGACCCTGTGCTCTCCCACAGATGATCAGACCATCAGGAGGACAGTCAGGTCTCTCTGCAGACCGCATCCTTCCCAGAGGAGGGTTTTATAGAGCATTTTCAATGTAGAGACTACCCAGAGTTAGATGAAATTGGTTTTAGTGGTTCAGGATTCCCCAGAGAAAAGAGAAGCCAAATGGGATGCTCCTGCTCTCACTCACAAAGCACCTTTCAGCACCTGCCAAGGACAAGCAAGGCAAAGCCAAGGCTTGGAGGCAAAGCCAAAAGAAACAACCAAGACAAAAGGAATAAAGTCAGGTGTAATTAATTTTAATGCTGGGGACTTG
This sequence comes from Xenops minutus, assembly GCA_035221455.1. Lineage (NCBI taxonomy): Eukaryota > Metazoa > Chordata > Aves > Passeriformes > Furnariidae > Xenops > Xenops minutus. The sequence continues at coordinate 8,139,528 of JAWWEE010000016.1, forward strand.
CTGTTTGTAGCACACTATGCTCCTAAAAACCTGATTAGTGCCATGATGGTGTGAAGGTGAGGGACAGCCAAACACAGGTCTTTGTGTCCCTGGCATGCACATTGGGTCCTCATATTGCAGATGATAAAGTGAATGAGTCTGACAGCTTGTCCAAGAAAAACAGTCATTTGCAGGTTTGACCAAGCCATGGGCCAGGATACTTTAAGATGTATGTCAACAGTCCTTCAGCCTTCTCCAGGAGAGAATGAAGGGTGCTGTGCCCCAGCCCCCTCAGCTCTCTTGCTGCTTGTCTGCACAGGTGATTCCTGGCTGGAGAGCAAGGCAGGAGACCTGTCTACACAGTTGAGAACATGACTCATGGCTGGCAGAGACACATAAAGAGTGAGAAATCTGGCCTGAAGCACCAGAGGAGTGCTAAGGTCCTAAAGCTGGAAGCTTGCCCCTGCCAAAGTGTCCAAGAGCCAGGAAAAAAAGGTTGACAGAGAGTTAGTTGGACAGGTAGGATAGTGTGAGGGTCTCATAGGTCAGCAGACCTTGTCTGTGATTTGCTGGCTCAAGCCTACAGAGATTTGAGCATATCCTTCAGCAGCTTTTGCCTGGGAGGGATTTAGTTGGGGTGGGTGCCCACTACCAAGTATGGCAAGTAGCCCATGCAGCCACTGCTGTCCATGGCAAGCACAAACTGATAGATCACCTGCACCATAACACCACTTATCATCAGAATGCCAAATGTAGATACCCCTATTCCCGGGAATACTGGAGAAAGTTATCATGTCTCTGATGTGGCTTAGGGCAACCTCTGTGTACTGGGAAGTCCCACTGTCCATGGTGTTGGAGGTGGCCATGACATCAGCACTGGCGATGCCCCTTCAGTCACTGAGTGACTCTCAGTAGTCTGGAGGAGAGCTCACTGGGCCAGAGGAGCCAGTTTTTCAGCTGCTTTGAACTGCTAAAGCTCCAGAAAGGGGCTGTATTACAGCCACAGATCCAGCCTTCTGTGTTTCAAACCTGCAGGCACAGAGTTTCTCTCCTTTTTGTGCTGCTCAAAGCAGCAGTAACTTTTGCAGCCCCTCCGGCATATTTCCCTGGGTTTTTTTCATACTATCTGGGCACAAGGTATGGTCGTGCGGAGGGAGCTATTTTAGTGGTGTGCCAGAGTGGTTTATATTTCCTATGGAAAAGGAAACAGCCTTTCTGCATGTCTCTTCCACAATCCTGCATGTCAATGGAACGAACCCTGGTCACTTCTCTCTATCAGGAGATCAAGGGCTCGCAGGAGTCTGAGGTCAAGAAAGAGTACCCAGACTGAGGTAGGGATGAGGGTGTTTCTCCAGCCTTCCTACAGCAGTGGAGAGGGAGATTTCCTGCACAGGGCTGCTCACAAAGCGCCTGAGCTGCCGTTCATTGCTAATACTCAGGGATGCCTTTGCTCAGGGCTGGTGAGGGAGGTACAGCATCAGCATTAGAGAGGCACTAGAGGGGTACACGCAGGAAGGAAAGACTCCTTCCTCTTCCCCAGCACCCTGCCAGCGAGAGAGGGCAGGCAGGAGAGGCAGAGAAAGTGCCAGCCCAGGTCCTGGCAGCCTGCAGTCCTGCCTGCACCGCTGTCGTACAGGAGAGGAGGGAGATGTGAGCACCATGTCTTAGGCGAGGGCACCTCATGCTGGCAGCTCCAGAAATAGCCTGGAAAGCCTTTGTTTTAGTGATTTCTTTTTCTCAGAGTTGCTTGCCCCGGTAGGTGCTGACTGGGGAAGCAGGTGCTCTGGAGCAGGGTGAAATTGCAGGTACCAAAAAATTGTCCCAAGCCTGGAGATCATCCTCCTGTTTCCTCTGTCACATGTGCCCCTGCAAGACCATGCCCAGAGCCATTCTTGCATAAGGCCAAGCCAGACTTTTTCTTGGCCACCAGCACCAAGCATCCTCCAAAGCCACATCCCCAAGGTCCTGCTGTGCCCCAGCCCACCAGGACATGGGAGCTGTGGGGTGGCTGCCCTTCCACAGCCCTGATAGGGACACCCCTATGTGTGACAGCAAACTGCAGACATTTAGGGCTGAGCACCTGACCCCAGCTTCCCTATCTGCTCTCCAGCAATTTCGGCACCTTCCCTTTCCTCCCAGGGCAAGCTGCCTCGGTGGGGGCAACCCCAGGTCTCGCCAACGAGCTGTTATCTGCCAGCCAAAGGCGGGTGAGAAAAGAAACACCCTCCCCAAAAAACAAGATGTCTGGTGTGAATATCCTGATCCCACTAACCCGAGGTCTCCGCTGGAGCCGGCCGCGTGCAAGCGACAGCCCCGGACCTCACTTAGCAACAGGGCATGGAGCAGCCCGCGGCTGGCGGGGAGAAAAAAAGGGTCTTTTCTTGTCGGTGAAAGATTCATCGTTGGGCTGAAAGTGGCCCCTCCCCTCTTTCAAATACTTGTCAGCAGGGAGAATACAGCTTAGATACTGGGCTGATCAGATCATGGCTAATCTGTTATTCCTGGCCACGAAAACTGCCGGAAGACTTTCAAACAACTTCACTGCGAGCGTGTGCGGCGGGAGGGAGCAGGCAGGAGATGCCGAGCCACCGGCAGCCCCATGCTGGCATCCCGAGGGCATCGCCTGCTCATGGGTGTGTGGGGTGGGCAGCTCTTGTCCCCCCACCTTGTGCCAACCAGGGCATCCTCAGTGCCATGGACAGAGGTGACAGAGGGGAAGGGGTCAGTACTGAGCTGTAGGAACAGAGAAGATGGGACGACTAAAAACGTCACTGCGGTGAGAATGGGCTGTCCTAGTTGCAAGGCTTTTTCTCCCAAATTAGGTGGTTTGGAGATGTTTGTCACTGTTGAAGGACATTTGCCACTCGTGTTTGGGAGCCTCATCGCCACAGGGAATACCAAGGAAAAGACAGCCAACCCAGTAAAAGGTGCTTTCCTCCCTCTGGGCTGAGATGTTTGTAAGGGAAACAGACCAGGCAAATCAAACAATTTGTACTCAGCGGTTTGCAGGAATTTCACATGGTAACCCAGATTCTGCTCCTGTACATGGGTGTACAACAAAGAGATGCAGATCGCAGGTTAATATAAGGTATTGATACCTTATATCAAGGTGAGGTAGACACACATTCACCAATATTTCCTACATGTCTTGTTATGCCCAGTGCTGGGGCCAGCCTGGGTGGCCAGCCCAAGGGACAGTGGCAATGTACCCTTACTGCCATGAGTCCACTTCTCCCTGCAAAACCAGGGTAGGTGGAGCTGCTTTAGCCACTGCCACTGCACAGGCAGGTAAGATCTGATCCCCAGGCCCAACACACGCTGTTCTGCCTTCTTCCAGATGCTCTACATGCCTACACAACTTGACCATGCACCTTGCCCTGCTCCCTAGATCTCCTGCTACTGCTCCCTTGTTCTGCTACATCCCACTGTCAGCCTGGCTTTAGACCTAAATCTACCTCTTTTAGGCTCAGCAGTAGCCATCATTATTGTCCAGGACCTGTCATGGAAATGGACCTTTCGTGGGACAGCTCTGCCTGTGACAGAAAGGAAAACTACCTCAAAGTGGCCCAAACTTACGGTAGCCTGTGGGAGGGGGATGGATGCCCAGCAGGACTGGGGACTGGCCTGAACCCCGGCAAGATCCTCTTAGTCAGGAATAATTAATTACCTTCTTGAGGATCTTAGCTTCAGCCCTTCCCTGCTCATGCCCCAGCCCAGGAGAGGAGGGAGGGAGGAGACGGCAGCGAAGAGGGTAGAGAATTAATTGGACATTGTGTTGGGAATCGCCTCCTGGTTGCTGTCAATCTTGGGAGTGAACAGCCTCTTGTCTCACTCAATAGGAACTTTATATGCTCCTTTAATCCTTCAGTCCGTATTGTCAGGGCTTCCCCCCTCCTCCTGTCTCTCCTTCCCACCACAGGACTTTTGATGACCCCAGCTGTCTGAGGCAATACAAAGAAGCCCCTTAACTAACACCCTGTGATCTATACAGGCAATAAAGAGGGTCCCCTTGACAAGGATTTGCGGGCAGAATATATGCAAATGCTGGGAGGCGTGCGGGTGGGGAGGTGTGCCGAGCAAACCGCTGTGCGGCGGGCACGGCTCCCGCCCTGGGCATGTGGTGACCTAAGTGGGCATGTGGTGCAGGTGAGGGATGGCCAGAGAAAACCAGGGCTGGCTGGGGCTGGCTCGGCATGGCACACCCTGCTGTGGGCTAAAGCAAACAGGAGTGCCCCGTTCCCGTGGGCTGCAAGGCCAAGGCACCCATGGGCACGTAAATGGGGGGCTCTCCTGGCCCGTGCCCCCCTGTGCTTTGCTCCTTGATGGCCACCTCCCGAAGTCAGGAGGCCGTGCTCCTTCCCACATTAGCACATGAATGGGGTTAGGGGTGGGGGGGAGGCGTGAAGGGGGGCAAGCCCCCACTGTCCACTCAAGCAAACAATTTGGCTAGCAAATTGACATAATTACAAGGGACAGAGAGAAAAGAAAGGCGAGCCCCCTCCCCTGCGCTCCAGAGGGCCCGACCCCTGCCGAGTTACTTAGACCCTTTGTGCGACTCAATGCTAGGTACTGATGAGGGGACGTATGCCCTTTTCAAGGGCCCTAAGCGACCGGCTGCCCTAATCTGATTACAATTTACAGCGCTCCTTCAGAAGGGGCTGGAGCAGTGCTCATGCAGGTGTGGACACGGCAAGTCGGACACGCACACACTCGCTCCAATCCAAAGGGAGGTGGACATGCATGGAAATGGTAGATGGAAGGGCACAGCACAGGTAGATGGATGTGCGTGGCAAAGGTGGATGGATGTGCACAGCAAAGGTAAATGGATGTCCACAATGACACCGTGGCCAACAGCATATCAACATCACCTTGTGACACTGATTGTGGATTTCAGTGTGGTGGTTGTGCAAGGTCAAGAAGGCTGAAGGCATGCCCATGGCGATACAGGGCACACTGCCATCAGCAGATACACCGTGGCCAACACCTGGGGTGTGCAGTGAGCCCATTCCAGCCCAAATGCAGGGTTTGCACTGTGTACCTGCACCCACGTGCACCAACACAGACATGGACACAGATAAAAACATGCAACTCCACCTTCTCTCAGACAGGCCCGTAGATGGGGCCCCTCTGCAGAGGCATGGGAGTGGGGGACAGAAGAGGTGAGCAAAGGCCTTCTGCCAAAATCTCTGCAGCAGCTTGCAGGAGCAGGAGTGCGAGCAAAGCCAACCACCTGCCTATTAAAAGCGGGATTAAATTATGCTGTACCCCCCCTTACTCCCCGCCGCCTTCCCGCTCTCTCTAACATCATCCCCTTGGGGAAACCACCACCTTTACACAAGATTTTTCCTTTTTTTAACCTCTTTTCTACTCTGTGCCCCATAGATCCCAGGGGATTAGCAGCCAGGCTGGGCCTTCCAGCCTCCTTGAAGGCAGGTTGTTTCAGACACCCCCCCCCACCATGGGAACCTGCCCCAGGACAACTTTGGTCAATGCCTCCGGTGCTTCCCAGCCAATTTGTACCACCTAATCCCTGCGAGTATCGACAGCCCCTTTCTCACACGTTCTCCCGCCTGCCGGAGCAGCCCAATCCTCTGCTCTCCGTGCTTCCCTGTTGAGAAACCCTCTGTCCACCGCTGGGGCCGCGACCGCACTTCAAACGCGCCAGTCCGACCCCGGCATTGTTTGCCAGAGAATTAAAACTGCAAGGCCAGCCCCAGCGAGTGATTTAGGTACTGAGACCAGACTGAGCCCTGCAAAAGCACGGGCAATAAAACGCTTCGCTGCCCAGCAGCCTGGGCAATTTAGGTGTCTTCCCACGAGGAGGAGGCAGAGCCCAGAGGGGCAGGGAGCTGGGTCAGGGCTTCTTCTTCCAGCATGTGCACCTGGGACAGGACCATCTCCTGGTGCTCACAGACCTGCCCCACCAGACATGTGGGCTGGCCACCTCGCTAAAGCAATGCGGGTCACCCAGTCTTTGCCATTATTGATCCCCATGGCCCCTTGCAAGCTGCTGCAAGGAAAGACCAGAGGCCATGGGGACACACAGCTGGATGATTGCTTATCTGGGACATGGACAGAACTCATGGAGGGGACAGAGAAACACTGGTCCAGTGACACAGTAGGAAATGCAGTGCCCAACAGATCTGCTTCTGCTTTCAAATTTTGCAGACTTGGAGCAAAAAGTTTAGGACTCCCTTTTTGAAATGAGATTGTCTATGGTGCCTGTCAATAAACATCCCTGTGATGGTTTCTGATGGGTTCTCCGGATGAAGCTGTGAGCAGAAAATGGCTTTTTACATCCTTTCTCCAGTGCAAAGAGGCTAGGAGGTGATCTCCTTCCTTCAGCAGATCTCAGTACAGGGAAATGAGGAATTGCCCTTCATTTTCCTGTCTGTCTCCCAGGGAAAGTATATAAGACAACGTATGCTTCAGCCTGTGCAGGGATCATTCTCCAGAGACCATTTCTAACCCCTATTAGGCCTGCCTTTGACATCATAAAAGAAGGTACTTGCTGGCAAGTGGGCTGGGGCTCCCAATGGCCCAGCTATGATATTCCTGAATCTCCCCTTAGCCAACCAGCCCCTTCCCTGCATCCCACACTGCCGGCGTGCTTGAGACCAATCCTATGAAGGATTTTAGGCCTTGCATTACTCTTCTTTTTTCAACCGTGGGGTTGTTTCAGGACAAACAGAGGCAACGGAGGTTCAGGAAAGAGCATCTCTCGTGCCTGGCTGTCCCCGTCCCTGTGCCATGGCGGGGGAACACAGTGTTTCGGCACCTCCTCCTCTGTCACAATGTTTTTCAGCTCCACCAAGCAAAGTGTCCAATTAGAGCAGAGCCTCTTGCTTCCATCTTTGCCGACATTTAATTAACATGCTGCTGCTGGCAGCCGCTGACAAACTCCAGAAACATGTTGTAAAGGGTTTTTGTCTTTACCCAGCATGGAAAATGAGGGTGTCATATCCCAAGGGGATGTGAATAGCTACTTTTGACTCCCCCCCTCAGGTGTGAGAATTACAGATAGACGCAGTGAAGAGACCTATCAGCCCTCCTACCTCCTTTTCCCCCCTCCTCGCTCTTTTTCTTTCCTGCTCCTCACATTAGATCACCCTGGAAAACATGCAGATTTTAGGCCTGATTTTCAATTCTGTTTCCTCCAACTGTGGCTGAAGCCTGATGGGCCAGCTAAGAGGGAGATGGCGCCCTGACCTTGGATGCTTCCCATCAGGATAGCACCAGTAAGTGGAAGAGGCTGTCTGATGACACAGGAAGAAATTGGTGAAGCCAAAAAAGAGGAAAGAGTCTTGCCAGCCTATGCTGTATGTGCAAACAAGGTTCCTGGAGAGCTGATGGGGGCCTCAGCACAGCAGGTCAAGGGAAGGTGATGGTGGAGGCAGGTAGAAGTGTAGCCAGACTCACAGCCGGCCATCACCCACGTCACTGATGGCTGGATCCTGCACTGGACTGCAGGGACAGCTGCTGCACCCCAGCACCCCCTCTCCAAAAAGCACCAGCCTAGCCTGTGCTTCCCACAGGGGCTCAGCCGCCACTGTGGGGGCTCATCACGTTCAGGACTGCTATCTTAAGGTGCCAGGTCCTAACCCAAGCATCTCCCCAGCCTGCACTATCTAATACATCATCTAATTAATGCACCCAGTACTGCCATCATTCATGCCTCCACTTTGGCTCCCAAGTGCCAGGAGTATCCCAGCACCTCCGGCAGCCAAGAGCCAAGGGCTCTCCCGGTCGCTGCTCTGCGCTACTGGGGGGAGAGACGGGCGACATCCCATCCCGCTCCACCGCCGACACACGGGAGCACAGGGCTGGAAAGAAGAACACGTCTTTATTTCATCCACAACAGAGCGTTACAAAAGCGGGAGAGTGGGGCAGAGCCCTTGTCGTCCGGGGGTTCCTCGGGGCCGCGGGGCGGCGGCGGGCACGGAGCGGGGCGGCGGCGGGGGCGGCTCAGGGCGAGGCGGGCTTGTCGGGGTTGTGCATGTGGTACGCGTCGCTCTCCTCGTCCTCCGGCACCTGCGGCACGGCAGAGCCCCCTGAGCCCCCCGGGCCGGGCCGCGGGCCGACAGCGCCATCTCGTGCCCCCCGCCCCGCTCCCGCTCCCGCCCCGCACCCCGCTCACCTCCCAGTAAACCTCGTCCTCGAAGCAGTTCTCGGCGGACGCGTCCCCCCAGATGGGCAGCTTCAGGATGCCCCCTGGAAGGAGACGGGCAGGGCGGTGGGCAGGGGGCCGCGATGTCGGCAGGGATGCAGGCGGGATGCGCATGGTCCGCCCAAGGGGGAAAACGCAGCCCCTGGCACAGTGCTCCGTGCCGTGTCCCCCGGACTCATCCAGACATGGGAAGGAGCACATGGGAGCCCCCTTTTTATCCGCAGGCTGGTTCAACTCTCCCCTCTCTGTGCTCCCTTGTGTCTTACCCACAATGGCCCCCCCAACAAAGGCCATCAGCAGAGACACCACGATCCCGGCCGCCTGGAACCCTCCTTGGACACTGGGTGTCCGCGTCTGGTACTCGCCAGTGAAGTCAAATGCCTTGATGAACCTGCCGAGGACAGAAGTGGCGAGGATTGCTCGCAGGGCAGGAGCCTCCCTCGGGGATTCCTCCCTAGCCCCATCCCTCCTCTGCAAGGGACCAGGAGAGGGGCGCAGTGACCAAAATACCACTCATTTCCTTCTCCTCTGGCCCCTGGTGAAGCTTTACCTTGGAACACTACAAAATATAAACATGCCCTTTGTATTTCAGACCTTCAGCCTTATCTGACCCCCCAAAACTATGCCATGGGGAGGAAGGAACACTCCCCTACCCATTGTGGCTCAGAATAATGCTAAACAGCAGGACTGTGGCTCACTTTCTGAGGTCACCAGAAGTCAGCTGCAAGAGATGAAGGTTTTACACCTCAGCAAGCCAAACACAGTCATTGCATCCCATGTATTTTAGGGGCAACTCTGAACAATTAACAAAGACTTTTAATTGCTCCTTGCTCCCAGCCCAAGGAGCCTCAGAGAAGATTTTCAAGCTGTCTTACCCTTCCTTTCCATATACATCCTCTGTAGCTGCAGCTGCTGTGATGGCCCCCACAATGCCACCAATAAGGCCTGGCATGGCATGGAGATTGTGGATGCCACATGTGTCTTGAATGTGCAACCTAGACTCCAAAAAAGGCTGAGGAGAAGGGAATTAGAGAAAGATCAGGGAGAGCATGGCTCTGGAAAGGATTAGTTCCTTCCATGGAGGACTTGGATAAGCAGAGAAGGAAGAGTGATACTGTATCCCATTAAAGTGCTAAGAGCTTGTAGACAAAGATGTGAACCAAGCTCAAAATAAAATAACAAAATATCCTTCAAACACTTTCCTATTGAGCATCTGAGTCTTCCTGAGCATTTTCGAGCAGTAAACACAGTCAGAAGTGCATCTCATAAGGGATTCTGGGAAGCAGGAACCCTCAAAGGGAAGTGAATCCATTTCTGGTCTCCTTAGCCAGAGCAGGGCTGCAGGCCCCTTGAGCAGCACTCACCGTGAAGTAGACATACCCCACCGTGGACACGATGCCAGAGATGGACCCGACAATGAGGGAGCCGTATGGAGTCAGCATCATCTCCGCGCTGGTGCCCACGGCCACGCCGCCCGCCAGTGTGGCATTCTGGATGTGAACCTGCAGAAGTAACCACCCTGTCTTGGCATCTCAAGGAGATCATAATTGCTCAGGCACGGTGCAAAGGGCAAAGCAGGAGAACCAGCTCTGAAAATGTTTCCGGAGTAAATATCAGGGCTCATTTTCCTGCTTGATCGTGAAAAACAAGAGAAGAACAGGCAGTTTCTGTCTGTAGCACAGGTGCACATAGACTCCCACTCCCTGTACCACACACGCTCTTTGCATCCACAGATCTGGGTGGGGAGTTGCGATAAGATGGAAATTGTCTCACCCGTGTGTCATGCAAGCTCTGCTGTCACAAAGACATGTCACCCACACACCTAACACGTACAAGTCAGCCCTCCGATTGCTCACGAGCTGCTACACAGACCCTGCTTGCTGGAGAGCACTGCCAAACGTGGCTCTGCAACATGCCCAGCAGTGGTGCTCTGGGCAGAGCAAGTCCAGTCCCTGCTGTCACTTGGGTCCACTGCAATGCAGGGCATCACCCCACACCTCAAGCACTGCAAGATATGTCTCCCACTTTCTTAGCCTCAGGGTTTCTGCCTGGATGTTGGTTTCACCATTATGATCTGAAAACCCGTATCTGTTCAGCAAAAGGCGAGTGCCAGTCATTTCCTAGATCCTTGATCAGCCGTATTATAAGTCCCAGGGGCATTGCAGGGCTGTCTGCTCTCAGCTTACCATGTCAAGCTTGCCCTTCTTCTGCAGCATGCTGGAGAAGGCCATTGTGGTGAGGACACAAGCTGCCAGTGAGCAGTATGTGTTAATGGCAGAGCGGTGCTGGGCATCCCCATGCTCAGAAATGGCTGAGTTAAAACTGGGCCAGTACATCCATAGGTACAGGGTACCTGGTGGGATGGGGAAGATGGGAAGGAAGAGAAAGAGAAAGGAGAGAATACAGGGACTGAAAAAAAACCCCAAAAAACAACAAACCTCTAAAGATGATCTTCCTGCACATAGGGAAATTAAATTGTAGAGTCCTGCTGCCCCAGAGCTGTGCCCCACATCATGAGACCAGCATCAGGAAGGGCTGTCAGAGACAGGGAAAACGCATCTTTGTTTTCCCAAGCCCATTTCAGCTCATTCACTGATGAAGGGAGAAACTCTGAAAGGTGAAAGACCTCTGGGATACAGAGCTCCTCAGCTCCATGTCCTGGTTTCAGTTTTTCCCAGACACAGGAGGAACCAGCCCTCTGCAGCTGAGTGATCCACATGTACCAGCATCCTTGAGATGAGTGCTGACTCACCAATCATAGCGAAGAGGTCGGAGTGGTACACAGAGCCCTGCTTGTCCTTACTCTGCTCCAGGTTGGGTCTGTACAGGATGCGTGTCACTGTGAGACCAAAGTAAGCTCCGAAGGTGTGAATGGTCATGGAGCCACCTGCATCTTTTACCTGCAGCCGTGGGAAAGCAGAGGTTTGCTTCTGCAATGACCATTTATTCTGGAGCCTGATTTGCATTGTGCTCAGCTTGTTTGCCCACACAACCTTTCTGCCTGTACACAGTCATGTGGAGAGGTGGACAAAACTGCTCTGGTCCTGCTCTCTATCCTGTTTGCTTGGTCCTGTGCACTTGGCTTCTGCTTGGAAGGCATCAAGGCAGAGGGGAGTTTCTGACCTGTGCAAATGGCAAGCAGGTTTGCAGTGATAGCCAGGTTAGCTCCTAAGTGCACTCTTGTGAGAGTTTCCATGTTTCCATCCCTCCAAGCCCTCTCTTCTGCTTCTGTCAGCAAACATCTCATCCTCTTCGACACTTAATTTCCTTCTACAATACCTATATTCCATCAGGGAAAACAGATGAGAGGGAAAGCTCAGGCACAAAGAGAGTGACTGGTCATTTGTGTTAAGTCTCCTTGTCTGCCTTGGGAGCTGTGACAGAGGAACCCAGTGCTTCTGAATTGCCAGACTTGTGTGTAAAAGCCCAGAAGATCTCCCTTCTCAGGGAGGTACCACCCACTGACCCTCTCCTTCGTAATCTGCCTACTTTTTCTGTCTGAATTCTTGCTTTTTAAATGCTTATGAAGAACCCATAACTTGGTGGAGCCATAGCAAAGGGAGACAATTTGGAGAGATGCAGAGTGGAAGGAGCAGAACCAAGTGGGTACTACCTAGAGCCTTACATGAAGCAGGTTGAGGAGGATGTACTCATTCACTGAAAAGAGTGTGACTTGAAACAAAGTCATAACAAGAAGTTGTATGGGACTGGTTTTGCCCAGGATGGCCCCAAAGGCGATGCACACAGAGCCCACGCAGAAATCAGCATTGATCAGGCTGGAAAAGAGGAAGGAAAACTGTGGTTTAATAAGAAAATACTACTCTGTAACTCACCCTTACCCACCCACGGCTCTAAAGACCCCACACAAAGACAAATAAGTCATCAGGAGACATCTCTGGGTTTTCCATTGATCTTCCTCCCATCCTTACACACTGGCCAGGAAATGTGCTTTCCCCCATGTTACTTAGATAAAGTGGCTAATACATGTTCTCAGCGCTGGCATCCATGGTGTTTGGCTTGGGACAAAGGGGAGACACTTGTCTCATGTTTCTCTTTGAGCAGTACCACCATAATGGCAGGTACCTTTGGACCAAAAGTGGAAGGCAAGTGGAGGTACGTGGTGAGAAGACAGTAGTTTAGAGACTGATTTGCATTTGACATAACTGAGGGACAGGTGCTGGCAGCTGCTTGGCTCCAGTTCCAGCTCTTCCTCTGGCCAGTAAAGAGGTGGTATCCAGAGCCCATCTCCTTCTTACTTTTCCACTCCAACGAGGATCTTCCCGTTCTTGAAAGAGTGGAACCAGCCTTGCATCAGGAGAGCCCACTGGATCCCAAAGGCAGCAAGGAGGAAATTGAACCCCACAGCTCCAAATCCATAACGCTTGAGGAATGTCATGAGGAAGCCAAAGCCCACAAAGATCATCACATGGACGTCCTGGAAAGCTGAGCAGAAGGAGGGACTGTGAGTTCTGTGAGGAGAGCAGGGCTGCAAGTGTCACTTGCATTTGGCGTTGAAAAGAAACCAACCGCATCACTGGCAGCAGGGGGGAAATTCAAGTGAAAACGTGTGTTTGTCTCATGTCCCCACATTTCTAAGTCTGAAAATAGCTCAGCTTTGGGAAACTAGCTTTTGGTTAAAAAGGCTCAGTCTTGTATGTAAATGTTTATTAAAAGCTGTGTGCAAGAGAAGACCAGAGACTAATGGAGTGTACAGAGGAAAATATTTTTCTATTCAGATTGTTTCTCTCCTTTTGTAAAAAACTTGGAAAATGTCATATAAAATAAACAGTGAAGTTTTGTTAAAACATGTGAATGATCATTTTGTGTAGGTGTGTCCAAGGCAGGGTCTGGGCGATGGCTCAGAGCAAGGAGAGCACAAGAGCAAGGAAAGTTTACAAACGCATTTTTAAATGCTGCTGAAATCAGTGGCAAAATACCCTTGAGACAGAAACCCACCTTGTGAGATTTTTAGTGCTTAAACCAGAGAGACCCAGTTCTTCCCACTAAGGTTCAGATCTGCTCACTCAGGCCCCTCAGATGCCCTTCCCCGAGGGAAACCAGACCTGTGTGAGCCTCTTGAAAGACCTTCTTGTGCAGAAAACCTGCTATACTTCTTAATCCTGCACGTTTCTATCAGATAAGCATCGCTTCACAATTAAGTGAGCTGAAATGCTTGCATAGTTACAATCTGAACCATGCAAACCCCCACACTGAAGGCCACTGTGCCCATGAATAAACAGGAGACCCAAGGCTGGGATCCCCTGCTGGGAGACTCCCACCAGCAATGCTATGGAACAGATGAACACAGTGCTGATGGAGCTCCACCAGTAAGCTCTACATTTTGAAGTCCACAAACCATCATAGCCACCGTAACCAACAATGCCTGTGCACCTCAGAGAGGGCGTAAGCTCAGGGCAAAGGAAATGCAGTCATTGCAAATCCACTCTACCCCAAACCTGTGCTAAAATCCTGCAGCCCAGGTCCATTTCCATAGGGTTTGTGCCTGCTGCTTCCACTCGGGGCTGATGAGGATTTGCATGAGGTGTGGCTCTGCAGAAGCCATGGCTTCCTTTGGTGCTTTACAAGATCTTGCAACTTGTTTAAGGACAAGAATTCAAACAGGGTTAAGCCATGTAGTGCCAAGTTAATCTGCTTTTTAAAAAAAAAAAAAAAAATGCCCTCCATGCCTATGAAATCACTCATAGAAAAGGAAGGAGATGAGATCTGCAGCTGGAACTGTTCAGCAGAGGTCACTTCAAATGCACTTCGCCACATATCCTAAGAACCCCGTCTTTCTTACTCTGGTTTCACCATACAATCCCACAGACCTTCCCTCTGCAGATGGACTTATTCTCCCTCTCTCTTCTCCAGTGTAAGCAGCACAATATACAGGTAGAATTATCTGCTGCCATTTGCATTATATATTCATTCTTTCATCCTAAAAGCAGAAATATACAGGTCAGAGTTAAAGCTGCAGACTATGAGCCCCCCAAAAACACAGAGGCTCACACTGTATGTTAGACCCTGTACAAACCCAGGAGGAAGAGCAGGCCTTTCTTCAAACTGCACCAAGTTAAAAAACCCTTTTCTAACCCTTGTTTTCCTTCATGAGAATAATATTGGCATCACGAAGAGGCATCCCAGGCACTGTCATACCCTAAAGGTTTTGTGAGCCTGCTTTTATGGAAGGACAATTGCCATGACTATCAAAAGAAAGTGTTCGGGCTTTGGGAATGCTACCCAGACAAGGAATCTCATTTCCTTTTCCCTGGAGAGCAAATGAGTCACCCATTAGGGAATATCCACATGTGATTCAAAATGAGAAGGAATTGTCACACTGACTGGATCTGTCAATGGGCACCACTGACACAGCTTCCCTCTCCCTGCCTTTTCAACCCATCCCTGTCAGTTTGTTACTCCTATTCCTCTACCATTGCCTACAAGTCCTATGGACAGCAGTGATTGCAGATATGTTGATACAAATGATCCTCAAGTGTTCAACCCCCACACTCCTCAGCAGCACAGGATGGACACAGGGATCAAAATTCCAGGGCTTGGCCACCTTGTCATGTTTGTCCATCTTTGCAAAGAGAGTATATTTCTGATTAGATAAGGGAGAAAAAATAGCTGTGCTTTTGGGCACATGAACCATTCCTTGGGTCTGAAACAGAAATGTAATTCAAAGCTAAACTGAGCAGTTGCCCTGAGATTGATTTAGTTGTGTGAATCCATGCAGCCATTTGAGGGGGAATATTTGGCACTGTGGAGCAGGAGTGGGATATGAGGACAGAATAAATGTGTCATTAGCTCCTACAAGCTCTTTCTTGGACTCCTGATGTCCTCCCAGCACATCAGTGACAAAAGCAGCCTTGAGGCACTGCTGCTACTTCATGCTAACCTGTGCAGGGCTAGTCCCAAGAGCAGATCTCCAGGAAGAGCCCAGGGCAGGCACGGCCATGCACTAATCTGGAGGCTGGCTGTGCAGCGGGTTTCTGTAAGCAAATCCTCTGAACTAGCTAATCCTCAGCAGCCACAGGTTGCTATAGCTCCTTTGATTTAGCAGGTGTTTTTAATGGAAATGTTCTAAATAGATGCATGACTCAGGCCTGTTGCTTCCTTGGAAACAATTGCCTACAGAAGCAGCTTGTTCTGAAAGGCTCACAAAGATGACCAGCCCCAGAGATCAAAGCCACCCAAAGGCACTGCCCAGCCAGAAGGGCTTTAACCACCTGAATCATCCCTGTGGCACTACAATGCAGTGACCCAAGAACCCTGGGAACCTGGCAACTTAGGAGGACTCTGGCATTGAAATGCCAGTAGCTAAAGGGTAATTCACTAGTGAGGGGGAGGACGTAGGAAGGGGAGGAAGATGTCACAGGATCTTGACAGCCATTCCTCTGTATGCACAGAAAGACTTGCTCTGATCCAGAGCTGAGGGAGGAGGCAGCAAGCTGAAACTAGCAGGATGCTGGAAACATGTCAGCCCTATTCCTGGAAAAAAAGACATCATGGTACCCTGCTGACAGACCCCCAAGAGTGCTGGAGGGCCATGAGGCTTTTCTCTTGCTCTTTGGTGCACCCCAAACCAGCCTCAAGACAAGAACCCAACTTTATAGCAATAGATGGAGAGATTGCCTCTGACAGGCTATGCCACAGAACAGGACAGGGTGGATGTGATGGTTTGGCTTGGGATGGGATGGATGGGTGGAGACCAGACAGCACCAGGACTCGGCTTTCAGAATACTCACATGGGTATCGAAAGTAGAAATCATTCTCCATATCACTGGTCAAGTTCAGCTCTTTCTTCTCCTCCTCCCAGTGTGCGTCAGCTTCGGGGCCAAAGCGCACGAAGACCCCAAAGAGGACGATCATGGCCACCTCCCAGAGGAGGCAGACGAGTGGGAGCCGCCAGCGCATGTACGTGTTCTTCGCCATGCCCTGGTGCCTCGTCCTCTCCATCCGCAGGGATCCCCGGGGGCCCCGCAGCCTCTGCGAGCCCGTGTCCCCCGTGCCCGGCCACCGCCGGGGACATATATATGTTGGGGACGGCGAGGTGGGGCCCAGGGAGGTGCCTAGGCAGGATCACATTTCAGAGCTCTGGAGCTTCAGCAGTCTTGTTCCTCTAACCCACCTTCCTCCCTGGGAGGAGGGACAGGCCACCTTTGCCTGGAGCTGCTCTGAGCCCTGCCTCTGCAGGGACAAGGAGATGTGGAGGCCAGCAGGAGTGGGGAGTGGAGCTCGAGTGTCCAGCCCCCTGCACTGCCCAGTCCCACACCCTGATCCCCGCTGTCCTGAGCGCCCTCCCTCCCTGCACTCGGTGGTCCCCTCACCACCCTCCCCGACTCTGTACCCTTCCCCACTGGTACCAAGGTGAAGGGGGGGGTCCTCTTGCTCCAGCTCTTGGCTTTGCCCTTTGCTCCAGCTCTCTGCTTTTGCAAAAACAGACTGTGGTGCAGTCACAGGAGGAAGAGGAAGATATGTGCTTCTAACCAGATACCCAGATCCTGCAGGCACGCACAGACATGCAATGGCCCAAGGCTGCCATGTGGCTATAAGGATGTTCAAGTCACAGGTGTTCCTTAATTTTCCTAATTACCCAGTGCATCCTCCTGGCAAGACAAACTTTGCTGGGGCTGCCTGAACCAGGGCATTACTGTGAGATGGTGCTGGAGATGGGACTGGAGACCAAAACATCCCCTTGTCTGGTATGGGGCTTCCTTTAATTAACAAACATAAACAAAAAACTCCTTTTTTCCCTACTGTTTTGAACTATATGCTCTTTCCCCAAAGAGCCAAGTAAGTTCTTCAAACAGATCCCAGCTCCTTCCTCTGCTTGCAGATCTCTGGGATGCCTGTCAGTCTCCAAGAGATAAAAGACTGCAGCCCAGGCAAGCTGCCCAAATTTGCTGATGGCATCTAATTGTGGGCCGCAGGCTGAGCAAGCAGCACTGATTTCAGTGTTGATTAGGCAATAATTTTAGTTTATTATTTTTTCTTGTTTGCTTTCTTCTCAAAGTGACAGATGGCAGAAAAATGCTGTGAATGGTCTTGAAGTAACTGACGGCCACACAAAATCATTCTCCAACCTCATTTGAACCCCGTGCAGGCAGCAGGGCAGAGACAGAGTTGTGAAGAGCAGAGAAGCCCATCTGCCTAGCTCTTACCCTGCATGAGCAGAACTTCATATGACTGAGATCACTTGGTGGGGACACCTTAAGCAATTGGATGTTGCTGTTGTCTGGAGGACGAGCACTCCCTCAAGCGATGCTGCTCAGGGTATGTTTTTGGGTCTCCCATTACACATGGTTTCTGCAGGGTGGTTTTTAGCTGTACACACCAGGAAACAAAAACCCCTCCATCTAGAAAGGAGCTGAAATCCCTAAACAATACTTGAGTTCTAATTGCTGGAAGCATTGTTGACGGTTGCATGTTCTCCTGCCAACTACGTGGTAGGACCAGTATTCTGCCCTGCCCCAGAGCAGCTCTTAGACACCTTGAGAAATGCAGCACAGAGGCACAGAGGAGCGTTTTAAAAAACAAGGGAACTTGCTAAGGTACTGTAGCCACCCGTAGTTATGCTTTGTGATCACTCTTCAGCAAAACTAACTGCAGAGCTTTGCTAATCCATGGTCTCACTTAAACGGCAGTGTCTCCAGAAAAGCAGCTTGCAAAGCCTTGTACAGCCTCAGGATGGAGCAGTTCTGTCCCATCTGCTGTTCACAGCCCCTCTCCCCATGTCTGAAGGCTAGTGGCTTTTCTGCTGGCCTGACAGTCTCACCTTGCTGCAGCGCCTGGTGCTGCCCCTCCTTATCAGCCTGCAGATCAGCACTTTGTCGCTGCAGTCCCAACAGGGCTGGCATGCTCCACTGGCTGCCCAGGCTGGGAGAGCTCATTAAAGGACCAGCTTCTCTCCAGGCTCCTTTGCAGGGCCAGGATAACACTGGAAAGGCTGACAGGGCCATGCCAGCAGAGGTACCTGCAGCAATGCTGGCAGAGTGCCTCCTATGATGGGTTAGACCACCACTGCAGCCACCCTACAAGGTACCTAACTGCATGGTAGGACACACGGGGCAGGTTTCATCATGCCCCAGTCACCAATATCCAGGTGCTTTAAAGTCCAATTGGAAACTCCAGGCTAGTGTGAGCCAGGGCAGTGTTTGCTGGAGGTAATGCTTGCTACTCCATCACAGAATTTGGCCTGTCATGTCCAGCATCCATAAGGGCTGGAAGCTTTCCCCAAAAAATCACTGAAATGGTGCTGGGGGGAAAGGTATGTTTGTCTTTCTGCTTAAGAGACATGGGACTAAGTCTGGCAGTGCTCAGGTCTCCGTTGCCCTGCATGAGGGCTGTACAGTACTAGTCCCAGCTGGGTCTCTTCCAGTTTCTCATTTTTATGAGCACTAAAAATATTTGAAAGATGTAGAGACAAAATCTAAATCACACCAAAATCCCTCCCTCTTGCCTGGAGGCCTTGAGGCAGCCCTTTGCCCAGCTTATGCTGCTCCCCAGAATCAGTGGGCAAAGCAGCAGCAGACACTACCAGTAGCCTTTGGGCACATGGGGTGAAGGGCACATGGAGAATGAGATATGGGAAGGCTTGGAAGCCTTCATGCAGCACAACCAAGAGTCTGGGCATTGCCCAGCATCAAAGGTGACTCGTTGCTTGTGTAGGTCCTTAAGGAGTGTCCTGAAAGCAAAGAATCTGAGTCAATACAAAACAAATATTTTTTTTTCTTTTTCTTCTTGCTGGCTCAGCAGAAAGGCAAGCAAACTTTCCACTGGGGTGGGACAGAGTGGCGGTACGGTGGGAGATAAGCAGTTCACTTAGGTCTGGGTTTTCTCAGCCCTTTTTTCAGCCCACACCATTAAGTATCCCTTGGAGAGAAATGCTGGAAACAGGACAAAATAAAGCAAGAATTTTTTTAAGTTAAAAAAATCCTATCTGGATCAAAGTGTCAACCAAATGCGAACACAGCTTATGAATGATTTTTCTTGTGCTCTCTCCCTCTTCCCAATAAACCACATTTATCAGCAAGTAAATGATTGTCCAGAAAGAACCCGAGGACTGTTTGAGAGAGGTCAGTGTCCTTGGGCAGCAGGCAGAGAGGGCAAATGTCTCTGAGCACTGCAGGCACAGGACAGTGCAAGAAGCAGAGGTGTGAGCCACTCTGGCTGTCACACCGGGAAACCTGGTCACCAGGGCTCAGCCAACAACTCTGACAGCTCTCCCAAGAACTGGATGGGCTTCAAGAGCAAAAACATGAGTGGGCAGGAGAGAAGCAAGAGGTTGAATAACTGGCAGCAGTTCCTGTGTTGGAAGCTGCCAGGCTTTCCTGAGAAACTCCCCTTTGCCCCGAGTTTGTTTCTGGTCCCAGGTGGACTGTGATAAGGCAGGTTTTGGTCACACTCTGCTAAATGTTCTCAGTGGGCAGCTGGGACAGACACCAGTGGCTGGGCAATGGCAGTGAGAGCATGGTGGGGTTGGCTCTTCTTCAGGGCTTAAACAGGACAATGATATATTGACAAGCAACAAGAGGCGTCTCAAGGTCCAAGGGCAAGCACCAGCCAGGAGGAAGAACCCATGGGTCCCCAGGGAGCCTGCATCCCCAAGGCTGCAGGCTGCCCTCCACCCTTTCAGCCAGGGAGACCTGTTGTCCTTCCCTTGCTCTTGGTGGCAGGTTAATCCTGCACACCCGAGTGGCTCAGCTCCGTGTTCCAGCTCATTAAACCCACTCATGCTCGTAGTCACCAGCAAAGCCCAATGGGTGATTGTTGCCCGCTTGTCTTTGTTGCTTTATAAATACAACTGGCTGCTGGTGACTCTGGTTTAGGCTGGGACATTCAAGCTCTGCAGAGGAGGGTGGAGCGGACACCTGGGCAGCTCTGGTGGCTTCCTCTGCCATTGCCCAGTGTGATCCCACCAGGACTGCCAGACCCTGCGGGACCAGACGGGATCCAAAACGGGATCCAGGCCCTGCAGGGAGGTGATGCTCGGGGCAAAACGATCAATGACAGTATCAGGGTGTTCATCCTCCACCTCCCCAACACCACCCCCTGTCCAGGTGCCTCTATCCCACAGCTTTCCATGGAACCATCAAGGTTGGAAGAGACCTTCAAGATCACCCCGTCCAACCGCACCACTCCCACCCAGCACCATCACCCAGCGCCAGGTCCAGGCGCCTCCGGAGCACCCCCAGGGTGGGTGATCGGTGATCCTGTCCTGGGCAGCCGATCCCGGTGCCTGCCCCCCCGAGCAGCGACACTTCTTTTATTTTTATTTTCTTTTATATCCAATCCGAGCATGAATTTCAATCCGAATTTCAGCCACACACGGTTGCTGGGCTGTCCCTGCTCTTCCCCAGTGCGGGGGTGCCCGTGGGCAGGTGTGCACCTGTAGCGGCGAGCGGGGCCCACCGCCTCCGTGACGTCACACCACCGCACCCGTGACGTCAGCCCACACCGCCGCCGTGACGTCACACCACCGCCTCCCCGTGGCGTCACACCACACCTCCCCCGTGACGTCACCGCCACGCGCGCCCCCGCCGCCTTTACATTTTAAACCACCGTCGGCCAATCAGCCCGCGCGCTGGCCCCGCCCCCCCCGCCACGGGCCCTCCCGCCAATGGGATGGCCGCGGTCGCCCCCCCGCCCCTCCCGCGGCTGACCAATCAGCGGCGAGCGCCGCCGGGGATGCCGCGCCGCTCGGCCCTCCCGCGGCCAATGGGAGAGCGAGGAGCGCAGGGGTGGGCGGGGTGGACGCCGGGCGGCAGCCAAT
>JAWWEE010000016.1:8160623-8190034 GCA_035221455.1 Xenops minutus
CGCCGGCCCCGCGCGCCGCCACCGCCTCCAGCGCGGCGCCCTCCGCCTCCTCACGCTCCTGGGCTGCCGCTTCGGCCTCGCCCGCCTCCGCTGGGCCTTCCGCTTCTTCGACTCGCTCGGTGGCCGCGGCGGAGCCTCGCGCGGCGGCGGGTTCCGCCCGCCGGGCCCCCGCGCCTGGGAGCGCTTCGAGGAGGAGCTGGCGGAGCGGGTCGGGGCGCGGACAGCCTCGGCCGCCCTGCCCGGCCCCGCGCCCCGCGCCGCCCTCACGCACGGCGGCCTCAAGGAGACGCTGCTCGACTTCCAGTGGGACCCCCCGGAGATCGCGTCCCCCGCGAAGCCGCCCCGCAGGAGCCGCAGGGCGGGCCCCGCTGGCCCGCAGCCCCCCGAGGCGCCCCCCGAGGGCTTCGTGAACGCCGTGTTCCTGTTCTCGCCCTGCCCGCACTCGCGCAGGGAGCTCCGGCGGTTCGTGTCGGGGAGCGATGCCCCTGCCTCCCCTGGAGAGCCGCCCTTGGCGCAGGAGCTGGCGGAGAAATTGCTGCCCAGGAGTGTCCAGGAGCTGCTTGCGGAGCAGAAAATCACGCTGTTCTGGGTGGACACTGCCGAGCGGGCTCAGGTGACGAGATTTTACCGCGCAGCTCCGAGCACTAGCGTGGCGCCTTTCGTGCTACCTTCCTGTATAACAAGGGGAGACAGTTTTCTGCTGTAGCCTTTGGGTGGTAGTGAAAGCTCCTCAGTTACTGCCGCATAATCTTCAGCAAGGGACTGAAAACTCCAATCGAATCATCCACGTGGAGGCTGAGATACATCTGCAATTGCAGAGATGTACAGTGCTTATTGATGGGTCCTCTAGTGCTTTGAGTTAGGGGGGTGGTTACAGCTATTAAGAATAGCAGATAAGCATCTCGTGGTTCAGGTGTGTAGATACCAGATTTAAAAACAGCCTTGAAAATACTGGCTAGCTTTTCATTCAATGGGAAATGTGGGGGTTTTTTTATTTGTCAGGTTCCTGTGAAGGCTGATAAAGTCCATAAAAACACTAGAAAAGCACCATGTTTAGATCCTTTGTATATGTTTCATATGACCATTTTGCTAAAAACATGCAATCTTTATTTGGGTGAAGGTTCTCTCACTGCCAACTTTAACTTGAGATCTTTCTGTTACTTTCTTTCAGCTGATTGAAGCCCCGGATCATGTTGGATACTGGACAATGTTTGAACTGATCTGTCAGACAGGAGGCACCATTTTGCCAGCTGAAACCTTGGTGCATTGTTGGAGTCCCTCGACGGCAGATATTGCTCATTGCTTCCTTGGAGACTGCAGTTTCCCAGTGCCACAGGCTGTGCCTTGGACCACACTTTTGCCCCTGGATGCAACTTTGAACTGCTTGTTCTCGAAGCCATCTGTGTATCGATCAGTGTTTCCCCAGCAAGAAGGAACATTGTTTCTCAGCATGCCTGGTAATGAAAGAAAAAATATAGATGTGCATGCTAGTAACTGAGCTCTCATGCAGGGTCTTTGATGAGCTTCCCTTGTGAATAGTACGTGTAGAAGTAACTTCAGATATTTAAAAGCCCATTTTTTAAAAAAAAGTTCAGCACATGTGCTAGTTCCTCTGATAGGAGAGGAGCCCATCTTTCTGATTTAGCCTCTTCAGTTTTCCATGCTTCTAGAAGTTTGGATGAAGAGCTCTTTGCTAGTCCCGCCTTATAGCAGTGTGCTCCCTTTTCTTATACAACTATTCCATTTATCTAAAATAACACAGATAAAAAGCACCTTCAAAAGAAAACAGGTTAGCTTTAAAGCAGCATGTGTTGTGTTCCTCAGTGGTCCCTTCATGCACTCAGTTTCTTGAGAGCTTTGGGAGGAGATCAGTTCTGTAATATACTTTCTGTAGAGTACATATTCCCTTTAATCTTGGAAATCACCTTTTTATGCATTGAAGTTGTCCCATCACCTAGATGGAAAAACCCATTTTATTTGCTTTCAGACTTTTATTTTATCCTGTCCTTTCACAGGAGGAAAGAAGCAGGAAAGCTTTGCCGTGATCCTGGAACCTCTCACCATGAGCCAAAGACAACTGCAGTGTCCTGTCAACGTCTTCCTGAAAGGAAGCTTGATGGGTTGGAACTTGGTGCAGGCTGGCCACTTTCTCACGGAGAGCTGGATACTGCAGGCTGAGCAGGCAGGATGTAATAGGTCACTGTTTCATCAGCTTTTAAGGACTCTAGTGACTGAAGGACTGCACATGGTAAATCTTCCTCTTTGTCTTAAACTGATACCTGTTCTGAAGTGGGCTGTGACATAAGTGGTGACAGTATCATGTTGTGAAGACAATAGTGATAACTGCTGCACTGTAAGTTGCTTATTTGAGTCTAAATTCAGAACTTTCTTTAGGAGATGATGGAAGTCTATAACCTGTTTGTAAAGTATCTGTCCTCCTTAGGTCTCTATAGATACGGTAAATATTCCTCTTTTCCCTTTTTCTTTCTTTTTAAATATAGGTTGCTGAGGTATCTCTGTCTGAAACTTGGTACCCCTGCACTGCTGTTCTGTCACCGCTTTCGGAGGCAGCTGCAATTCTGACTGTGCTTGGTACTGAGAAGACTGCTGAAGTTCAACGGTGCAGCCTTGAAGGAACAGTAGTGGAAAACTCGTCCCAAGAATGTGCTCTTCATCTCCCAGAGATTGTGAATAGTGTGTTGAGCAAAATTGACATACCAGTGGAAGATTCTCTATCCAATCTGGGTAGGTGTCAACAATTGCAAAACTCACCCTCTTTAGATCTGATCTGGAGTGGACAAATCTAAAGCTAATGATTTTCTCAGTGACAGATCTCTCATTTTTGCGACTTGTTCATTTTGTCAAGCCTTGTGATGCAGAATTCTGCACTATTGTACCTTTCTGTTTTATTGGCAGAGTGTTAGTTTCCATTAGCTTGTAGATAAAGCGCAGCTTGGGGACAAGTTTTTAGAAGGAGTTTTCCTAGAATGTGACACAGGCCAGTAAAACCTTTGGGTGTGGCTGCAAGGGGCCTGCTTTTAGCTCACCCATTTTGTGTTAAGAGTGAATCTTCTCATGAGTCTCAATGTATCAGCTATGAAATTGTTTCTCCAAGATCAAAGGTTGGGAAACCTGCTTTAGAGCTTCTGTGAAGGCTGGGACCTTGTATCACTTAATTTAGTTCTTCTACTTTGTGTTTGTGTGTTCTCACAGGAGAAGAAACTGCAGTGCCAGAGTGGGTCCAACGGGAACTATCCCATACAGGGGGCTGGCATCCTTCAGTGCTGGAAACGTGGTATCCTGCCTCAAATGCTTGTGGAGCAAGCTCAGATCTGATGGAGTCCTTCAGGTATTTTTCTGAAACATGTCTCATGAGTAAAAATCAAGGATTTCTGCTTCCTGTTAATGGGAGTATGGCTGTCGCATTGCTTAGAGATCTAGAATTCAGTGCTTTTCTAGTGGTCTTATTTCTGTACTCAGCTTACTGTGGGCTCTTGCTCCATTATCTCTTGGTGTATAGACAAAAGGAACTGGGAACAGGGTATTTGGGTAGCAATTTGTGTGGATTAAATAAAATCTTGACAGTTTCAGGAGTGATACAGGTCACTTTTAATGACCCTAAGCATCTTGGGAAATGTCAGACTTCAGCTTTTCTTATGGTATGATAAGATCCACTGCAAGATACTGAAGATAGTGGTTGCTTTCTCACAGTTGGTATTTACTTGTAACAAATGAGCTTGATTTCTTCAAAGAGCTTGCTTAGTGAAACAAAAAAAAGTGTAATGCAGGATAGTTTAGAAAACACAAAGCTGTTTATATGGTTTTATGGTACAGGTCAGTAGCATATCCGTTGTACATCAATGTAATGCTCATTTCCAGCTTGGTGTGACCCTTTTAAGGGTGATTTGGGTTTCTTTGCGTCTCTTAAGTGTGTTTGGGGAACAGGTGATGGAAGAGTTGTGCTACTTGCACTATATTGCTGCAGATTGGAATGGAGAAAAGCCTTGTTTCTGTCCACAGGGAAGAAGGGATATGCCTCCCATTCCCATCTTTTTTTTTGATAACTGTACTGTTTTGCTCTTTCATATAGGCTGCTGCAGGTTCCTTGTGCTAACAGGAAGGATGGTGCAGACCAGTCTGATGTGGAGCTCTCAGAAAGTCTGTCTGAGCTGTACCAGAGAAAATTCAGTGAAACATCTGCTGCAGCTGGACCAGGAAATAACAAAAAAAGACGTATGTTTAGTTTGAGATTATATGTGCGTGTTGTCAATAAAAGAGGACACATGAACCCCAGAGATCTGTACTCTGCTGGGTAGTGGCATACTTTAGATTTTTTTATTTAGGGACAGTCTCATTTGCATATTAGTATTAGGTTTGTCCTATAGTAGAACGCAAATTACTGTAATTCAAGGCTGTGCAGTGACTGACAAAACTGTTAAAAGCAGCATGTGGAGCTCTGCAGTTTCACTTATTCTTGAAACAGGGACTGCTCTAACTTCTAGTAAATACTGAAGCCTCTCAACTTTGTTCTAATTAGAGAAATAAAACTCTTTCTTCCAGAAGAGTTTAATCATTGCATTTTCCTACACTTACCACAGTTCATTTTACCCTCATCTGATGTATCCCCAGGTCCTACTCTGTCAGCTGTTTCTATTTCTGTGACATAAGGTTGCTTCCAATATATATAACTTCTTATTACATCTAAGTTCTTATGCAGAGCAACAGTTTTCATTTGCTTTTTCCTTAAAGAAGTAGATGCCTGCTACACTCCCTGTACAGTGATTTAGTGGAGAAATACCAACCATTTGGGCCTTGTTTTCCTCTAGAAGATTACTAATCTCACTTGACAGTAACACAGAATTCAGTGTTGTGCTCTACCTCAGGCAGAGTTCCTGCACTGGTGTGCCTGCTGGTAGAATTGTTCTTTTTGTATTGTTCTTTTACATTGCAGGTGGGGTTCCTCGAACTCCAGTCAGGCAGAAGATGAAGACCATGTCCAGATCCCTGCAGATGCTCAATGTAGCAAGACTGAATGTAAAAGCTCAGAAGTTTCAACCTGATGCTGTGCCACCAGCAGTGAATGAGAAAGTTCCACAGAAGCTTTCAGCAAAAAGATTGGATGTAAAGGTGGAAGGAAAGGAAAAGGCACTTAAAATACCGCTTGGTGTGTGTTAAGTCCTGTTATCTTGATATAGGAGTTCATACAGGATTTTTATGGAAGGGAGAGGGATGGTTAATAATGGAGTATTCAGTGCCAGGGAACAGATCAGTGTTTGGGTTTCTGTATCTTCAGCTTGTCAAAGAGTAGTCATTTTTTTTCTGCCCTTCTCCCATTTAGTTTCTGTAAGTGTTTACAAGCTAGTATTACAGCTACTCCTGGGATTAGTTTCCTGCCTTGTATCCATCTGAAAAAAAGCAATAAGGATTTATCTTTTCAAATTTTTTAACCCAAAGAGGTAGAGGGAAGCACCCATCAAGGTATAGCTGGAAATGCAGTCCTATTTACTAATTTGATAGAAGGCATTTCTTGACTGCTGTGGTAGCCTGAAAGTCTGCTGACCTTAAGCAGACTTTGATTGTTGATTTTAAGCTTGACTTAACTTATAAGAATGTCAGGGGTCTGGATCTGGGACTGGTTCTGTTAGTGTTCTGTGGCCTGGATGCTTCTTTGCTGGAGAAAATATTTTTGATGACCTCCTCTGTTCCCCTCCTCAGATGGGATGAGTATTTTATCAGTATGTTGCGGTAAACAGGTATTTACTTGACATACCATTTCCCTTGCAGACTTCCAAACAGAGGAGGAGCTGCATTCCCACTTGATTGAGAGCTACCAGAAGGCTGTTGCTGAGGGAATTCTGTCTTCTGCGTGTGCCCAGAATATGATCATGGCTATTAAAAGGTTCTTGAAAGTACATGATGCCAAAGAGAAAGAGGTAGGTAAGAGCGTGTGGACAGGGTGTTACTGATCTGGAACTTGAAGTTTTTACTATTTCAGGCTACCTTGCCTTCATCTGTGAAGTTTTATATGCAGTTGCACATAGTCAAAAACCCACAATCAGTAACTGCTTCTATCTCTGCTGGCTCAGTGTTGAAAAACTGGGTAGTTGTGAAGAATGTAGGAAAATCCAATTCAGTTACGAGTTTACACCTTTGCTAAAGGTTACAACAGATATCTTTCCTTTACACTGACCTCTTTCCAAATTCTGATTTCAGACAGTATTTTTAAAAATACGTTCTTGCAAAACATATTTTAAAGAAGATACTTAGTCTTTTAACACTGTGCACTAGACTTAAAATAA
Organism: Xenops minutus; assembly: GCA_035221455.1. Lineage (NCBI taxonomy): Eukaryota > Metazoa > Chordata > Aves > Passeriformes > Furnariidae > Xenops > Xenops minutus. Next base: position 8,166,923 of record JAWWEE010000016.1, read on the forward strand.
CCTGAAATGAAAATTGGTAAACTTGTGAATAATTGAAGAAAAATACTGTGAGAGACAAATCCGTAGTTAAAAAGGCCTGAAGCTGCAAGCGACTTCTGTGAATTCAAGCTCAAAGTTGTTCTATGTCTCATTGTGACTTTGCTACTGAAATAAAAACATAATTTCTTTCCTTGGAAGAAAAGAAAAAAATTGAGCTATTCCCAAAAGAATGGGATGAGGGGATGACCGGGATAGGTGGGGGAACCTGCCCTGTAGACAGGGAGTTGAAGTTTGCTGTAATTATGTGTGTCTGCAGGTGGCCTGTGTGGAAAGAGTCAGAAACCATCTCCTGAAGACCAGCAAAATGCTCAGGCAACAGCATGGCGCACAGAAGGAGACCAAAGTCAGAGAGTATGAGACATGTATTTACTTCAGCTTCTGAGATACTGTGGAGTTGGTTAGCAATTTTTAATGGTGGCTTTTTTGTAGAAATGGAAAAGTATTTACACGGGGCAAGTATTTCAAGGAGAATTTCTGGTCACAGTAAAACCATTTCATTAAATGCAAATATACCCATGCTGTGTGATAAGCAGTGCAGCCTATATCTGAAATGAGGCATCTCCCCTGCCACCAAAATGAAATGCCAACTAGATTATGCTGTCAAAAGGAGCCACTTCCCTTAGGATTGCTTTTTTGAGCACACCTTATGCAGTAAATATGCTGTTTCCATTAGAAAATAGGTAGTGGATAATTACTTGTTTTCTTAGGTGCCGACTTCAGGTATTTTTACGCCTTGAGTTGTGCCTTCAGTGCCCTTCGCTGCAAAGCAATGCTGACGAAATGGAGCAGCTGTTAGAAGAGGTAAGTAAACTACAGACCAGGTTGTGTTTCTGGGATGGCAGTAGAAATGTAGACCTGGAACCTGCAGTTCTCCTTTGATATTACGCTAACACTTTATATTCCTTGCTAAAATATCTGGTGCTGCAACTGTCACAACTTAATCTGTTTTCCCACCTGACTTTCTCTTCCAGATGACAGATATGTTGCGCATTTTATGTCTGACTGAAGACCCAGGGTATCTTACGAAGTTTCTAGAGGAAATATTAGAACTGTAAGTTCTTTAGCATGACTTAAGTGTTACTGGGGACTGTGGTTTTGGTTGGATCTTGTCTGGGAATAGACAACAATCTACAGCTTTGATTTACCGCATCTTTGTAATTTTCAGGAATTTAGATGTGTTCTGTTTGTTACATTTATATTTTGATTAAAGAAAAAGCAGCTGATAAGCAAGTAAACTAATTAAAGAAACCAGCTGATATTCAGTTGTTTTTTTTTAATTGATGTGTATGAACAAGGATTTAGTTCAAACACGGACTGAAATACCAAAAAGTTTGAAGAGGAATGTATTCAATGTGCCTTCTCTCTGATGCTCCAGGTATATGAATTCTATACCAAAGATCCTCGGAGATATTTACTACGGTCTCGGTACACAAATACCCCCGAAGCTGGCAGCTGTTCTGCCTTCAGACTTCTTCAGTGATGACTCCATGACTCTGGATAGCAAATCTCCAGGCCTTCCACTGTCTTTATCATCTGTCTTAACTCCCAATGCTGTTTGCACAGAGAGTGATCAGCTAGAGGAGCTGCGCACCAGATCTGCCAAAAAGAGAAGGTAATAATTCCAAACAGGAGGCAGCTTTTTGTTGCAGCCTTGGCTGTGGCTGAGAAGTTATCTAATCTGCATGTAGTCATCTTTGTTGCTGAATATGAATAGCTGGTTGGAGCAAGCAGACACCTGCCCATATCTCTGCAAGCCTGAAAGAAAATTTAGGGGCTCTCATTTTTCATTCTGACTTGCCATTGTTGACTATATGGAAACATAATCTTGATTGTGTATTTGCATCTTATGTAAAAGTAAAGTTCATGAGCACCTTCCATGAGAGGAAAAGAATGTTCTGCCCTGCAGTAGGTGACTATATTTTTAAAGTTAAAACTGTTTTTCTGTAGATGTCTGTGTTGGGGATTCTGTGTATGTTTTAGCAAATTATGAATGAGTTCTAATACCAACCTTAAACTTATGAACAACTATTTATATTGCATATCATCTCTCAGTGTTGTAGTAAGTGAGGTACCAATGCAGTTTGCAATCTGCATTTAAGTAAGCACTTCCTATCTCTACAAACCTAAGTTTAATTGTCAGTAGGTTGATAACTGTGCTTCTGTTCTTATATTAACTTAATCTTTGTATTTTTTCTAAAGGAGTAATGTGTTAGCCAGACACAGGAGCATGACAGAAGCACCACAGAACTTGCGTCAAATTGAAATTCCCAAGGTAGCCAAGAATCCCATCCGAAAGGTAAGACTCTTCCAAAAGCATTGTGTGTGAGTTGTGACACTTGAGTGCAAAAACCCTTGCTGTATATTCCCCTAGTAAGTGTGCCCTGTTTCAGCTGTACACAGACTAAACTGCTTTGAAGGGGAAATTGAAATGTGTGGTTCAGAGCTTACAGTTAACGTTCATAATTAAACATAACATTACACTGCTCATGAGGCTAATTTTTTGTTTGTTTCAGGAGAAATTGCCTTCTTACCTTGCCCCTGAGAAGTCCCAACAGATGCCTTTGTCACAGAAAGAAGCAGTGCAAGGTATATTGACTTCTAGCTCTTTCATGGAAAGGTGCATCTTCAGCACATGTTCTCCCTGTAAAATTTAGTGAGCCGTGATGAAATTATAATGAGGCCTGCTGGAAATCTGAAGGAAGTTTTGCTGAATTCTGCAAAAACTTTGAGGAAAAGATACACATGGTATTCTGTGTGTTCATATGCAGAAAACTTTAATCTTGTATCCTCAAAGAAAACGTTTCCATTCTTCCTTGAATCTTGAAATTATTTCCATCTTTGTCCTGAAAAGAAAATGAGGACAAGAGTGAATTCCTATATCTGGAAACAGGATGTCTCTCCCATATTTTATTAAATACTTGATAATAATAAATCCCATGTGTTCTCTGAACCAATGTGTTTCAGTTGAAATTTTGTAATGCACCTGACGTTGCTCCACATGGGACATTGACTGGCTCCTTTTCCACTACGGCATCTGCTTGTAGCTTATTGTTAGAATAATACAAATAATACTAATTTATAAGAGAAGTCTGGAATGGGTTTAGGGTAGGACATGTTCCAGTAGCAGAAAAAACAACTTTTCAATACTTTGTGGCCTCTAAAAAGTTGTCTTTCCATGCTGGTATATTGTTCTCATCTCTAGTGTCCTGACAAAATTACCTTCCTGTGATTTTTTTTTTTCTTTTTTTTTCTCCTACTTTTAATCAGATCTTTTTTTGATTTTCTTGCCTTACAGAGGTTACAAAGGTAAGGAGGAACCTCTTCAATGAAGAGATACTTTCACCATCGAAAAGGTCTCTGAAAAAGATGCTTAGAAGCCAGTCAGTATCTGCTGTGGAAGGCTTAAAATACAAATGCACTGATGAAGGCACCAAAGGTAGGACATGACTTCCATGTGTAGAATTGTTGTGGAAGAGCTTTTGTTAAAATTCCTATTCTTGCATTCTCAGGTCTATGAAACAATTATGATCTGTTTTTTAATAAAGAGAAAAGGAGGCTATTGTTGTGGCATTTGGAGAGTGAATATTCATGGTATTGATACTGAAACCTATTTTTTACTCCTCAAATCTAATGTTAAAAATTCTTGGTTTAAAAAGGATCTGTGAAAGAAAGATGGATTAATCTCAGTGGTTAACTATGTCTGACATGGTACTATTAATAATATTGAGGGAGTGGGAAGGAGGTGTAGACATTGGACTCTGAAATCATGATAGCTTGTGAATGCTGGGAGACTGTTACATAGTGATTCTGTATTGACTGTCCTTAAGCTGAAGCCTGGACAAAACTGTATTTATTTATTTGTCCTAAGTGCTTTATAATTGTGTGATGTTATAGCTCTTTCATGATTTTTAGATCACCGCAAGTTGTTGACCAAGAGAGTTGCAGAAACACCACTACATAAGCAGGTCTCCAGGAGACTCCTACATAAGCAGATCAAAGGCCGGTGAGTGAGTTCTTTCTGAACTTCTTCAGTAAGTATTGGATATCTAATTAATGGTTATAAGTACTAGGTATCTTTGTGGTCAAAGTGTCATCTTTACTTAAGGCAGTAAGAGAAGCACTGGAGGCTAAATTCCATTGCTTAAAGTGGGGGGGAATACTGCTTGCTTCATCATATAAGTCAGTCTGCTTTTATTCCTGCAGCTAGTGTCTGTTTAGATTCAGTTGCTGGTTCAAGGGCTTCTGAAAAAGCTTGTGCTTTGTTTTGTGGACTCCAGGATGAATTCTAGCATTTACTTCCATGTAGGACTGCTACCTGTACTGCTAGGGAGTAACCCGTGCTAAATTGTATGTTAATAGGAGGCAAAGTGCTCACTAATTGCTAACTTAGAGTAGCCCACAAAGCAATATATTGGTGTAGAACAGAGTACTGCTTTTCAGTCTCTGTGGTAAGTTCTGTTCATCTAAATGTGCTCAGCATGCTAAGTCCAAAATGTCTGTTGTTTCTCAAGGTCTTCTGATCCAGGTTGTGATACTGGTGTTGTAGAAGAATCTCCAGAGAAGGCCATATATGGTAAGCACTGATTTTTCCTTAAAGATGGTTTGACTGTGTTGTAGCTTGTAAGATGAGCATGTTTCAATTTATGTAATTCATGAGTAGTCAGTACAAAAGTGTTGTATTATTTTGATGGTGGAGCATGGAGCACAGCTCCTCTGATAGAACCACTTGCTCCTTGCTGCTCTAACAACCCTATGTAGTAGAAGTTAAGAAAGAGAGGTAGATAGTAACTCTTTTAAATGAAAATGCATGAAGGACTTCGAGGGTGAACAGGATTCTGAGCTGCTGTAATTACTGTCAAACCAGCACAAATTTGCTTGTTTTTTTTTTTCAATGTAACTTCACCATGTTGTGCTGTGACCTTAATACTGCTCCGGTTCCTACTGTAACAGACAGCCACCTGGCTCTGTGGAATGTCTGTTCCGTTGGCTACTGTTGTTCCTTACCCCAGGAAGGAAGAAGAAAACAGCATGGCTGGGCAAGCAGGAAGATTAAATCATCAGCAAAAAGAGACAAGGGAATTAACCAGTCTTTTAACCTGGGTGTGACTTGCATTGAACATGGCTTTTCTAGCATTCCTTTCCATATAATTGCTTGAGAGCAATGAGAGTAATCGTGACTTAGAGAAGGGGTCATCATAGTTCAAAATATTTGTATGCATAAATATTCCAAATCCTCAAGAAAGCTGAAGCTTTCTTCTTCACACACTTGCTTCCCTGTGTGGGATAGTTTGTTGTAGGGAATTCTGTTAGAGTGTGTTCCTTTCAGTTATGAACTGTTCCTGATGATGTGCCCATTGCTGAGGGAGAAGGAAGGCTCAATCTCCAATGTCCTTATGTTTTCAGAAGCAGGTTTGAGAAGAAGCCCACGCATCAAACAGCTGTCTTTGAAGAGAACCTGCTCCAGTGGTTTCTATTCCAATGCACAGCCAAGCTCAAAGAATTCACAGTGCATCCACCAGGGACAAGAAGAGAAGATATGTGCACTGCAGAGTGGAGAAGGTACTGAGTGGGATTTGAGCCGACTGATACTGCTTATCTGAAAAGCTGGCATGGATAGCTCTGAGTTTGATTTGATTTGGCTCTACAAGAGACTGTAAGAAGTTAAGAGCTGTCATGTATTATCTTCTGTAGACAGAAATTCATCCCCAGTAATTATTTTTAATTGGTAATCTGAATTTGGGGGATGGTAAGGCAGCTATTTCCATGATGAATTCACTGCCAACTTAAGAAACCAGTCAGGCCCATCTAACAGAATAGCACTGATTGTCAGTCTGTATTTCTTAAATGCAGTGAAATCCTTGTAAAATATGGGACAGAAATCCTAAAGCTTACTTTCAGTCTACTCTGTGGCAGCATAAAGCAGTGACTGATGGGATCTTCTTTGCTGGCTTTCTCAGTAGGATTATCAGCTAAAAATGGTGACACTTAGTTCTTTATATATTGTATTTATTAGAATCCTTAGTCATGAACCAGAACTATCTAAAGCTACAAGCTAAAAATAGAATAAGAGGCTGAGCTATTTTATACTTTTTTTTGCCATTGAACTGCTCTTTTTACAGATGGGTATTAACTTAATATTGGGAAATAACAATAATTCTGGTGAAGCTTAACATTTATTTAGAAAAGAACATGTCAGGGGTATGAGCTTTTTACATTACTGAAATGTAATGTATTTCACACATCTGAAATGATTCAGACAATTGTGGCGCGTTACTTGATGTTAGTTAAATAGTACTGTTCCATTTTACAGGCCTTAAGCAGAATTCAGAGACTCCCCCTGTCCAAACTCCCAGGAGATTTTTCTTTGGTGCAGTTACTGATATGTGTAGTCCTGCAGAGAAGCATTCACCTGGAAGGAGGAGAACGAGAAAAGACTCCTTACACTTAGAGGAGCCAACTTCCTGTCAGGTAGAAACAATTACCCCTCTCTCTCTCTCTTTCTTCCCGTTCCCTTTCTCTATTCATGTTTAATCAGATCTATGCATCTTAAATTTATTGTTTGTTAAGTCTAATCAAATGGAGTTTTGCATTTTAAATTTTGGGAAATAAATAAGGAGATGGGTAGATGATACTGCTGGAATACAACAAGCATGATTCTTTAATTTATTTTTTCCCCTGCAGACTCCTAGAAAAACACCTCATAAATTTGCTCACAAGCCACTGAATTCTGTCAGTAAACCACCAAGGAGATCGCCTCGCATTGTCCACAGGACACCACAGAAACTGGAGAAGACTCCTGGTAAAAGTCCAGGAGCTAAACAGACTGTAGCTAAGTGTTTGGGAAAGTACTTTTCTCCTGCTGCACAAAGGGTTAAGTCGCCATCTGCGTTAACTGAAAGCAAGAGGGTTCACTTACTGCAGGTAACTTCTGACGAGTGTTCTGCAGCACAGAGGTTTTCCCCTCCTTGCAAAGAGTCTGGCTTGCAAACACCAGAACATAAAGGGTTCACAACACTCAGTACCTCATTATTACCTGCAACAGATTCAAATCCAACTACTTCTTCCCCCTCTGTTGTCCAAGAAAGGTGTTCTACAGAACTTCAAACTCCAAGACGTTCCTCAAGATACCTCTCAAAATCCGCATGTACAGTTAGTGCTCGGAGGCAAATCCTAACAAAGGAAATTCAGGTGCACTCAAATCCTTTATCTCGAGCAACCAAAAGGACTCCCAGGAAACATGAAGATCCAGGTTCAAAGTTATGTACAAGCCCACTGAGTACAGAAATACCTCAGCTTGCTGTGAGGCCAGAGCCTCTCTGCAGTTCTCCCCTCTGTGGAAGTTCCATGAACACTGTGACAATCTGCTCTCCTTCCCACGCTCAGGCTGAGGAGTCTGACTGGGCACCTAGTGCATCTAAACCATCTCAAAAGTCTCCAGGTGTTACTGGCACTTCACTGAGGTCCCTGCTTCACACATCCAAGCACGGTAAATGTGAACCAGATTCTAGAGAAGAGAACCTTGCGTTTGCATGTGCAGCACTTTCTGAAAATAAGGACAGTCATCCTGATAGTGGTGGCAGCTGTTCTGTAGAAAGCCTTCAGCTTTGTCAGTCCCAAATTACTGAAAATACCCTTGTATTGCAGAAAAATAAACAGATGGATATAGCATCTCAGAAGTCTCCTTCGAGAGAGGACTTGGAAAACTTGGAAAAGCATTTGTCTCCAAAGCCTTTTGCTGGAGGGCAAATGCATGCACAGGATGCTGAGATAGACTGTGAGTCGTTGGTTAAGGAGGGGAACTCTAGTGCAAACAGCCGTGAGTCCTTCCTAAGTGATCTGCAAACAGTTAGTGATGACTTGGAACAAAGAACTCTGCTGAGGGAAAAATATATAGGGCTGAAGGATCCAGGTCTTAAGAAACGCTCCAGATTTGCCCTGAATACATCGCCTCCTGTGCCAAAATCTGCTACTGCCTATTCCTTACGCTGCACTGCTGACAGGAGGCAGCGGGAGGCTGCAGCACGGATGGGAGATCCTCAACTTGCAGCCAAGTTCTCTACTCCTAAAAATCGTAGCAAACTCCCTTCTGCCAGCCCACCAACTTATGAAGTTGAAATTGAAATGCAAGCTTCAGGCCTGCCCAAACTTCGCATTAAGAAAATTGGCTCCTGCTCATCACTGGAAGTTCAACCTGAAGCAAGTGCCAGCAAACCCAAGGGAGGAGAAAGCTCTTTTAGTGATCTTGCTATGACCTGGTGTAGCAAGCACCCAGGAAAACTAGCAGCTGCCTGTGTTTCACCATCCTGCTGTCGTTCTTCTCACAGTACACCTGGGAAAGGTGCAGGACAGACCTACATATGCCAGTCATACACCCCAACAAGCTGTGCCTCTAATGTCACCTCCCCATTCCCCATGGAAGCGGGAGTTCTCCAGACACCTTCTCCAAAGCAGAAGGGGAAGACTACCCCTGATGCCATCAAGGACTGGCCTCGGAGAAAGAGAGCAGCAGGCAGCACTGCCAGCACAAGCTGTGGTCAGAGTGAGAGGAATGCCGACGAACGGGCATGGATGGCAACAGGCAGAGAAAGAACAATGAGGATCTCAGAGCGTTGCAGCAGCAAAGTAACAAATACTCTCGGGGAATTTGAACTGGAAGGGATTTGCAGGCTCCAGGATCAGGCATCTCCTAGTGACTCTGAATCCAGGGCTGATGAGGACTCTGCCATGGGAACTTTTGGCTTGAAATCTCGGAAGCGGGTCTTTACTTACCTATCACCAGAAAAGGAGGAGACTCATGATGCCAAGAGATCATGCACTGATAGGTGCAGCTTGGATCTCACTGGCTTTTCCACAGATGAGGGAAACAGGAGCAAATCAAGGACAGATTCTGTACTTCCTGAGAAACCAGGACCATGTGCACTCAAAACACTTGAGCAGCACAGTTGTCTAGGGGATGATGATGTCTTCTTTTTGTCAGGTAATTAAGTGGCATGAAAGACACTCCACTGAGATTCAGACATGGTTAAAAATGGGCGTTAAACAAAAACAAGAACACAGTTATTTTCTCTGTGATTATCTGAGGGAGAATGAGGTGGGAGAGTGGCTTGGAGATGACATGAAAATTTATGTGGAGAGGAAGATTGGATGTGAGGAATTCATCCATTGCATATTAATGATGGGAGAGATATCAGAGAAATACAAAAGAGCAGGAGGCTGGAGGAATTAAAAGGAAAGTTTGAAAACTTGAGGAGGGAGGATCCCACTTGCATCCAGCTGATGATTTATTTGGGTTTGTGTTGGTGCCACTCTCTGTTTCTGCCCAACATCCATCTCTGAAGCCAACTGTCTTAAACCCAAAGCTTGGCTGCTTCAGAGTAAACTGGAGCATTGACAGGGTTAGTCCTGTGGATGTTCGTATTTATTGGCCTGTTGCAAGTGGGTATCAGAAATGATTGCCTTGCTAGCAATAATGTATCAATAGGTGTATAAGTTTAAGCTGCCTGTTTGCTTTTGCTGTGGGTACAGATGAATGACCTTGGTGAAATATGCTGTCCTAGGCCTGTAAACAAGGCCTTGTGAATTTCAAATACTTAATCCAGTATTGTTGTAGAAATTACATGTTACAGGGGACTGTGGCAGGTGGTGTTGCGTAGTCATTGCATTAAGCTTCAGTGTCTGTTTCTTCAGGAAACGTTTGTATACAGAGGCAGTGTCTTACTTATTCACCAGATATCACAGAGAAAAACAGGTAAACTTTAAAGCAACATCAGTCCATGTCGAGGACATGAAATAATAGCAGTGTTTAGCCTTAAGATGGTCCTGTAAGAGGCTTTCTGTACCTACAGACCTTGTGTTTGTATTTACAGATCATCCTGGTTGTAACAGTTTTCTTCCAGGACATATGATGTACCTAAGGATTAACTGTGTTTGACCTGAGTAAAGTGCTTATTTGCTAAACCACCTAAGGAAATGAAACAATGCTAATTCCAGACTGCCAGTTATCTTCCTTGAATGCCAGAAGTCCACTGTGCCAGCCTGGAGTTTGTTTCAGATAATCTCAAAGTATCCCATGTACTGATGGCAGTTTTGCAGTGGATAAAGGCTGTGTGTGAGACTTAACACTCGAGTTGGTGAGTGGTTTTGCTGCAGCTTCTCTCTGTGCTTCTCCAGGCTCAACTCCACCCCTGAAGAGCACGCTCTCGGCCAGCAGCCTTGTAACCTTGACCCAGTCTCCATTGCTGTCTCCACCGCCAGCTCGGAGGAAGCATGTCCAAGGTAACAGGTTGCCTCCAGTTGTTATTTGGCTTCTTGGAGTCACCAGTGAACTCTGGAAAACTGTGCCTTTCATTTTTCTTTCTGTTTTTGTAGAAGAGGAATCTGATGCTGTCCAAATCGCTGCCAACCAGGAGCTGTCTCCATTCCACATCATGGTTTCCAGGAAGCATCGCCTTAGCAGGACTTACTCACGGAAAAAGCTGCTCAGCTGAAGTCTGGAGCCAGGACAGCATGGAAAACTTTGCATTATCCCAGCTGGACAACAGGCTTTTTAATAAGGACCTTATATTTTGTGCTAGACTGGAACTGCTTGGGATGGTAGGAGACTGGATGCAAGCACGTGGCAGTGGAAATAAGGACCACTGTAAAAGTTTGTGGGTTTTTTCAAACATCACTTGCAGCATCTCTCCATCCATTCAAAACCTGGCTCAGTCTTTCTGGCACTTCTTGTGGTATCTTGCAGTGAGCTCTGTAGTGAAGGTTCAGTTCTCCCAGGTCAGGAGGGAGAATTGTCACTTTTCTGCAGCTTCCTTATAAAATAAACTGATGTGAACTTTCAGTGTTCCTTAATCCAAAAATGTGTCTTTAGCCTGAGGGATGGGGGCTGGAGGTGAATGGGTACAAAACAAGCTGCATTCTCGTACTCTGTTTTGTCCTCATACTCTTCAGTGCATTCAGTTTCCCACAGCTTAGTAGGAAAATAGCAAGAGCATTAATTACTCAAGTGCCAAGAGTACAGAAGAGGGGAACATCTTTGTAGATGATGAATAGTTTGGTGTATTTGCTCCTGGCCACTGCTGGATAAGCAGGTGCTGATAGAGTGACTTCATTGTCCTTTTCTGCAAACTTGCAGAGAGCCAGAGAAGACCAGCTGGGGAAATGTCCTTGAGAGGTAAAACTTGAATGGAATAACTGGAGATGACAGTTCCAAGACTACCCAGCTGAGTCACTGATTAAATGGTGACTTAGTGGCCTGTGACACATTTGCATTCTAACCCCATGCAGAGAGCAGGAGCTGTGATTCAGTGCCTGAGATGTTGCCTACAAGGGGCTAAAATGGCATGTGATCTTTCTTCTGTGAGCTTTTTCACAGAATCAGAATTACATAATATTCTGAGTTGGAAGGGACCCACAAGGATCATTTTCCTGCCACGTGCATGGCAAGATTTTGGGGAATTCACCCCATTGTGTCTACTGAACACACAGGAACTGGAGAGCTGTGAAGGTAATGCGAGGTCATCCTAGAACCAGGCATGGTAATACAGAGGTTTGTTAGGTGGCTTTAAGGGGCTAAATGGGATTGAATGGAGCTTGCTTCCTGGGAACACTGCATTGTGGGGAAAACTGTCAGTTTGCCTCTGCAAAGAGGGGAGGAAGTTTGTACATACTAATAATTATTTTGTTTCTGGGAGAGGTGCTCCTGCTTCAAGGACCTGAACTAACACACAAGCACGGAGATCCAAATCTACTACTTGCTTCCAAGTAGGATGGATTGTTATTTTCCCTGTTGAAGATCTTTGTTTTCTACAGCAGAAAATAACACCTCTGAAGTTAATCCTGTGCAGGCAGTTTAGCTACACCCAGAGCCTAAATACTATCCCTAAATACCCCCTACTGCCACACCACTACAGACAAGGAGGAAGATCAGATGATTCCTACATCAGATGTTGGCTTTTTACTTGGTGTGTTACTCCTTGAGTGGTGCTTGTAGTAGCTGTGTGCCTCGTGATTTCAGGCTGAAGCAGTGGCTTGCTTTTTGGTGTCAGGTGGCCGAGATGCCCTTTTCTCCCTTGCCCTTCTTAAAGCAAATACCTGGGCTTTTGTTTCTTGCTCTGCCAGAATTAAACTTATGTCTCCCTTCCTGAGCTGTCAGTGTTAAGTTGCAGGACTGTATTTAGTCTCCCTTACATCCAGACTAGAAGTTCTCTCAAGAATAGGAAAACACTGCTTAAAGCAGTTTTTAGGCTGCAACAGAAAAACAGAACCAGAGTTACTTTTGTCCTGGAAGTTTTAGACAATTCTGCTGCTGGCTGGAGATGCTTTTTCTGTGGCAACTTAATGTAGGAAGTCTACCACCTCTAGCTGAGAGCATTTAAACAAAGCAGATATTTAAACATTAAGGCTACACTGTGACAGCAGCAGACTTCCCATGCAGTGACCCTCTGACAAGTGACTACTTCATAAAGCTCACTCTGCTTTATTAGAAAAGTTACAGTAGAAATGTAAAAAACCCAAAGTTGCTACAAAAAAAAAAAAATGTACAAATTCTGCAGGACTGCAGAGCATCTCCCTCCAAGGCTGCCAGGGCTCAGCAAGCCCTGCAGCAAGAGGTTTCCAAATTGTAAACAAGTTTTTAGTGTTAGAGGCCAGGGTGGGAATGTGTCTCCTGCTTCACAGTGTTTAAGTTGCTTGAGGGGGCAGCGTCCTCTTAGTGCTGTCTGGACTGGCAGCAACATGGGGAATGTAGGCTGGTGCTCCCATACCTTACACGTTCCCTTATGATGAAAAGTCTCTTAGGCCTCTGAAATGTAACAGGGTTGGAGCCAGGTTGGCTTGTGGGACAGGAAGGCACTCAATCTCATGTCAGCAATACCCAGGGCTCCCTGCCCTGTGCCAGGTGGATGTTAAACCTGTGTCTAGAGAGGGTTTTTCCTCACGTCTATCATGGCTGGGTGGTAAGGCACTGGGCTCATGTTCAGGCTGGCTCTGCGCAGCTCCCGGCGGGCCTTGGAAGCAGGAGCCAGGCTCCGAGGTGGGTGCAGCTCGTGGGGCTGCCCTGCCCTCAGCAAGTGCTCCACATCCCTCTGCCGAAGGTCCCCGGGGCTGTCGTTGGGCAGGGAGGAACGTCTCCACGTGGAAGGCAGAGGGGCGTGCACCAGGTCCCTGCTCTCATCCCTGACCCGATGGCTCTCTTCAGCGACAGCCAGGGGCACGGGCTGCTCCCCAAGGCTGGGTTCCTCACAAGTCCCGAGCACAGGGGCAGCTCTGTCCCCAGCCCCGTGAATGCTTTGCTCCATCCCTGTGGGGAAAAATCGAGAGTACAATGAGGTATCAGAATCTCTACTTTTCTCACCAAAATTGGTGCCTGTAGAGCGCTTTGCTGAAGGACCTGTACCCTCACTGCTCCAAGCTTTTGCCACCAAGGATGGGAATTGAAACTCTTTTAACTTGGTAAGAACAGCAAAGCTCCAGCCTGGGTTTCCTCTCACCTTTGGTCTGTCCAGGATGGAGGTTCATGCTACTCAGTCTCTGGTTCAGCTCCTGGTTTGCCCACATGTAACGGCTCAGCTCCTTTTCCAGAACCTGAATCCTTGTCTCATACTGCTGCTTGCTGCTGGCCAGCCCCTCATCCATGTGCTCTGTGAGAAAAAACAAGGCCATTTCAGCCTGCAAGCAGCCTGAAAGACAAAAGCAGTGGCACTGCTGCCTGTGTGGGGGGATCTGGGGGGGTTACCACGGCTCTGCTGCAGCAGTAACTGCATGTTCTGCTCGTGCTCCTTCTGCTGCAGGGTGAGCTGCCGGTCCATCTCCAGGCGCTGGCGCTCCACGGCTGCCTCCAGCCAGTACACCAGCTGCTGCTGCTCCTCCAGCTGCATCTCCAGCTCTGAGAAGGCAATGTGCTGCCTGTGCTGATCCTCTCGCAGTGTCACCACCTGGCCAGGGCCCAAGAGCAAGGAACACCTCAGCTCCTTCAGCACCTGGGGAGACTTCCTGCCCCACTGAGCCCCAATCAAGTTAGTTTTTTTGGTGCAGCTTACAAAGGTTAGTAGTGCTGGAATGTCAGAGCTGCCTTGTGGAGGGAAGAGCAAGGTGTGGCTGCACTGATGTGGCAGAGCCACTGCAGGGATCCATGCATCTTATGACTAGTTAAGCCCCTCTCCCAGCTGGGGGGTCATGATGCTGTGGCTTTGTGGTCTGACTTTACAGGGCAAAACTACAGTAGGAGGCAGGGAGAAAGCTTGAAACTGAGGAAAACAAAGAGTGTGGTCAGATCATCATTTCTGTTAACAGTTGCTTTCAAGCTATGTTACATTAATTGTGTGTTTTGGCTAGCCAATAATTTAAACACTAGTAGCCAGTAAATGAATGACAGCTCCCACCAGCACAGAGGGCAGTTGTCTCCCACCTTGTCAAAGTACTTGCAGAGCAGAGCTCGGGTCTCAGAGGAGGAGAGGTAGCTGAGCTTGGCCATGAGGTTCATCTCACACTGGGACAGCAGGCTGGCCGAGGCCCGCAGGACTCGCTGCCTGCACGTGATGGACTCGTTCTTGTACTCGATGGCTGCATCCAGAGCCTCGATTGCCTCATCCAGCTGGAATAAGATCCGTTCTTCCTGCCAGGAAGAGCTGCAGTTAATGGGCAGCAAAGGGTTCATTCTATCTCACCCTGCCACAACCTTCCCTGTCAATTCAATAGTGCTGGTGAGAAGCTGGGATATGCACAGTTTGGGAATGAGGGGGAGCATCTGCTAACGACCCTCTGCTCAGGTCTTTCCTTCTCTCCTACTACGTCATGCTCTCACAAGAGGAGCAGCCTAGCCCAGGCAGAGGTACCTCTGGGGACAGCAAGGTGCCCTGACGCAGCTTGTTGTCGAGCTCCAGCCTCTGTTTGAGCAGCTGGTCCTTCTCCTGGCGCAGGCTGTTGATCTCCTGGCGGATCTGCTGCTGGTCGTGGGCACTGCCATGTCGCAGCTGCCCATTCTTCTCAGTCAGTTCCTTCTCCAGGTGCTCCAGGCGGCTGGACACACGCACTATGTCATCTGTCAGGGCCTGCAGCACAAGATGCTCAAGGATGTCTGCTCTAAAGGCAAGTCAGGCCCTCAGCCCCTTTCTACTCCTTCTGTAGGTCAAGTGATCCCACAGACAGACATAAGCCAAAGGCTAACAAACCACTAGCTCAGAGGCACAGCACAACTAGACTGTTATGTAGAGGCAGATTTCCCACTCACTTCCCAACACCATTTCATCCTGGCCTGCAGCTCTCTGCCACCACAGGATAGGCTCCACCTCTGCTGGAAATCAAGCAAGGGGATGAGGTTGTCACTCTTGTCCTACCTGGCTGGAGCGCAGGCGTTTACTCTCCAGGCCATTCTTCTCCTGCAGCAGGGCTTCCTTTTTGGCCACAATAGCTTCCCGCTTCCTCAGCTCATCTTCCAGCTCATCCAGGGCTCGGCGCTGCTCAAGAACTTTATCCATCTCCATGTCCAGCCACTTCTTCTGCTCCTCGATTTTCTGATGGAGGGAGAGGCAAAGGGCATGTGTGTATGTGTGCAGACAGCAGCAGCAATGCCCAGGACTGCTAAACAGCAGTGGGGTTGAGATCAGAATGAGTCTCGATTCCATCTCTGCTAACCCAGACAGCCCAGGCTTTGCTGGTTTTATCTTTCCAGCTCCTCCAAGAGGCAGAACTAAGCTAAATCCCCAGTTAAACTCCCCAAGGAGTCTTTGGGGGACACATCTCCCACCACCCTTCTCCTAACAGAAAATATTTCCAAGTTTCTTTACCAATGCTATGATTTAGAAGAGATCCTGGTCATGGGAGTAAGATAAGATCTAAGTTCTCTGCTAATGGGTGCAAGTGATATTATGGACTGTCCTCAAGGGCAGGGTGGGCTGAGCTCCCTGTTTTGAAATCTCCCGTCAGCCTCCAGTCTGCCAAGCATTCCCCCTGAACAGGAAAGAGGAGGCAGGCTCGCTCTGTCTGTACCTGCTGCTGCTCCAGGCTGATCACAGAACCATTGCTGCCGCTCCGCCGCTTCCTCTGGAAAGCTGCAATTTCCTCTGTTTTGATGCGCAGGATTTTCTGGTGCTGCTCGTGCTTCAGTTCCAGTTCCTGGGTGCGAAAGAGCAGCTATGAGCATGGAGGGAGTGGAAGATGCTTGCCCTACAGCCAGGGGCTGAGGGACAAGTTATGTTCTCCTCTAGCTCTTTGGATACTCTATCTCTATGCTCTCCAAGACAATCACAGACCCCATCAGAGCTATCCTGGCCTGCCCAGCAGCTTGCAGAACCCGCCCATCGTCACCCTCACAAATACCACAGTAACACAGCTGCCCCTGCCCATTCCTACCTTGACTCGGTGCTGTCCCTTGTTCACCTCTGTCTCCAGCCGCCGTTTCTGCTCGCTCTCCTCCCGCAGCCGCCGCTGCAGCTGGCCCTGCTGCCGCCGCATCAGCTGGATGTTCCTCTCCAGCTCCTGCACCCGCTTCTCGCTCTGGGCCGAGAGCGACACCAGCCTCTCTGTCGCCTGCTTCTTCTTGCACAGGACCTGCCAGAGGGTGAAAGATGCCCTTAGCCTTGGCACCTCCCTCGCGCCCTTTGCAGAGGTGCCCTCAACTCTGCCCCCGCTTGCTGCCGGGTGGGCAGATCTCTTCCCACTCACCTGTGCCTTGCTCTGCGCGGCCGCCACACGTGTGCGGTACTCCTGCAGCTTGCGCTTCTCCCCGGGGTCCCACAGCTCTTTGCCCTCCAGCTCCTGGAGCTGCTTCTGGCTGTCACTCAGCTCTGCCCGCACCTGCTCCGCTTCCTGCTCCAGCTCGCTGATCTTCTGGCTGTACTGCCTGTTCAGAGCCTGGGCATCCTTGCCTGCAACACAGCCCCCTCCCTCACAGCCAGGATCCTAACTTTCCTCTCTCTCCCCAAGTATTTTTGACTGCCCTCTTTCTCTCAGCCACTGCAGGGAAGGGAGAAACCAGTAGGAAGGGTTTCTTTTAGCTATAAGAATGGAGAAACAGGGCTCTGCTATCTACAGGAGAAGGGATGGAGCACAAGCAATACAGGGAGAGAAGATGAGGATGGAAGCACAGACCACACATCACAACGAGGGGGATGTTTCATGAGAAATGGGTGCATTTTTCTGCCAGTAGCTTTGCACCTGTCTTAATGAGCTCCATGATCAGCTCCTCCTTCATGCGGATGTTGATCGCCAGCTCTCGGATCTTCTGCTGTGCTTGCACCAGCCTCCACTCAGAGTCCTTTCCTGGCAGGCGCTCCCAGGAACCAAGCAGTGGCTCCCGCTTCCCACAGACCTCTGGAACACAGATTCCCAGGTAAGGAAGGTCCCATCTTAGCAGTCAGGTGACAGAAGGACAATCTGATCTCACATCTGTAGCCAGGGTCTGGCATAGCATTGCCCAGAGTCACCTGCAGCTTCCACCAAAACACACACTCTAACCAGACCCCAGGAGTTCAAGTTTCTCCTTATCAAAAGCAGCTGGGCTGTCACCTGCTCCAGTTTTGTCCCCTGGGATTATCCAAGTGGAACACCAAGAGCACCCAGCCAAGTACCCTCCAGCCTGCAGCCTCCAGCCCAACAACCTATGGTTGCTACTTGCCTTTTGACAGCTCTAGCTGCTCCTCCTGAATTGAGTGGGCATTGCCTCCATTTGGCTCCTCATTTAACATACAAATCTCTTTCTTGCTCCAGTTTTGGATCCCATTTCTAGAAAGAGCAGCAAATCTATCAGTTGGGTCTGGGCACTGCCAGAGCTGTTCCCAGTGAGGACCCTCATGAGCTACAGGATTCAGAAGGAGATGGAAACAGTAGCTGTGGTCAGCTAACTAAAATGGTAATTACCTCTGCAGGGAGCAGTGAAGTGTCTCAGCAGAATCACTGACCACACAGGCAGCATTTGCTCTGAGACATGAGCTGAGCTGCAGCCAGGTCAGGGCACTGCACAGGGCTGGGACAGCCTCAACTCACCGGCGCTGGGACAGGGAACGCTTCTGTTCCCACTCCTCCACCTCCTCTCCCGAGGACAGCTCTGATGGCTTCTCCGAGTCCTGGCTGAGCTCCCTCCTTAGCCCCCCATCTCTGACCTCAGGATCACCAGTCAGGCACTGTGTGTGGTTCGGGTGACAGCCTGCTGGCTCCTCCTCCGGGAAGGAGGAACTGCTGTTGAGCTGCTGGGGCACAGAATGGGAAAGGGAGGAAACGTGCTGCATGAGAGCCAGTGTCAGGAAAAGCAGCTCCCAGCTGGGTATCACTGCCAGACACAAAGAAAAGCAACAAAATGGGGCTGAGTCTATTTTCAGGAGCACTGGTGTGTTGCCAGACCCAGCTGTCTGCCCTCCTGCCTTCTGCTGCTCAGACATTGCTCAAATCTGGGACTTGCCCGTAACATCAAAGTAAAAGCCTCAGTTTTGAAGCTGGGCTGTTTTTGTAAGACTTGTGAAACTCTCTGGTTTTGAACATGGAGTGCAGTCCTCTGGACTATGTTTCTGATTAGGGTCATGTTTAACAGCAGGGAAAAAGCAATTCCTACAGTGGAGAAAAGATAAGTAAAGAGGCAGCAGTTCTACAACAGCACAGCCCTGTGCCCTCACCTTCCTGCAAAGGACTCTTCCACTCTGCTCAGGAAGGAGCCCTGAGGGAATGCCACCAAGGCCATGGGACGGGGCAGCATCCAGTGGGGCTGTGTGAGGTCTCTGGCTGGCAGTCACCAGGTGAAGGTTTTCCAGCAGTCCTGGTACACACAGGTTTGGCATGGCCATCTCCAAGCGCACATGCAGCTCTGAGATCTTATCCTGCTGCTCCTGCAGTTTGTCACTCTAGGAAACAATGAGAAAAATGTGATTTGATACATGTTGATCTCAGAGCTGCTGCAGAGGAACCTGAAGGCTTGGCTTGTCTCCCTTGGGCAGGAAAGGGAGGAGTGGGGCAGGTCCCTACAAACAGAGCAGAGCTCAGAAATACCTGCAGTTTATACTGCTCCATGGCATCCTCCAGGGCAGCCAGGAAATCACGGTTCTCCTCCTCCAGGCGCTCCACTTGCCTCTGCAGTTTGGCCACCTGCTCATCTTTGATGGACTCACATTTCTTCTCGGTGCTCACCTGCTCCCCAAAATACAAGAGAAGCAGACTCAGCATCCACCTTTGTCCTTCCCTTCCCATGCTGGACTCTGCAAGGGCACAGCAGCTCTGCAGATCCAGATCTTTCCTGCAAAGTGGATCTCTCAGCTGCAGCTGAATCCAGCTTCTTCCTGCCTGCTGGGAGGACAGTGTCTTTCTGCCTCCCTACAGCCTCTTGGAAAGGATGCTTCTCCTCCTCTCCTTCTCCTGACCCCTCCATCATGCCGTGCTGGGGCTGCTGCCTCCTGTGGCTGCCAGATGAACCCAACCTCAGAGCTGTAACACCCCAACTGTTACCTGGGCTTTTGCCAGCTTTGAGCCTTGTGCCTCAGTGCTCTGGTCTTCCATGGAGGTGCTCTCAATGCCGCTGTCCAGCCCGGCCGAGGTCAGCTCGCTCCTCTCGCTCTCCACAGCGCACAGCCACTCCTTAACGCGCAGGATCTGCTCCACTGTCAGGTTGCTGTCCTCCTGGAGCTCCATCAGCAGCCGGTACGCGGCGTCGGTGCAGGTGCGGTAATGGGCACACTCTGCCAGCAGCCGCGCCGTGGGGTCGGGCACACAGCGCTTGGCGCTGCCCGAGCGGTTGATGATGCGGGTCTCGGAGCGCTGCCGCTGCTCCAGCGCCTTCTGCAGGTTCTTTATCTGCAGGTGAAGCTCCTCGATGTGCTCCGTCTCCTTGCGGCAGTTCACCACAGCCTTGTTTTGGATGTTCTGAGCCCGGCTGGCGTAATTCAGCGTGTTGAGGCTCTCGTCGAAATCAGAGGAGGATGGGCTGACACAGGCTATCATCACGGTCTGGGCATTCCCCCCCAGAGAGTCTTTCAGGATCCTAGGGAAGAGGACAGTGATTAAAATAGCTGAAATACAAAACAACACAGGAATCAGAAGGTTTTCAACCCTCTTCAGAAGTTAAGCCCCAGGAAAATGATATTCTTGCTCAGTAGTTGCTTTGGTACTAGTGAGGTGAACGGAATCATTAAACAGAGGATTTACAGTTTGCACCATGGCAAGTTTCCATCCTAATAATTCCTGAGACTGGGAGCTCACTGACTCTATGATCACTGCTAGGTATGTGCTGCAAGGGATCCTTCTGGAGATTGCAAAGGCTGCCTCCTCGAGCTAAGAACCATCAAACAAGCCTATCAGAAGCCTTTTTATTCCCTGCCAGGCAGGAAGGGCAGGATAACCCACAGTGACACCCCAATTTGGCTTCAGCATTGTAACTCACACAAGCCTTGTCTTCTCCAGCACTGAAATGAGCTAGTTAGTAACTTCTATCCTGACCTCATTGCTCCTCAACCTTCTTTAAATGAAAACCTGCAGAGAGGATAGACCTGTAAAAGGAGCCTGCGAGATATAGGGGGTCCTGGTCCTAATGATACCTGGTGATTTTGGAGTCCCTGTACGGGATGTGGGTGGTCTTTCTCCGAGGATCTCCCAAAGCACTGATGACATTGCCCAAGGCCAGGAGGCCACAGTTGATCTGGATACTCTCCTTCAGCCTCTCCCCTGTGTTTCCTGTCTTCACAATTCGCTCTGAGCCTGCCAGGTCAACAAAGTGGAACTTGGAAACCAGGACCTGTCCGGTGGCAGGGACAGAGGGCGGGCGGTGGTGCAGGGGGAGGCGCCCGGCCCCACGCCGCTGTTCCATGGTCACCGTGAAGATGGTGTGAGAGCGGCTCGACTGCCTGTTGATGTGGGTAGCTCCCGTGTGCTTGGCTGTGTTCCCCATCTCCAGCAGGCTCAGCACCTCGTCCAGCCCTTCCACTTCTGACTCCTTCACACCGCAGAGCACTGCAAAGCAAAGGGAGCTGTGGCTGGGAGGGACGGGCTGTCCAATGATGCGGCTTCTCTGCACCACCTGGTGCTGTCACCCTGCTCACACTGTGCCATGCACAGACCAGCTTTCAGGACTAAGCACACCCGTCTGCTGCAGGAGACAGACAAAGGGATGGAGGAAAAAGAGCTGGCTCTGTCTTCAAGGATAGATAACCCAGCCCTGGCCTCTGACATGGGGAGAAAAGGAGCCCGTTCGCAGCTACACCTACCAATGTTCCCCTTGTCATCCTCCCGGATCTGGATGTCTTTGCTGGCTGTATCCACCTGCAGCAAGTCCCGAAACTCCTCCTTGTACACTTCCAGGTAGGACACTCGTACCGTATAGTCAATCAGGTCATTCTCATCGATGAGCCTGAAGGTTTCAGCCATGGCTCGGGGGATGATGCCCTGCTCATCTTCATTGATGGAAGCTGGCAAAGAGAGGCACACAGTCACAGGGAGCAGGGAACGTCCAGGGAGCCCATGCTGGATAGGGACAGAAGCCTTCCTGCAGCACATGTCAAATGGAAAGGAGCAGCCTCACAACCCTCCCACAGCTCAGCCCTCACACCCCAGGTTAAACATCCCACAGGACCTTTGGGCAAATCCTGTCCCCCTGCTGTGCTGGATCAAGCAATGCTGCTCATTTCCAGTCCTTCCTCAAGAAGGAAAAGGTACCTCAGCATTTTAGCCAGTAGGAAACACCATGCCTGCAGCTACAGTGTGCTGTCCTTTGAGGCCAGCATGACTCCACAACTTTTCCCAACTCCGAGAAGTGTTTTTTTTGGTGCTTGAAGCCTGCTTGTATGTGGCCACAGCACTCTGCTCTCTGAATTTTAAATGGTTTCCCTTTTGTCTCCAACAGCTGTGTAAAAAGGCAGTTCCCAAGTCTGGTGCAATGATAGCCTGAACTGGGAAACTGAAAACAGAAATAGACTGACAGTATGGTAACAATTCAGTGTTTACAACCTACGCAAATAACTAAAGCTGACTGAAACATTTACAATACATCCTCTGTAAGAGATCACAATGCCATTAAACAGGAGGAAAAAGTTTTCTCTTTCCCCTTTTCCTTCACATAAAGAAACAAACAGCATTAACTCCTGCAAGCCTCCCTCTATCCTTAGTTGATCTCAGGATGTAGGAAGATCACCACCACCTCCAGGGCAGGTGGAGGACCAGGTCCTCTCCCTTGTCCTGCAGTGGAAGAGGAGAAACCCTACATGCCGTGATCTTCAAGGTGTTGTCCATAGAGGGTGGCTACAGCAGCATGGAAGGAGGGAAGAAATGGCTGCTGAGGGAGAGGGGTGGTGGTGGAGTGGGGATGGGCTGGGGGAGGTTGACAAGGTGGAAGGGTTGGTTGGGACAGTGATGCTGGAAGTGCTGGAAATGATGATGCTGTAGGGTTTAGGGAGAAAGACAGAGCAAAGGTGCTGAAATAGGTGTGGATGGCAGCACCAGTGAGGCTGGTGGATTGGAAGAGATGGCTGGGGTGATGGTGGCGTTGGTGGCTTGTCTGGGAATGGAAGGAGCTGGGGATGGAAGAACATGACAATGTGGGGATGGTGGGGAGAGCTGGGGATAGTGGGGATGGTGGAGGGACAATGATGCTGGCAGGGCAGGGATGCTGGTGAAACAGGGATGCTGGTGAAACAGGGATGTTAGTGGAACAGGGATGCTGGCAGAACAGGGATGCTGGTGGCACAGGGACCCTGGTGAAACAAGGATGCTGCTGGCACAGGGATGCTGGTGGAGCAGGGATGCTGGTGGCACAGGGATGCTGATGGCACAGGGATGCTGGCGGAGCAGGGATGCTGGTGGCACAGGGATGCTGGCGGAGCAGGGATGCTGGTGGCACAGGGATGCTGGAGGAGCAGGGATGCTGGTGAAACAGCGATGTTAGAGGAGCAGGGATGCTGGTGGCACAGGGATGCTGGAGGAGCAGGGATGCTGGTGGAGCAGGGATGCTGGTGAAACAGGGATGTTAGAGGAGCAGGGATGCTGGTGGCACAGGGATGCTGATGGCACAGGGATGCTGGTGGCACAGGGATGCTGATGGCACAGGGATGCTGGAGGAGCAGGGATGCTGGTGGCAGAGGGATGCTGGTGGCACAGGGATGCTGGAGGAGC
>JAWWEE010000016.1:8190134-8209819 GCA_035221455.1 Xenops minutus
GGATGCTGGTGGCACAGGGATGCTGGAGGAGCAGGGATGCTGGTGGCACAGGGATGCTGGTGGCACAGGGATGCTGGTGGCACAGGGATGATGGAGGAGCAGGGATGCTGGTGGCACAGGGATGCTGGAGGAGCAGGGATGCTGGTGGCACAGGGATGCTGGAGGAGCAGGGATGCTGGTGGCACAGGGATGCTGGTGGCACAGGGATGCTGGCGGGCGCGGCGCTGCCGGTGCGGGTGCGGATGCGGCGGGACTCACCGACGCTGGCCTCCCCGATGGTGTAGGTCTTTCCGGAGCCGGTCTGTCCGTAGGCGAAGACGGTGGCGTTGAAGCCGCGGAAGAAGGCGCGCAGCAGCGGCCGCACGCAGGCCCGGTACACGGCCGCCTGCCCCGCCGCCTCGGGCAGCACGGCCGCGAAGCGGAACCGCCGCCGGCCCAGCCACACCTCGCCCGTGGCGGCATCGCCCCGCAGGCACGGCCGGTGCCCCCGCAGCGCCTCCCGGGGCAGCAGCGGCCGCACCCGCACCGCCACCCGCACCGCGGCCCCCTCCGCAGCCATGGCCGCGGCCGGCGCCCCGCGATGGCGTCAAGGCTCCGCCCGGGCACGGGAGGGAGGGAGAGGGAGGGAGGGAGGGAGGGAGAGGGGGAGGGAGGGAGGGAGGGAGGATGCAGCGGAGCCGGGCGGACGGTCCTGGCCAGCCCCCGGGAGAGAGCGGCCGGGGGGACGGGGGGCTGTGCGGTGGGTGCTCCCGAGGAGCTCCGTCGCTCCAGAGATGCTCCATTACTCTGGAGATGCTCCATCACTCGGGAGATGCTCCATCACTCGGGAGATGCTCCATCACTCGAGAGATGCTCCATCACTCGGGAGATGCTCCATCACTCCGGAGATGCTCCATCACTCGAGAGATGCTCCATCACTCGGGAGATGCTCCGTCACCCACTCACATCACCCACTCACGAGGGACCCCGTCCCTCTTGTCATCACCGGTGAGGCATCGCTCCGTCGATGCTGAGATGCTCCACAATGTTCCACACCCCGGGAGATGCTCCGTCTCTCACAAGGGGCTCCCTCTCTCAGGAGGTGCTCGGTCCCCGACGAGACACCCCAGCACCTGCGAGACCCTCCCCGCAGGCATTCCCACGGTCACCACGGGGAAGGGACAAGCGGGTACGCGTGGTTGAGGTGCACGCGTGGGCACCTCCGGGGATGCAGTTTTGGGAGCAGCTGGCGCACACAGCCGGCGCTTCCCGGCCGCCTGCAGCGCTTGGGGCTGGCGGGGCCGGCTCCAGGCACTGACGCATGTTCAGGACGGTCTGAGCGATGACAAAGTTTCTCATCCGGCTGCCTGCAGTCCCCTCCGCACCGCCCCTGCGGTCCCCTGGGTGCCGTGGGAAGCGCCGGGCTGCCGTCGGCGCGGACAGGGGCTGTGCACGCACAGCGGGCACGAACGGCATGGGGCTCCGGCTCCCGCTCCGGCGGAGCACCAGCTTCACCCCCGACCACCCTGCCCTCATGGAGGTGCCCGGCCCCGCTGCCCTGAAGATGGAAGCAAACGTCCTCGTCATGGGAGCGGACGATGTGGGGAAATCAGGTGAGAACGGACCGTGGGCTGGGAGCAGGGGGCTCCCGGGCTGCAGACGGCAGCAGTGGTCGGAGCACCAGCAGCAAAGGGGAGAGATGGGGCTGAGCCCCTTTGGTCTGAGGTGGCGAAGGTGAGCTCAACCTTGTAGGCATCGGGTGAGGGACGGGGGAAGGTGTTTCCCACTGAGCTCAGTTTGCTGATGCTCCGGGTCGTGCTGCTCCACTCGCAGACCAGCCCGTGGCTGGGGGAAACACAGAGGTCGTTCCTGCTGTTGGGAGTTCACAGGGGGATGGTGCCTGACTCTGCTCTGGATTTACAAAGGAGAATCCTTCAGGGTTAGGGTTGTTCTGATGATTCTTATCTTTCCCTCTGCAGCTCTGACCGTACGTTTCCTGACCCGGCGCTTTATCGGGGAGTACGGAGATATGGGTGAGTGCCAGGCCAGGGTTAGGCTGGTTCCCATTCGGGGCTGGGGTCAGGAGGCAGCCCTGCTTCTGCCCACAGGATTTCTTGTTGCCCATCCTGCCTTTCTGCTGCTCCCAGGGGCTCAGTGGTTGTATTTATTCACTGACCCATCTGTTTCTCATCCCTGCTCCAGGGCTGATTCTCTGGGGTATAAAAGGTCCTGGTGGCAGCTGGTGACACTATGAAGATGACTTGTTTTGCTTTTGTTTGTTTTGGTTTTTTTTTTTTTGTTTTTTTTTTTTTTTTTTTTTTTTTTTTGAGGCAGAATTCATCTACAGCCACAACCTGACTGTGGATGGCCGAGAGATTCTCTTCCACATCTGGGATGCCCCCAATTCCCAGGTGAGAAGGCTCCACTCCTATCACCCATTTCCACCCCAGGGACAAAAACCCCCTTTATTGAAAGTTACCTACAGGAAACCACAGGCTGGGAGCTCTAGCTGAGCAAAGCCCTCACATCAGAGATGACCAAGCCCTTCTCACCTGCTGAGCAGAGGGCAGCAGCATTGCTGGCAGAGTAGGCATAGTCACTGTAGCCCTGTGGCTGAGGAGCTGAAGCATTAATACTGCCAGCCCAGACTGAGCACAGGACTGTGCTAAAGAAAAGGAATTGCTGCTCTGAGGTCCCCATGCTGTCACCTGCAGCCTGCAGTGCTTGGCAGCTGGGTGAGGAGGTGAGGACAGTGTTGCTGAAGGCTGAATTGTCCCCCCTTGGTGAGGCCTGCCACACGCTGCTCTGCTTTCCTCAGTACTACTCCCTTTTGCTGTTTATTAGCTGTCCCTGTTCCAACAGGCTCAGGATTGCTGCACCCTCTTCTAGCAGGCAGGTGTGGAGGGAGGGAGCTAGATAAAAAAACCTTTCCTGTCCTCTTTCCCCAGGAGCAGACAGAGGATGGCTCCTCAGAGGAGAAGCGAATTCAGTGGGCAGACAGCTTTGTCCTGGTCTACAGTATCTGTGACCGTGCCAGCTTCAACATCCTGCCCCTCAAAATCCAGTTCATCAAGGCAGCCAAGGAAGGGCAGAGCCAGGAGAAGGTGCCCATCATCATTGTGGGCAACAAACGGGACCTGCACCACCAACGGGTGGTGTCCAGCGAGGAGGGTCGGCTCCTCGCCCTCTCTTTAGACTGTGGTTTCTATGAGGTCTCTGCAGCTGAGGCTTATCATGGGGCTCTCATGGTCTTCCATGGACTGGCCAAGCGCATCCCAGACACCAAGCTGGCACTGAAAAAGGGTACAGGGATCCGTGGCATCGTCAAAACCATGTCGGCTGTGTTTGCCCGTAAACGAACGGACTCCCTCTGAGCTACAGATGGATGTTGCTGCTCTCTGTGCTGCCCAGCTGGGCCAAGCCGCCTCTCTGGGTGCCCACGGAGATGGTACGTGTCTTTCCATAAGTGTGATGGGTTCCTTGCTGTCCTCCTAATGTCAGTGTCTGGGTGTCCTGCCATGCACAGCCAGTGCAGCCAAGAATTGTAGTACATTACTCTTGGCTCTGTGACAGGACAGAATGTCTACTCTTTGCTGTACCAGCTTTTTAGGTGCCTCCTGCCTTCTCCTTCTATCCTTCAACACTGGAAACCACCAGCCAATTTTGCCACAGCTCCAGGTAACAGCATCCCTGGCTCCTGCAGCAGAGTGAGCAGGGAGGAGATGCTGCTTCTGTACAGCACCCAAGTTCCTGACTCTCCACTCCTACCCTGGGATCCTGATTCCTGTTTAACACTCATCAGACTCCTCTCTGGTAATCCTGGAGCACCCCTTGAGCTGGCAAGGTAGGGGTTTCTCCACCGGGGAGGCACTGGCAGTTCCCAAATGTGTATTGCTGTGTCAGCATGTCCCAGAGCCCGCAGCACCAGCCAACCATGGTGAGGGCTGATGCCTCCCATTCCACCGCCTTGCTTTCGAACCATCTCCCACAGCCTTACAGCAATCACAGCCCTTTCCCTTGTGTGAACCAGCGCTGTTCAGGCTGTGCCTGGGAAAAATCAGGCACAGGGCTTGTTCCCAGGATGGGGGTCGCACCATGGGCCTTCCCAAGCCACTCCTTCTGTAAGGCTACCTCTCCCCAGGGAGGAAAGGAGGTGGGGAAAGGGGTCCCTGGGCTGTTGCCGAACCCTTCTGCTGCTGAGAGGTTTTTTTTGCCTCTCCCCAAACCCTTCCCTTGTGCCCTGGGAAAACTGTGTGTGCTGTATGAACACTGATTTCTCTGCTGTGTTCTTCTGGAAAAGCAATAAATTGTCTTTGGCAGGAAGCCCTGGCTCCTTAGAGCTGTGAATTTGTACTTGGGGCACAGGAAGAGACACGTACTGTGCTGGGCATGAGCACCCACTGTCCCTGTGGCAGCAACCCAAGGATTTACCCACACCCACTCCCTTGGCCCTGCTTTGGGGGTCTCACCCCACTCTGTTCCCTTAGTTTGGTGTCTCCTATAAAGCAGCTGAGCAGACGGAGCAGGTGGCAGGAGGGAAGGTTTATTATTGCAGTGAATACAACTAGGTATTGTGGGAGAGGGGCTCCAGGAGCTCCATCTGTTTTCACCAGTCTTTTTCCCGACCCCACCATCCATCCCATCACTAGCTGGGAAGGAGGTGCCCTGGGCTTTCCCACTCATGAATCCTGCTGGTCGGTGGGGATCTTCAGCCCCTCCACGGAGGAGCAATCTGTGGCCAGGGATGGGCCCTGCAAGGGGAGATGGAGGGAGGAAGGACAGAGAACCAGGCTTGCTGTGGTGATGTTTGATGGCTTCGCTGTTCTCCCTGTACTCTCTCAACGTGAAGCCCATCTAAGCCCATGCTATCTGCTCAGCAGGGACCAGGGTAACCCAGTGTCAGCCCTGGCTGGTCGCTTTTCCTCTTTTCTGGTCTCACCAGTCTTTCTGCACTCCTTTGCCTCACTGCTCCCCTTTGGTCCCAACCTCTCCCTACCTTTTCCTTCCAGCAGCAGGGCTTTTGTCTGCCTTTATTACCTCATCCTGACCTTGATGCACTCCAGAATAAGACATCCCATGGCCTGTCTACCATTTAAAGCTCCTGTCCTGATACAGGGGTGCATGTGGGCAGCTGCAGGGGCCTGGGCGAAGCATGCTGTGGGGGGATTAGAGGGTGGCTGGGATGTGCTTGTCCTCCCCACTGACTCAGTCCTTCTTGAAGACAGGAGTGTAGAGGTTGCCGTAGTAAGCCCGGCTGTACATGGGCTCGGGGCTGAAGCGGTAGGAACCCTCACTGACCCGCCTGTTGTAGGGGGAGAAGGCAGATTTCCGTGGGAAGGGGTACTCAGGCTCAAAGGCAGGGCTGCGGTAGTAGTTGTGCCGCAGGAAGAGGGGGTCCTCAAGCCCCAGGAAGGAGAGGGGGTGATGGCCACGGTACAGCCGCCAGTCACTCCTCAGCTGGGATTTCTCCTCAGTGGAGGGGGCAGCAGGCTTGGTCTCCTCCTCCTCTTCCTTCTTCTCTGTCTTCTCTGGGTCAGACTTGCTGCCCCTGGATGTCTCTGCTTCCTTCACTGACTGCCTGCGGAGCTGAGAGATGGGGTTAGTACCCAGCCAGGCTGTACCCACCTGCCAGTCCTGCTCTAGCTGTGCTACACAGTCCCCCACCCTAAACTGGAAGAACCTCAGGATAAGCCAGTTTGCCCCCCAGAGGGGCAGCCCCTGAGCAGTTGTGGTGGAGAAATGGCCCCAGGGGAGCAACAGGGTGGGGTAAAGGAGAGGGGACATAGTCTCAACTTGAACTTGCACCTTCACAGAAAAGTGTGGTCACACTGTGGCTTGGGAATGAACTGTGTGAAGGTGCCACCACTGTCCAACATATTTCTATTGTGGAACTCACTGTCACAGTTTGGGGGAGACTCAGTGTCACAGCTTGGGGGAAGTTTCAGGAAGAGGGTGAGACTGAGGTGTCCTCAAAGCACCCCATCTCCCCGCTCTGATACCTCCTGACATTGCCTGAAGCTGTGAAATACTCATGGGAGGAGGTTGAGCAAAATGGGGTTTGCTGGAGATGGCCAGGACCTGACTGGGGACAAACTCACCGGCACGTAGCTGTACAGGGTGCCCAGCAGATGCTTAGGGGCACTGACAAGGGTCCCCCCGAGAGCATCCACTGTTTCCATGGCCCTGGACAGCCTTCGGGGGGTGAAAAGGATCAACCCCTCTGCAGCATCCCAGGCCACGGCTGGGACTT
The DNA here is from genome assembly GCA_035221455.1 of Xenops minutus. NCBI lineage: Eukaryota > Metazoa > Chordata > Aves > Passeriformes > Furnariidae > Xenops > Xenops minutus. Next base: position 8,196,364 of record JAWWEE010000016.1, read on the forward strand.
TCTTCACGCTGGAGATGCCGGAGGCGCAGGCGCTTTGCAGGTTGTGAGCCACGCTGCCCACCAGCCCAGGGTCCTCCCCTGCCTGCCAAGAGAAACCAGCTCAGCTCTTGACCCTGGTTCTTTCCTCACCAGCCCCTCTGGGCAGGACAGGGGTGGCCCTGGGCTCTCCACCCCTTCACAGATCAAAGCCTGAGTGCTTTCAGCAAGTTGTTCTCCAAATCCACTGCAGCCCTTTGCAGCAGGGTCGCTCCCTGTCCCTGCCAGCTCCCCCCACTCCAGGCCCCTGGGACCCTCTGCTCCAGGCTGTGCTTCCGCTGCAGGCAGAGGTGAAGGGCAATGACCCCAACCTGCTGCTTCCCGTCCCCACGTCCCAGCGGAGCCAATGCTGGACACAGTTCCCAGCCCCACCGGCTCACACCACCCCTTGCTGCTGGGACCATGGCGGGGGAGTTTTCAGGGGTGTTCAGGGGCTCAGTAAGGAGCTCTGTGCTGACATCCCACAGCTTCAAAGGAGTCATGAACATACAAGCCAGGGTGACCCTGCCTAGCACAGAGGCTACCCACAGCCCCCAGCTTTGGGGAATCAGGGAAGAGCACTGCTGGGGCAGCCCCCTGCCAAACCCCACCTCACCTCCTGCAAGCTGCAGTTCAGGGTTCAGCAGGGATGGGGGCCTGGTCCCCAAGGGTATGGCGGGAACAGCCTCCATGCTGGCATGGTCCATGAATAGTAGGATGCTTTTGGGGTATCCCTAGCTCATTGCCCTCCTTTTCTCCATACCTTGGTGTGGGGGCTGTCTTTCTTCCCTGCCTTCTCCTGCTTCTGCTCCGGCACCTTGCTCTGCCGCCGGCTCTGCCAGCCGCCCGTGCTGCTCTGCCCATCGCTGCGAGCCTGCGGTGCCATGGGTACGCTTGGCTTGGCCAGGCTGCCCTGGAAGAGGAGCGAAAACCCACCTCTCAGAGGAAGCTGGCAGGTCCCATCCTCTCCATCCTGCTTAGCCTGAGGATTTTACAGGGGCCTTGGGGTGCACAGGGAGCAGGGGGTTCATTTGTGCACCTGGGGAGAAACCCCGAGGGCCGGTGGGAGCTCTGGGATTTTGGCACAGGTCAGGGAAGGGTTTCCCACTGCAGCACAGGGTGGGAGAGGGGCCTCCTTCTCTCCATCCCTTCTGGGTCTCTGCAGGGGTTTTTTGCTTTAGGAAGGATGTTATGGCAAGCCATAAATCAACAATGGTACACTGGGAGCCTGCTAAAAATAACTTGTCCCACTGATGCAGTACATGGTTGTGTGTGAACATCACGCAAGAAACAATGGCCCCACCTTGTCCTGCTGAGCTGGGGAAACATATTCTGCTTTTGGATTTGCTCCAAGGTGCCTCAAATGTCTCATTCAAAAATCAGCCCAAAGGAGGGTATGGGGGAGGAGGAACCTGGCCAGGTGGATTTTGGCACTCACCACAATGGGAATCCAGGCGGCCAGCTCCTGCCCTTTGGTTTTGGCACGCTGGAGGCTCTGAGTGGTTTGCTGGTAAGCACGGTGGGAGAGAGCGCTAACCAAAGCACCAATCCGGCCCAGAGTGCTGGGAGAACTGGGAGTGCTGGGTGCGCTGGGAGCGCTGGGAGCACTGGGAGCACTGGGAGCGCTGGCAGTGCTTGGAGTGCTGGGCTGCTGCTGTGAGACCTTTGCTATTGACTGACGTTTCTTTTTGGGCTTCTGATCTAAAAGGCAGAAGAACACAGGCAGAATAATGGTGGGAGGGTCACATCCTGGTGGGACAACCCTCCTAGGCCCTACACCAAAATCCAGAGACTGCCTCCTGCCCCAAGAACCCCACAAGTGAGGAGCCACCAGCCAGCCATTGCCAGACGCCCTCAGAGGGGATTTAGGCATCAGGACTACCTGCTTCTTCATCCTCCTCTGGCAGCAGGTACTCCATCAACTTCTCCAGCCCTCCCAGGGCCGTGTCGACCCCCGCAGCTGCCATCTGGGTCACCGAGTTCTTCCTTGTGTACTTTGCAGTCGTTTCCACGGTGCTCTTGGTGGCCTCATAGCCCTCCGCTGCCAGCTCTATGATCTTATCCATGGAGCTGCCAATGGTGCTTTTGGCATTTTGGAGGGGGCAGGAGATGGTGTCCTTCAGTTCAGATGCGAGCTGCCAGCAGAGAGATGGAGAACAACCCTGCTGGTGTGCTTGGGATGGCATGGGACAGCTGGAGGGACCACAGGACCCCAGCCACATGCCAGTAAACAGCTCCTCTCCTGCCTGGGCTAGAGGTAGCTGGCAGGGATGGGACACAGGACACTGTTTTCCTGTATTTGGGAGCCCCAACCCTCCTCTGAGCTGCAGAAGCCCCTGGAGGGGACCTCACTTAGAAATGCTGCCTTGTTTCCCAGCAGCCCCATACCATCCAGAAACAAGAGCAAAGGACTGTGGGCTCTGTAGAGTGGCTGGAGGGATCCCAAACTGTCCTGCTTGTGACTTACCTTGTCAACGGGGTACTGCAAGGCAGGGATCTTCTCCTCCAGGTGGTCCAAGCCCCGGCAAGCCAGGTTGTTGGCCACAGTGACTGCCTTGGGCAAGAGCATGGTAAGAAAAGTACCCGGGGCTGTACTAGCACATGTTTGTGCCAGCAATGTCCCACCAAGGGAGGCTCTGGCAGGCACCCCTGCCATGTTCCCCTGGCACTGGTACTCACACTGTGGCTCCAGCCTGCGCACCACGGGCTCCATGCCCCACATGGCCAAGGCGCCGGCGCCCTGCACGCCCCGCTCGTAGACCTCGCACACCGAGGCCACCAGCGGGTGGGCTTCCTTGGTGCTGGTGTAGGTCCGCTGGAGGCTCTCACAGGTCGAGCTCACCACCGGCAGCTGCAGGACCCTCTGCAGCACATTGTCCTGCACACCACACAGCCATCAGTTAGCCAACAGCCTTTCCCTGAGGAATGCCCCATCGCCCACACACCGGGAGCATTTGGTGTGTTTCAGTGACCACAGAGGACATCGGCTTGCACCAGAGAAGGCCATTTCTCAAACCCCACTGAGGGTCTCCCAACTATGTTCTGTAAGGCACAGCCATGGACAAGCAGGGTGGCTGCTGCCAGTGGAGGAGCAGGGACACCACAGGCAGTGTCAGAAGGGTGACAATCCTCCTCCCACCTCCCAACCCAACTGAGGAGCTCCCTCTGATTCCACCCTGCTGGAAACCTCCATGACTGCTGGAGGTTTGGGGCTACAGTGGGGCCATGGATGAAGGACAGACACTGCCAGCAGCTGTCACCCAGGGCTCACATCAGCTCAGGATATAGTTCAGGGTTAACCTTTTTGAATCTGAACTATTTAATTTCAAGTGAGCAAAAAGGTTTATCTTTTCCCTTTGGTGACATTCTATACTATTGCAAGTAAAGATCCATATAGAGATAACATGGTGACATGTGGGACAGTGTGAGATGTGATTGGTGTTCATCTAGCAGAGTTGGTATATGCTACCTGGCCCCCTCGGCACACCTCTGGCCTCCCCTCTTTCTCTGTTCCCACACCAACCTTGGCACTTCCATTCTGCAGAGTCTGATCCTTCTTCACTGTCATTGTGGCGTATTCACCTGCAAAGCAAAGTTGGGAGCCGCAGACCCTGCAAAGGCAGGGCTGGGCTTGGTATCCCCCGCTCAGTCCTGCACCCCCAAGCATGGCAGGGCCAGGAGCTGGGCTGAGACATGCACCTCCCATGGGTGCAGTGGATATAGCATTGCCCAACATTTGACTTTTTACCAGTTAAGCTGTAAAACCAATGTCTCCACACAGCCCTCCCCTGCTAGTGTGTCTTAACGTGCAAAGATGGAAAAAATTAGTTGAGAGGCGTCTAGTTTGAAAAACTTACAGTACAGGCAGGATAAAGGACACTGACAAAGAAAACTCAGCAACAGATATGGATGAGAAGAGACTCAGGATAAGAAGGGATAGGAAGGCAGGACAGGAGCAGAGAGAGGAGCTGTGGGTAGTGGTGGGATGTCCAGCTGAGATCAGCATCCCCTCCTCACACATCTGCCGTTTGTAATGCCAGCGCCCATTCCAGTGCAGCCCCAGCTCGATGCAGGGGACAAAAGCACTGCAAAACACCTGACTCCACTGTTCCTTGTTGGGTGACAGTGAAAACCACAACTCCAGCTCCCAGCCCCAGCACTGGCTCCCTTTTCTTAGCAGCAGATGAAATTTGGAAAATCTAAAAAGAGTGAGTGATCCCTGCTCTCACCCCCCAGTCCCACTAAAGCTGTCCCTGGAGCACCCAGTGGCACAGCTACTCACCAAGGGGCAGCCTGTCCCCAGCAGAGCAGGAGCAGAGGTTGGTGGCTGCACCGTCCCTTTACCCAGGTCCTCTGAGGGTGATGCTCTGTGCTCTGGCCACTACCACCACCACAAAGCCCCACCTCCCAGTTGCGTGAGTTTGGGAGATGACGAATTGCGGTGGAAACTGGCCAAAGAGTTCCCTGAAGCCACCGTAATTTGAAACAGATGACAGCAGAAAATCCCCTTTGTTGTCTTCCCTGCAGAGCCCAGAAGCTGTGATACAGCTGGGATACATGGGGATTTAACACCACTCCTTCAATGAAGATGAGAAGAAGCCGCCTTTGGACTTCACCATCTCAAAAGCAACAGATCATGAGCAGCCACGGAGAAGGTGAAGAGTCAGACAGTTTCCTAAGATATTAAAACCTTCCTGTAGTTCTGTAGCCCCTGTTTTGCCCCATGGTGGACCAGGATACTACCCTGCTGGGAAACCTAACACAGACCAAGAACACAGTTTCTCCCCAGGTGAGTTTACTAAGCACAAGGAGCAGAAAGCAGATGTAGGGGACACATCCTGCATTAAACAATCTGCTTTGGCCAGGTCTGCAGTTTCTATGGATTAATGGGTCTTGGTGAGGAGGCTTTTAGCTGAGGGTCAGGGCAGACACTGCATTAGGAAAGCTCCAGACATTTGGACTAGACAGAAATGGAGGAAAAAACCAAGTTGGAAGTGATTTCTGGAGGTCACCTCACGCAAACCTTACTCAAAGTAGGGCTACCCTCGAAGGTAGATCAGGCTGCTCAAGATCTTGTCCAGTACTGAAAATCTCCAAGGACAAGATTCCCATCTCTCTGGGACCTGTGCTAACCCTACTAATGGTAAACCAGCTTTTCCTTATGTCCAGATGGAGTTTTTTCTGTTGCAGTTGGTGCCTTCTATTTAGATCTTCTATCTTTGTTCTGTGCACCTCTGAGCAGAGTTTGTGCTCCAGTCAGGGCTGGTACAGCATGTGCTCCATGCCCCTAAATGTCTTACCCTCTCAATGATCCTCTGCTGGACTCTAGCTGAGATCTCTCCTGTGCCGGTGTGTCCAAAGCTGGACATGGTTCCCCAAATGTGGGCTCACAAAGGCTTCATAGAGAAACAACTGCCCTCCTTGACCTGCCAGCAATTAAAATGTTGCTCTTCCTTAGCCTCACTGCACAGGAGGCACACTGGTGATCCACCATCATTAACAAATCCATTTGTGATACTGATTAGAAAAAGAGAAGACAACACCTGTATGGAGCTATACCAGGTCTTGATTTTTGACTACAGAGACCAAGAATGAGCCACACTGATGAGATGAGGACAACAGAGGACAAGTGCCATAGGACAAGGCAATAACAAAGGGGACAAGCGCAGATGAGTGATCCAGGCAGCCTGCTGACACAGGGCTGCTGTGAGTCCTGGACCACCAGGCATGATGCAGGGAGACCCCTGGCATGTGGCTCAGAATGCCTGCAGCTTCCCAGCATCCCTGTGCAGGACACAGAGGTGCGAATCCAACACAACTCGGTGGCTTTCTGCTCCTGGCTGTGCTGCTTGTACATGGGGGTGGAAGATTTCCCAGGGACATGGGAAAGCCATACATGGGAGGAAAATATCCCCTTTCCTTCCCAAAGCCCCCAGAGGTTGTTTCCAGCCCAGGGCTGTGCAAAGCTTGCAGGTCTGCCTTGTTGGCTGGGTACAGAGGCACATGAATGTGCTGGACTGCCTCCAGCTCAGTGCTGGGGTGAGTCCCTGCCCTCCAGACAGCGGGACAAAGGGCACCAGCCTGCTCAAAAGTTTTCTCTCTTGCACTGAGACTTTTTCCAGCCCTGCTGGCCTGGCTAAAAGTGCAGGGCGCATGCCAACCTCCTCTCTGCCTTGGCAGGAGTCAGGATCAGCAGACAACACAGCCTTTGCCCTACTAAAGCCTTTGCTCACCCCCTCCCCTTCCTGTGGGGCAAAGGCTGTGCCAGCCCCGGGCTCTGCAGTGCAAAGGTACCAGGGGCTCTGCTGCCCCACCACTCCAGCTCGCACTAGAGATACTTCCTGTGCTCCTGCAGGCAACACTTAGAGCTCACTGGATCAGCAGGGTGCAGGGAAGCAGTTTCACACCCTTGCCTCAGCAGTCTGCTCTGTAGCCATTAACATACTGCTCTGTACACATTCACATAGACGGTGAGGGATGAGCCAGATCCCCAAAGCCCTGCAAGGCTTCAGTACACTTTGGTCTGGGAGGCAGCTGGAGAGGTAACTGATTAATTTCCATGCAGGATCAGCAATCCCATAACCATTGCTGACAGATATCTGTCCAGTTTCTTTTTAAGGACTGCCTTCTTGGGCAATCTATTTAGACTTTTATTTTACTTACTGTTCAAAAGAAAGTGTGATTTAATTCTTTGCTGCAATGTAATCATATTGCCTCCTGAATGGATTTAGAGTCTGATTTATTGCCTTTCTCTTGGCAGAAAACCTCTTAAGATACTTGAAAACTTCTCACACCCTCCCCCAGTCACCCTTCCTCTACAGAACTGCTTCATCTGGTCTCCCCCTGGAGATGCTGGATTTTAACCTTTGATTGTTCTTGCCACTCACCTGGGAATCCCAAATGGCTCACACATTCCCAGAAATATCATGCCAAGCATGGTGTTAGCATTATGAAGGCCCTGTCCCTAAGCAGAAGAGATGACCACTCTCCTGCTGTTTCCATTACAAAATGTGTATGAGTCCACTATTCCAGAAGGAAACTCTTGCTAAAACATTGCTGAATGCAATGCTTTATACATTGTTCAGGAGCTGACATTTTGGAGCTTCCAAGTTTACAAGGCCCTTACTGCAAGGGATAGGAGGTAACAGTAAGCTGGATTTTATGGTTATCCTGGCTCCATCCCTTGCCATCTCTGCTGGAGACGTCACCCTTTGCTCCCTGCTCTCAACTGCCATTTGTCATTAAGCTATGACCATTCAAATGAAAGGCTGTTTATAAAATACTGAAATGCAGGTGCACCCATTCCTTTCACTGTAGCTGCGCCCATGCTGGGCACAAGGCTCCAACCCTCACTGCTGGTACTCAGGGGCAACTGACGGTAATTCCCAAAATGTCACCTTGCTTCAGGGCATTCCATAAATGCAGTTCTACCTGGTAGTCGTATTTTTGAAGCTGAAATGGGAATTGTAAATTAGTCAGATGAATCTGGCTGCCACTTGGCTACTACAGAAGGAAAGCTCTAGAACCCAACCACAGACAACGCCTCTTTAACAATGTCACTCTTCATAAAATTCAGAGATGGGAGGAATCTTTCCTCCTCCAGCATATCCTTATACCACCAAGTTACACACACAAACATGGTGTCACACTCATTGCAATTTATTGCTTGTGTTCAAACATCTTGTCCCTATTCCAACTGCTTTATTAGAAACAGATATCAAAAAAAGGCACTAAAGGATTTTTTCCATATTACCATGATTCTATGGCTTCAATCACATTATGTTAAGGTACCTTAAATCACCAGCCTCCAACTGGGAAGCAGAAGGCAAATATTAGTGCTTAACACCCAGTAAACAGAGTTACTCCTGTATGTTCCAGCCTGCATAATGTTGAAGGGGACAGGTAAGGCTCAGATAGGCTGAAAACTCACCTCCCCATCTCCCACATTAAGGCAGTGTTTGCAAATCCATGCCAGTCTCTACAGGAGAAACATCAAAGCCTGGCTCATGGCTTTGCACAGTGTTTGTCTGCACAGGGGAAAACACACCCTTCTCTGCAGGGCACAGTGAAGTGTAGGTGGGGCACTGTATCAGTGCCTTTCCCTGCAAAGTACAAGAGAGAAAGAGAAAGAAGTTCACACACAAGGGAAAGTATTTTGTGAAGTATTTTCCATTCAAGACCTCCCGTGAGTGGAACTCAAAACAATTTTTTTCTTTTTTTTGCAAGAAGATGGAATTTTTTGGACAACAGGTGGCCAAACCTCCACTGTCAGATCATCAAGACTCCTCTTCCTTCCAGGGGTTGCTATGGATAATGATCAAATCTGACCAAGGGAGGGATGGGCTCCACATTGTCAGGAGATCAAAGGCAAATGGAGAATGAAACAAAAAAATACTCCATTGTTATAAAGGACAGGAAGCCCTTGAATACAATATATCCCATGCACAATGCTCCATTATGGCCTGAACTGCCAGTATGCTCTACTTTAAATGCTATTCATTTCCATATTAAAAAGAAGAGCTCCTGCAGGCCACCTTTGGTCTTCAAGAACACTTAAATATCCTGCCCAGCAACCTCTTTCTTTTCAAACACTTCACTGGCAGGCTAACACTTCATGTTCAAACTGGAAGTAATCCCAAGCCCAACCACAATGACTTAAGATAAACTGGGCACTGCCTTACCTGCCTACTTAATTCCATATCCTTTGCCTTTTAATAAAGGAGACCAGCACCTTTTAATTTCTGTTTTTAGATAGCATCAGAAATACTAAGAGAACACTTTGGTCCAGGTAAGAGTAGTCTCAGTTCACATTAAACTGGAAGTTATTACACCAGAAAGTAGCAGAACACACAGGCCTAACCCTGGTGAAGAAAAATGTTAATTTTATCTCCTACATAGTGTGCAGTTTTTTCTCAGATAGTGTCCAAACTGGTATTCTACAAAGTCGGGAGCAGCAAAGACTGCATGCCACGTTAGACAGCTGGACACAGCATTTCTCTTTTAGCCTAATTATACTGCCAGGCATCATTCCCAGCAAGGTCAGTGATGAACAATAATGCAGTTGCAGGGCAAATATGAGGCGCTTTCAAATGGTAAAACCCATTCAGCCAGCAAGGGAACACACAAGAAATCTTGTGGTAATGAGCAGGGAGGATAGGGATGACCAGATGGAAAAATCTAAACCATAAATGCCCAGATTTGGTAAGAAGCTTTTCTTCCCACAGGGGATTCTGATATTATCATGACCAGATCCATTCCCTTTTCTCCAGGAGCTTACATAATTAGAAACACACCCTTGCAGTTAGTCTGACTCAATGAGCTTTAAGCCAGGCTTGTCTCCTTAACTGCAGGTTCCAAACTCCTTATTATACTGGAGTTTTTCATGTAAAATTAAAACTGCAAAACAAGCTCCTTATCACAACATGATTAATGGAAAATTGTGCTTGCAATCACAGGGGTTTGGGAGTTAAGCTGCATGTGTAATGGGAGTTTAGTGTTCATGAGTGGTTTCAGATTCACGGTTTTAGAAACTCAGTTCCCTAAAAATCATGGCATCATCAGCAATCAGATGAGATTCTCCCCACGCTGTCCTTCACCAAAACACTCAGCCACGGCCTGATGGAGGAGTCAGTCACTGGTCAACAGTCCCTGGCTCACAGTATCAAAGGAAAAAAAGAAAGTGCTGATTTCTTGGGACTAGACTACAGCTCCAGCATCACCAGTGCACACCACAACGGCCATCAAAGGTCAGATCATAACACTCTTCAGTTACCATCACACTGCACCCAGACCACTGCCTGCAGGAAACAGGATCCATCAACCCAAACCAATCAAAACACTCGTCCTTGACTTCAGGCCATTTTAACTGCAGGTCCTAACTTGCCTGAGCCCACTACAGACAAATTGACTGTAGGAATCTTGGATTAGTAAATTGCAGCTTTCCAGTGTAAACATGTTTAGTCATGAGTCATATACCTATTACAGTTGCCTATGTAGCTATTTCACAACCCTGTATTAAAATAAAGGAATATTTCCTTATCTAGCAGCTGTGTTCCAGTCCTGTTTCTGCTGGTGAGTATTATGCTGCCTTTTCCTATCTCCACTCCATCAGGCATATAATGGTGCCAAACCCACGTGCAAAGGCACAGGGAAGGAAAAAAGGTTGAATTCACTTATTCAAAGAATAGAATTAATCTTGAGGTTATTGTAAGACATGTTCATTTGAAAGTGCTATATGAAGATAAAAATCTATCAGAGGATCAAAGCTGAAGCCTTATACAATGTAGCTCCTTTTATGTCACTGTTTCAGCTTCAGATGTGGGCTTGCTAATGTGAGGATCCCCACTAGGGAGGAGAGGACGCCACAGAAACCGATCACTCCTGGGTTGGTCTTGTAGATTCCCAGTGTATCCAAAGGGCCTGAGAGATCACAGAGGTTCTTCACCAAGTCCAGCAGCAAAGGAGGATTTCTCTTTAGGATCTGAAAAAGCTGGAGAAGGAAACCGTGCAAACCATCACATTTCACACAGTTTAGTTCCTCACAGTGTTTGTCCCAGCAGGAATTCTCCCTTGTCTTTTCTTCCTGTACAGCTTGTTCCAGCCTCCATGAGATCTCGTACCAATCCCTGGCAAGATTCATGAGGAGTGAATAGTAGTAGCACTTGGTAGCCCAATTCCTCCACTTGGGCTTATCGATGCCAGGCTGGAGCCCAATGCTCTGCACCCACAGCACAGCGTCACACACAAAGTACAGGGCACGGGTCAGGTTGGAGGCTGTGAGGCAGAAACGAGGAACCACATCTGGCAGCTCTGCAGTTTTCCTGGCTGCTACCAAGGCGTGCACCATGTTGCCCAGTCTGAACACTGCAAGGAACCCCACAAAGGTTAGCATGGCCTGGCCTTACGCAGGAACAACTTGGCATGACACTGTCCACAAGCTTAAAAAACTTAAGAAGGCTTTGGGCATTTTTATGCTTAAACATTTGCTAGTATTAATGAGGAATGAGGTGTAAACATCTCAATTCTGTGTAAACATCACCAGCCCAGGACCTACACATGTATTCTGTCAATTCTGCCAGGATTTGTAGCCCCTCCTGCTGCTCTCTGTTCTCAGTGGCTGGGTGTCCTCTGGACCAGTGTCACCCTTGGCTCTGCAGGAGTCACTGTCAGTAAAAGGGGACAGAGCCTCTAATTTCAGCTGTACATTTCACCTAGCTCTATGGACACGAGATATTACTGCATTAATCCTATTGCAACCATGAGCTTCAACTTTCCTAAGAGTTTGTGAAAGCTGGTGATTCACATGCTGAGCACAGACCCAAATCCCTCCCATAAATTTGTCAGAGGGCCACATAGCTGCCTGCAAACTGTGTAGGACAGTGTATTCCATTCCAAGCTGCAATATATGGCATACCTGATTTCATCTGCAGCACAGTTTGGGTTTTTCCCTGTGACTGTTAATGCAATATTATGCAAAACACTTTTTACACCCTGCTGCACTGTCACAGTGACAGATGTTGGCAGCACCCAAGCTTGGTGGAACTAACAGAGCACTGAATTTAGGCCTGATGTCTATTAGTGTGATTTGTTCAGCAGAAGCAAGAGAATTATAGCTGTGCTGGTAAACCAGTTGGCCTTTCCACTAGAAACTGCCACACTCTGGAGGTAACAGGAATAATAAACAAACCCATGGCAACACATTAAATTAGAATATTTGCTTCATGTGTTGCAGCTGTTCCAGAGTTGAGCAATTGGTAAGTAGGTGTAAGAGCAGCCCGAAAGCAAGTGATACAATGACAGCAACAGCATAACCATGGTAGATGCAGCCATGACACAGAATGGAGTGATGCAAACAGTCAGACTGCGAGGAAAGCATGGAAGGGTAGGTGACTTACTAGAGTATAAATGCTAGAGAAAATTAATATGTGAAGCAGGATATTAAAAAAATATATGAAAAGCCTTATTGAAGGATGGTCCTTCAAAGCTAATTTTATTGGGATGATGATCTTTACCATTGGGTTGTCTCAACCCATCAGCTGGAAAGACTAACAAGCACACAGTAAGCCAGCCTTGCCTTGTAATTCTGGTCTGTCCTTGAACAGAGATGACAACGTGACCTCTGCAGCAAGAGTTGACTGTTAACTTATTCCTCTCATTCTTCCAGCTATAATTCTGATTGCTTAATTGGAGAGGAGGCTGAGGAAATAATAAATGTCCATTTGGCCGTATCTAGCCTGGCAAGCCATGGCAATGATAAGGCCTATTGACAATTTTGTAAATATACTAAAAGAGGTCTTGTGGCTAACTACTGAAAAAAAACAAGGCCAGGAACTGTTTTGCTGGAAGAAGCAAGTGAAGAAGGTTTTATTCCTCTAGATACGAGGTACTTACTTTTCCGGCCAGAGCTCATGCTAGATTCCAACTGCTTGAGTTTCATTACCAGCTTCTTTTTATCAGGCTTATTCTCTATTAGATAGCTAAGCAACATGCATGTGTACTGAGTGGCTCTGGAAGGGAAAAAACGAGGAGAAGGGGACACAGGTGAGACATGGACAATCATGGGATGGCAGCAGCAGGGCAGGTTTATTTCACAGAATCACAGATTTAGGGTTGGAGGGAGATGACCCAGTCCTACCCCCCTGCAGGGCAGGGTCACTTAGAGCAGGTGACAGAGGAACGTGTCCACGTGGGTTTGGAATGTCTCCAGAGAGGGAGACTCCATGACCTCCCCGGGCAGCTGTTCCAGTGCTCTGCCACCATCAGTGGAACAAAGTTCTTCCCCACGTTGAGGTGGAACTTCTTGTGTTTTATTTTATGGCCACTGCTCCTCGTCCTGCCGCTGGGCAGCAGTGAAAGCAGCCCGGCACCATCCTCTGGCACGGCTCTGAGACATTTCCATGCACTAATGAGATCCCCTCTCAGCCGTCTCCAGACTAACCAGGCCCAGCTCCCTCAGTCTCTCCAAACAGAGATGCTCCAGACCCCTCACCACCTCCGCTGGACCCTCTCCAGCAGCTCCTCGTCTTTCCTGTGCTGAGGAGCCCGGAACGGGACACAGTAAATGTCCCTTTCCGAGCTCCAAGCCCGACCCGGAGGATGCCCCGGGCAGGTGCGTGTGCGGGGCCGGCCGGGCCGGGGTGGGCGCTGCCTGCCGGAGCTGGGGGGCCCGAGGGAGTCCCGCTGTGCCCGCACTCACCGGAAGAGCTGGTCGCGGCCCTGGCAGCGGTCGGTGAAGCCCACGAAGCCCTCCATGGCCCGGTAGCACCGCGGGAGCTGCGCGGGGGCCGCGCCCGCCCCGCCTCGCCGCACTGCCCGGCCCCGGCCCCGCCCCGCCGCCGGACCGCTCCGCCGCGGGGCCGCCTTCCCCGCCGGGCCGCGGCCCCCCCCCGCCGGGGCCCCCCCGCCCCGCCACAACGCGGCCCTGGCGGCCGGGGCCCCCCCC